>CM026207.1:4019942-4529942 GCA_014839995.1 Xenentodon cancila
AGCTCTTTGTGAGAAGGTGAACATGTCCACTTCTCCCACTTCTGGACTTATATTTTAGCAATATGTGCTGGTCACTGTCTTGTGATGTGATTCTGTTATGAAGAATAACACAAGGAAATATTATTGGCTGGTCTTCGTTTTTGGTCCAGTTGTGCTGGAAAGAGCGACCTTTAAATAAACTTAACACAAAAAGTAAGGGAGTTTGTGTTTGGTAGATTATTTCTTTGTTGTAACAATGCTTATTAGCAATAAATCATATATTGTTGGAAAGCCTGTTCATTTCCATTTTAAATGGAGCCACATTTGTGGGAGGAGCAGCAGAGCTGAATATGTGGATTGTGCCCATGAAAAATTTGCCAAAACTTTGTTACCAAAGCCAAACAGCTCATTTTGCTGTTGCTACTGACCCTTGTTTTGAACTTCCGGTACCCCCAGTTGCATGCCACCTCTGACTGATCTGGAGAGGGCCCATGCCTTAGGGCAGTGGTTCCCAAACCTTTTCCGGTGCGTGGATGGAGTAACATCGCTGTTGTGGCTGTGTCTGGTTCTTCAACGCACTACTGAGGCTCCTGTCTGTTAAATGGGTAAATTGTTAAATATGTGCCCATATGTGCTGTTTCTTCAAATCCACCAAACAAGCCAACGACAGAAAAGATTTGGCAAATGTTTCATGGGCACAACCCACATACTCAGCTCTGCTGCTCATCCCACAAATGCATGTTCCTTACAAGTGTGGCACCATTTAAAAGGAAAATAAATATACTTTCCAACGGTATCAGATTTATTGCCAAGAAGCATTGTTACGACAAATAAATAATCTACCAAACACAAATGTCCTTACTTTCTGTGCTAAGTTTATATGGCAAGTAACCAGGGTCATTTAATTTCACTTTAATAACTTTGGTGGCTTGCCTTATTAAAGCACACCAATGTGGTAAAATTTGAGAGCAGTTACCTGTAAAAATGGGGGTAAATCTGCAAGTAATTACATTTACTACAATATATAAATACTAATATAATTAGGAAATGTCAGTGGGAAGACGCTGAAACGCTTTAGTGCAGAATGATATATTTGATCAGAAATATTAGAAATATTATTAGAAATATTTTATATCAGTTTTTTGTAACCAATATGAAAGGTTCCAAATCTTCATTGATAAGGACGATGGTACATTGACTGGCCCAGGGTGAGGAATAAATCACAATCATTTTCAGATTTTAACATTTTATTTGATAAACAAAAGTAGTCAAACAAGAAAGTACACTGAGAGGTGAGCAGAGAGGGGGGGTTAGGAGTTATTTAAAAACAGCAAAAAGGTAAGCGCATAATTGCACATTTGTAGAAAGCCTGGAATTTATCGTTACTTGACTTTATCATAATTTAGCAGAATGAGCACTCGAATGAAAATACTAACCAAGACGAGTATTTGGCTGATAAATATCAAGACTACCAGTGGGTGGCTCGTACTGTAGTTTAACAGCGGATAAATACCTTATTGTTTCTAGGAAAGGTTTGGCAGGCAAAGTGCATCTTCTACATGTTTAATAGAAAATATACATTAATAAAACATAGTCACAGGAACAAAATCGATCACTACATCAAAGAAAACAGGAAATAAGCAGTTTCCAAAGTCAGCAGAAACATGAAAACATGATGATGTATTTTCTTTATATATTCAAAATAAAATGTTTTTACAAAAACAGAGTTAAGAAAATGGCATGACCCTTTAAACAGAGCAGTTCCATACCAAGTCATAATCAAATACAGTTTGTGTTTTTTTCCTTGTTAGGCTAAAGCAGATTTTTCAACCACGGGATGCTTGTTTTACAGTAAAGCAGGACAGCTTCAGACGGGCCGTCCATGACTGGAAAATGTGTCCAAACTTAACATTCTTAAACACAGAATAAGACTTTTGTTGTTTAAATGTAACATTTACATATATTGAATATAAATACATTAATTTTGTGAAATTATTTAAATAAATCTAATTCTACTGATCCATATTGGCATCTGTGTACTCTTCTGTGCTTTTAATAGACAAAACCAATGCTCTTTCACTTCAGATGCTACTATGAAGTCACTTTGAGAGAAAAGAAATAATTATTTATTGGTGAATGAACTTTTAATGTAAATAATGTTCTTCCACTGTAGCCTGAAATATTTTGTTTTTATATTCTGTACACAAAAACAAGATAGGTTCATTTTTTTCTTTTTCAAGATATGTTTTCTGTAACACATTTTGTTTAAACCAAGAGCTTAACAAATTAAAAATGGTGAAATTGCTTTACTGAGAGAATTTCTTCCTAAGTGCGATTTGATGGGAATGCAACGACCGAAAACAGAAGCGTAATTTACACACATGGTACGATCAGGTAAACACGGTTTGAGTTGCCTTGTTGCAGCTGGTGATGGATCTGTGTGGCTTTGTGAACACCTCCTCTGAGCTGGGAGGAACTTGCTGGCTGCGCGACCCGGCTGACCTCCCTTCCCGCTGGGCTTTGATAACCGCTACATTCGAAGCGGCACATTTTCAGGAAGCATCTGCATATCTTCTTCCGGTTCATTTTCTTGGACTGGCTCTCGCTGGCTGATCTCGCCCCGTGCGCAAAAGCAACACCAAGCGCAGTGTGTGCAACACTCGAGTCTTCACATGCAAAGAGCACACGATAAGAACAAGCACAAAACTGGCAAGCTCAAACTGTTTGAATTCCCCATGACACCTCTGAATTTGGCGTAAAACTGGGCCTGAGTGAGCAGAGAAACAAAGACGATCAAAGCAGTTTTTGTTCTGGAGTCCTTATCTTTTTTGTTACGCTTGTAGCAGTCTGTGAAATGTCTTCAGCCTGTTACCACGAGCAGCCGCTGCTACTCGGCTTTGTGGCAGTAAATGTCCTTCAGTGCTTTGAGCTCTTCAATCAGGGTCTTGTTTTGATTTTCCAATACAGCCACACGGTTTTCCAGACACTTAACGTACTCTTTCTTTTTCCTGCGGCACTCGCGTGCTGCTTCCCTGGAGAGGAAACAAGAGGAAAATGTCTTCAGGTCTCTGAGTAATGTACAAAGAAGCAGCAACAGCAGTTCCAGTTCAGGTCTCATTTGTCCAGATAATTTATTTACCAAGTAAGAAAAAAACTCCTTATCAAACAAGGTGAAATTTGTGTATTTATATTTGCAGACTGTCGCAGGCGGCCAGAACTGAACTTCCTGAAAAGTTTCACAATCAGCTCTGCTCCTACAGAGCAACTGCTGGATAGCAAATAAGATTCACGCTTTTGAGTTAGTGACTCACTTGCTTGATGTAACATCACGTTAACTTCATTTTTCACTTATTGCACAATAAGCATGAGTTTATTTTGGGCCGAGAAATGGCTACTCGTGTTCTCAATGAGCCATTAAAGAATGAATCCGATTTATTCTCATATTTTAGAGCTAATGAGGTGAAGAAGCCGAACAACCTTTTGGCTCTATTGTCATCTTTTTTTTGGCTGTTCCTACCGGTTTTTCATCAGCCGAACCTCCCTCTTGCGGGTGATCTCTTCGGCATGCTGCGATGACGGGCTCTGCATGCTGCTTGGCGACGCGGCCATCACGATGCTCTGGGCCAGGCCCGAGTTGGGTGAACGCAGCTGGTAGGCAGGAATGTCTCCTGTGGCAGCTGTGGGCAAAGATGAAGAAAGAAGAGGCATTAGTGCTGCAGGGTCAGCAACTGTTTGAAGTTCTGGAGACTTCATTTCAATTTGCTGATTAAAAAAACTATGCTTTTATTGAATTTTCTAATTTCTAATACTTCTTCTTTTGTTTTGAATCCATTCCTTTCTATTTCACAAGAGGATGTTCGACATCATCCCTAGCCAAGCGCCCTCATCCGCTCCCCTTCCTGTCTCAGATGACAAATTTCCTCTGATCAGGACTGATCTTACAACACATATATAGTCTTACATATCTGAGCTTGATAGAAAATAAGATTTTAAATGCATGTGTTAGTTCAGTCATGACTGCAGAATCACCCCAGTGCATCGTTGCAGATTGTGCATCCCTTCATAAATAATACGGCTGGTAACAGGACAGCAGACAGGCAGAGATTTTAAAGCTGAATTTAACGGTTTCTACTTCCAAAATGAAAATAACTCCCTTTGCCCAAATCTGTGTTTTCCCAAGTGTGAGGGTCTCCGAGGAGCAAGGCAGCTGCCAGAGGTCATTTATTGTGTTCATTTGTTTTCTGCTCTTTAACGGCTTTATTTCTGAACAGAAATGCTTTTATGCTCTAGGACTTATTTGCTTTTACCATGGGAGCAGCTGTTACAGGGATGATCGGTAGGCTGGGCGCTGTCAGTTGGCACCACATAGATAACATTAGTAGCCTGACTGAGAGCAAATAAACAGCTGGGCGTCATAATATTGTCAGCTGAATTTAAGTTTTACTTTTGAATTGGGGGACATCACAAACTCAGCTTTTCAGCAACAGCACATAATGTCTGACATCGCTGAAACCCATGATCACACGCTAACAACACTGGGTAGCACTATGGTGTGCTACTTCGAAGAGAGTTTATCAACTCAGCAGACTGATTAAAGAATCGTACCGACACCGTTGCTGCCGAGGTCTTGTCATAACTCTGAAGAAGCATCATCACTTCTATTTGGAAACGAAACAACGATGTGTTCAGCACCATGTAAACGGCTGCCTGCAATTCTTATCTGTGGAACTGCTACATTTTTCAAAAGAAAGGTAAAGCTGAGTCTGACGAAGCTGCCCACTGGATGTGGTTTCTGAGTTGAGTCATCAGTGAGAGACTCAACTGTTAACTGCTCTGCCTGCTGTTTTGCGCTGCTTCGGCTTCTCTTTCTCACCTTCTTCCAGAGAACTTTCTGTGTTCTTCCCCCTCTGCTTCTCCGCTGTCCGCACACGTTTTTTTAGAGAAAGAAACAGCAGGTGCATGTGTATGTGTGTGCGTGTGAGCGAGCGCACGCATACACACACACACACACACACGCACACACACACACGCACACACACACAGGCAGAATGCCCCTTCCTTTCTCTCGTGTTGTGATAACACAGTGACTCGGGCTGCGTTGACGTCAGTGTGTGCGTCTCACTCACACATTTTGCATTCTCGCTACCCTGCCTTCCTCATGTTCCAGGAAACACAGTGACGTCAAACCAGCAACTATCCACCCCCCTCCACTTATTACTCGCCCGTTTACTTCTTACTTTCTCCCGTCTCGTCTGCCTGACAACCACTTTATTGGTTTAGAGAGCAGACAGTGTTTGTGCAAGTAACAGCGTGTTACAGACTGACAGGGGCAGAACTGCACATTCAAACCAACTGCCTGACGACTTGTTGGGTCTGTTTTCTCTATATTTTAACACTCAACTCTTATTTATGCTGCATGTTTCACTTTCAATTTCAAAACGGGTGACGTAAAAGTTCTGAAATATAAACTGAGCAGATGCAAGCTGATTTGATCTAAGAGTATGAAGAAAACAACAAGAAAGGAGATTTATTCTTTAACACTGCTTATTTACAGATTAAATTTATACTTAAATACTACTTAAATCCTACTTGGAAAAAAACCCTAACAGCATCTGAGTTGGATTCTAAAAAAAAACTAAACTTAAAAATACATGTCAAGAGGCTCAAACAAACCTGACTCGGTCTCATCCCCGGTAACAGCCATCTCTTGTTTCCAACAATCCAGCACCACAACAGGAAGAACCCAGAGCAAAGAAGAAGAAGAAAACAACAACCCTCTTCTGTCTTTATTTTTTTCTCCTCCTTCACTTGAATGTCCCTCTCTGCTTCTCCCCTTTTCCTCTCAGCTCTCTGTATCAGAGTGGTTGCTTGTCAGCTTTGCAGTCCGATTACAATTACAGGCATTGACATCACAATGACATCACTCGTGCCCGCTGAAGTCAGTAAAACACCCTGGATTAGAGTTCCTCCCCCTCCTCCCCCCCACCTCCGTGGATCAGACGCTGAAGCAGAGAAACACAATGTGAGCTGGGCAGGCGGCGAGGGAGGGAGGGTGGCTAGAGAGAGGGGGAGCAACAGGGAGGAGGGTGGTAGTTGAGGGGTTGTATTTTTAGCCCAAGTGACGCAATTACAGAGACGTTCAACAAACAAGAGGATATTGTGTCCTGAGTTGATGGCATACAAACTGTTGAGCTCCCTGATTGAGGTTATTTTGTGTGTGGTGGAAGAAAGTGAAGAAAGAAGAGAACATAATTACTGTTTGACAACATTTGTTATGAATAATAACCTTAAGTCCACCAACCACACATCTGAATTATACAAAATAATGATCAGAGCTGGATACAGTCCGTTTCGCCTCTGTTGGCGTGAACACATCAGCAGGGACTGGCCGTCATAAATGAACAAGTTACAAAACTCAACATTGTTGAAACAAGAAATAAAAAAAAATACTAGATGAGCAAAAAGTAAACAAAATGAAGACAAGCCAACTATTTGTAATAAAGGATGTTATTGCTTATGTATTCTCACTGACTAGGACTAAGTCAGAGAATAAGAGAGAAATGTTGAAAATGGGAGTTGCTGGGAAATAAAGAATCAACAAAGATTTAAAAAACACAAAACACAAATCTAATGTAGGTGAATTAACAAAATAAACATTTGAGGTCACTTCAATGTTCTTTTTAAAGATTCAGCATCTACGTTTTCTAAGAGATGAGTTTTTAACACTATTATGACTATTCTGACAGTCGACTAATCGACTTTGAAACATTAGTCGACTAATCGGACTATGAATCTCATAATTATTAAGTGGCTCTTATTTAGCGCTCCGCTTTTAAATTGTGCATGAGGTTGTTTAAATTTCATGCTAGTTAAAAATAAAAGACAAGGAAGATTAGACACTTCGTTCAAAAATACATCTTTTAATGAACTTTGCTGCCAGTCGCCACCATATGGTTTACCTGGCGCTGTTCTCTATTGCGCATGTGTAACTCCCAGCAGAGATACGAAGAAAGGGCGATGCCTCACTCTGGCAGCGCTGGATGCGACGTAGCTGTTCAATCCAAAGTAATCAAAAATCTAGTTCACAGCTGTGTTTGGCCTCAATAATATGATAAAAAGCGGTAGCGGCAAACGCCATAATTTGTCAAAGAATATAGATGTTTTTGTCCATCTTCTTCAACATCGACATTTTCTTTTTCGTTGTTTTGAAAAGAAGTATCGCTGTTTGAAATACGAAGAGTTACGAAAATTAAGTTTATTCGAACCGACCTGATGAAGCAAACTAATGTTGTCAATCTAAATTTGGCTTACGCTATTATTTAACGTTAATGTCGCTTGTTTGGCCGGCTGCAACAAAGTTACGTGACTGAGACCCATGAAAAATCCAGGAAGAAAGACAATGCCTCACTCTGTTTAATTTTTGTCAACAACGTCGACTAATCGTTTCACTACTATTTAACACCAGTTATTTTAAACAATCTTACTTAGGATCTATATTTAAATAGCGAAAATCCAGCTATGCATCCATCCATCCATCCATCCATCCATCCATCCATCCATCCATCCATCCATCCATCCATCCATCCATCCATTCATCCATCCATCCATCCATCCATAAAGGCATCTGTTCACTCTGGGAGTGAACAGCAGGGCTCTGTGGACAGGTCACTAGTCCATCATGGGGGTACATACAGGCAACAACACACACCCACACTCACCCCTACCAGCAATTTAGAATTATAAATTAACCTGACAGACTTGTTTTTGGACTGTGGGATGAAGCCAGAGCACCCAGAGAACATCCAAGAAAACACGAAGGAGAACATTAAAACTCCACACAAGAAGAATCCGGCCAGGCATTGAACCTCGAACCTTCTTGTTGTGAGGCAACCACCAATCAATATGTTAACATGCTGCCCATAGCTTCAACCTCAAATAATGGTGTATCTTGGGAGTGGAAGGTCGAAACTCTTATTATTGCCGTTTTGTTGTTAAAAGCAAATCCCCGTCATAAGATACAGTAGTCTATTTACGTTGAAAAATTATTTACCTATAATGATCAAACGTACTTTATCTAGTGTGTTATATCCTTTCTAAGAATAAGTTTTACTTGAATTTCTTTTCAGTCAGTAATTTGAAAGAAGCTGTTCTTTTACCTCTCTGCGGTATCTTGACCAAAGCATTACACAGAGATTTAATTAAGACGCAGAAAATTGCGTCAAAGTACACAGAAGGGTGTTTTCACCCAGCGGAGAGCCACTGTGGTACTTGTGAAGATGTCAGAACAGGCCCTTCACTGCAGCACAACTGGTTGTGTGGCTCCCAAACAGGACCATGCTGGTCAAAATAAATCAACCGATTATTAGACGGAACTATTCTGTGGCTAAAGATGCTCAGTTCTGAGCAAAGAGGGTCTGATTTGATCATTCCTAACAGGAGGTGAAGACATTGTGAATTATGGCTGTTAATAACCAGGATCCTGGGTGTACCCTGTAAATTATCATCTACACGCCTTAATTCTATAATTTAAACGCCAACAATTACGTAGCATGTCTTTTACACAGATTGTTCTGACACCTGTATTTTACAGCTTATTGCTGGAGATGGATATATTATTCTTCATGCGAACATATGTTTAAAGAAAGTATGAAAATGTCTACACATGACATACAATAATTTGCTGTCCAGCATGTTTTCTGCTTTACACAGTATTTTCTCCAGTTTTCTTTTTACGCTTAGTTGCACCTACCTTGAATGAGCACCTGACCTCCCTGGATGTAGAACTGGTGCGGGGAGTCTCCGGCCTGTAGGACGGTGGCCCCGGGCTGCGGGGTCGTAGAGCTGGCCACCGTCAGGGTCTGGGCGCCCTGTAGGGCTTCAGCTGCAGGGCTGCTGAGTGGGATGGCTCTACCCTGGGAGATAGCAACTGTACGAGAACAGAGTTGACTTTTAATGCCATATAAATAATATACGATACAAAGTATAAGTGTGTGAAAGGTTATTTAGTGTTTTCAGACATTGGGATGTCTGATGACTGACTTCCTCCCAGGTAATTGCAGTACAGATTTTTTCATTCACATATGTTCTTGCTAGAATTTGAGTTTATTCAAATAATTACATTAAGTTACTCACAAGTCCCCCATGCTGCTGTACTGAAACTTAAAGTAATAAAACTAAAAACAGAACAATACCCTTCTAATGGTTCGTGTTTGTACTGACTGTATTGTCCTGAGCTGGTCTGGTAGATGGAGTTTGGCACTGAAGCTGAGGGGCTGCTGGCAACTGGCACCTCATCCTCCGTCTTCTCTTCATCGATTTTAGGAACTGCTGGCGTATCCGATGATAGTTCATTTAAAATTTTTCTGGCAGAGAACAGAATTTCATGCAGGGATTCCTCATGGGCCGTTTAAATGAGTATATACTGTTAATTATAATCACGCTTTCTGTTTGACGTCTTCTCACCGATAAGACGGTCGCCTGGAGAGAATCTCCCGTCTCTTCTGTGTGTCTGCAGCCGATTCGTCCTCCTCCAGCTCTGCTACGGTTGCAATCTGTAGGCACGCAGTCATCAAACATAATGAGTAATTCCTAATGTCTCTTTTCTTAATGTTGGCAATATTGTTTATGTTCAATATTATTGCTTTGGGGATTGTTCCTTTCAAAAAGTCTTTTTAGGACACATGTTTGTGCAAGACACGGATGACGTCAAAGAAGGAATCTGAGCAGGATACAATTTTAAGCTTTAATCTTTTCAACCCATTACATGTCTCAATAGACTTCTTTAATACTGCGTAATCATTTGTGCATGGCTCTCCAAGCGCCATCTCGTTGTAGTATGAATAAACATATTCGTGTTCTGTCACCCAGTTTGAACTACTGGATCAAAGTTCTAATATACAGTAAACCTAGATATGGCTCATCACCCAGAGGGCTTTTATGACTCACACTGATGTGTAATAGTTGTGCACTGCAATCATAAAAGTTTTTTTGGTCACTATCAGAGGATGATGTTAAACAGAAGGATTTCTAGCTCTTTTTAATGCTAATGATTTTTAAAATTATGCCTCTGCTTGTAATGATTATCCTCAGAAATAATTCTGCTAAAGTTTACACAGTTTTAGTGTCGGGTCTAAGTAGCATTTTATCTACTTCCAGGTTTTTAAAGAGGTAAATATAAAATTTACAATTGTCAAGAATCATTGATTACATTTCATACAGGTGATATTAGAATATACAGTACATTTCATATTCTACAACCCCAGTTACAAAACTATTGGGATGCAGTTGATGTGGTGTAAAATGTAAATGAAAACAGAATGCAATGATTTGCAAATCTCATAAACCCATATGTTATACCCAATAGAACAAAATCAGCATATCACGTGTTGAAACTGAGACATTTGCCATTTCATGGAAAATATTAGCTCATTTTGAATTTGTGGCAGCAGCTGAGGCAACTGAAGGCTGGAAAAGTAACTGGCATTAGTCAAAAACAACTGGAGGAGCATTTGACAACGGATTAGGTTAGTTGGCAACCGGTCAGTAACATGAGTGGGTAGAAAAAGCATTTTTAAACAGGCAGAGCCTCTCAGAGGGGCAGACGTTTAGTAATCTACAGCAAGCAGCTTAAAAAAATGTGGAACAATTCCAGGAAAATGTAAATGAAATATTTTTATACATTGGACCAAGTATAAAAAAAAAGTAATATAAAATAAATGACACCATAAAATGAACAGTAAACATCTGCTTCCACATGTAGGTATGACTATCATTCATGTTGGTAAAGGGATCAATACATTTATGAAGTTAAATGTTAAAACATAATAATAAGATAACTCCTTGAGATCAGAGACCTCTTCAGCTGCTGAATCCACAGTTTGGGTGGAGATGGAGACAACATCTCCGTTGTTTCAGGGTCCTCTTTGAATAGGAAAGTCTGAGTTTGGGTGGAAGCACTCTCCATTTCTGTGGATTTTTCTGCTGCAGATGACATGAGTACATCGGCAGTTTTGTCGGGCTGGTGCTTGATGGTGTCTGAAGCAGATTTCATCTGTATGATGAGTTCTGACACCCTCCATTCCAGATTCTCTATGATCTCTTGTTGTTCTTTAACTTTGGAAGCCAGTTCAATATTGAAACTGGTCTTCTCTTGCAGCTGTTTTATCACAGTTTGCAGCTCGTGGCGGACCACTGCAGGTGTTGCTTTATTCTTTCTGCCTGATTCGGGTGCTTTAGAACCCAGACGTAACGCATCAACTGTGCGTCTGGACCATTTCAGTTCCTTTCCAGCTACTATCCTGCAGTGGTACTCATCCTTCAGGAGACGTTCCACCTCTTCAAACCGTTTCAATTTCAACTTCCACGTCCACTCATTCTCTGCAGCAAGTCTCTTGTCTTTTTCTTGAGCCAGAAGGATTTTGCTTTCCTGGAGCCTGTTTGTTAAATCTTGTACTTGAACTACCAGGTTGTTTATCTGTCCCTGATTAAATTCTGATTTTTTATTTGTGCCAGTGGCAGAGTCTTGGAGGCTGGAATCCCCCGGACTGTTCTTTGTTTGTCTGTCCAGTGCTCTTGGTTGGGAGGTCATTTCAGGATCAGTGTTGGTGCTTCCTTGCAGCATCTTTTCTAGTTTTTCTAGATCACTGAGAAACAAAGTCTGGGCCTCCGCACATCTAGATGCACCTTTACCGTCTGCTTCAGGAGCTCTGTTGGATTTACGCAAATTCTCAATAATGTGGTTGAGCTCCATTACACAGACTAGTCTCATCATCTAGACTTTTCTCCACCTCTTTCAGATTTTCTCTCCACAAGTTACAATCTTTCTCTGCAGCTATTCTCTTTTCTTTTTCCTGAGTAAGAAAGTTGTTCTTTTTCTGCAGCCTGTTTCTTAAATCATCCACCTGATGGTTTAGATAGTTGACCTGCTTAGGATGAACATGTGGTGGTAGTTTGGGGCCAGTTGAGGTATTCTGGAAACACCCCTGCACTGCGGTCTCTGGTTGTACCTGAACTGTGGCTGGTCATATCCTGAATAGTTAGGAGGATGGACAGCAAAGGCTTGGGGGTGATTCCTCTGCCTCTGACCATACCCTGAGTTGTTGGCCGTGTATGTCTGAGTGTTTGATCTTCTCAAGCTTCTTGACTGGGGAGTTGGACGTAGGGAGGAAGAAGAGTCCTGGGATACATCCTCATTTATTTGGATGTTTTTTGGAGCTGCCTCTTCAAGATGGGCGCAGGGCTGCTCATCTCTGTTTTCCCTGCAGTTGTCATTAGAGACACACATATATATATATATATATATATATATATATATATATATATATATATATATATATATATATATATATATATAATTTTAATGTTTTAGTTATTTAGTTTTACATTCAGCCTTGAAAATGCCATTTTCAACAGGAAAAATGTGGAGTCGAGTGTCTTTTCTTTACGCCACCTCGACTCCCCGGAGAGCCAGCCCTCGCTGCTGGAGAAAATCCTAGAATAAACACTGGACACCAAACAGGGTTTTGTTCCTGATTTTGCAAAAGCTCCACGTGTAGCTTCTTATTTGAGTGCTAGATGCCAGTAGATGCACTTCTATTTTATGTTACTGTTTTTGTTTAAGAATACGCCACATATTTTAATGCAATGTGATTTTCTTAGAACATCATTCAAATTATTACCATTTACATGGTTGTTTTTCATTCAAAGCATTCTCTTAATCAGGTTGACAGTAGTGTTGCAGCCCATGTAGACGCATCATGTGACAAAGTCACACTTGTCACTGATGGAATCGCTGATATGAAGTGCACAGCACTTTGACATCAGATGACAAAACCGCTTTGTGGTGTTTGTCTTTGTTGTTTCACTGCAGTTCACTGATTTAATCTCTTTCCTGACTCGTTTTTTCTCTTTTCATAGAAATGTTTTTAAGAGATGACAAATCAACTCTGCTTTGCAAGTAATGTCGCACACATGCAGGATGCTTATTCTCAAAACTATTTTGCCACAGTGCTAAAAATACAAAGAAATCTGCACATCTAATACCGTAGTATTGAGTAAGGAAACCCACATTACTTTTAGCCAGTGTCACTCAGCTTCACCTCCCAGATCGGTGTTGTCTGCTGCATCTCCAGTTTCTGGAGCTGTTGTTACAGACACAAAAACACCACCCGAACGTGAGGGTTAGACTGAGGAGCTTAAACCTCAGTTCCTGCTGCTCACGTCAATCCTATTAACAAATGCACCGCATCTCCTTCACACAGCAGATAAACGTTGATTCACCGCCACACAGACTAACACTGGAGCCTGTACAATTTTACCGTCCCTGTTTGTTTGTTTCTTGCTGTTCAGCTTTGTTTTAAATAAAGATGTTCAGACATTTTCTTTAAAAATCCAGAGTTCACTGTTGTATTAATTATGAACCAAATGACCTGGTCATCAATACCATGATACTGTAATACCACGGTTATGTCTCACCGATGGGACTTTTTTTGTTGCTGTAATGCAGTGTTGTTTTCCTTCTGAAATGAAACAAAATAATGTTTCCCATTTAAACCATCAAGTTCTCACTGAATCGAGTGGAAATAAGAAGAAAATGAGATAACACAGACAAGCAGCAACGTTCTCCCTGAAGCCCTGCTACGTCAACAGCTGTTTGGACTTCTCCTGATGGTCAGCTGACTCATGTACATTAACCTCAACCAATGACAGAGAGGCCTTCAGTGGTTACTCAGGGTTTCTTTGTGACCTCGCACACTATAACCAACCTTGTTTAATGAGTGATCTTTGCTGCTTGACTGCTCCTAGGAGGGTAACAGTGGGGCTAAAAGTTTCTCCAGCCTTACATCATCTGCCTGACTGGATTGGTTGGAGTTCAACCTCCTTAGAGATGGTTTCGTAAGCATGACTTGATTGAAAACAACTGACTCTATTTTTACTTTTAAATTAACTGCTAATCAGAGATGTACAATGGGGCAAAACACACTTTTGTCATCGACAGATATTAAATATTGTATAATTTCCTCCAGTAAATTAAATTACAGTTATTTCGTAAATGGCTCCTGCCTTCTTCTGCAAGGGTTGGCTTGAACATGTTTCCAAGGGCAAGAGAAAAGATCTTACTGAAGAGCCTTTGGCTTTTATTTAATAACTAGACCTTATTTCAATTATATGAGGCTTGTTCTGACAGACTGGGGACTTGAGCTGGACTCATCACAGAAGAACTGCGCATTGATTTTTCCTCAGATGGCCTCTAACGGCCTAATGTGACTGATAACTATGTTTAAGTGTGAAGCTCCTAAAGAGACAAAGTTCAGATGAACGAGCCAGCAGGTGTGTGCCCCCACCTGGACAGTCTGGACCTGTGGTGACTGGATAACAGACGTTAGAGGGGCCTGGATGACTCCTTGCACTGGTACAGTCTGACCATCAGACAGCTGGACAACAGCCACAGCAGAAGATTCTGCATTCATCAAAACCTGCATGCACAAATTGAGACAATCATGCAGAAACCACTGTACATCATATGCTTGGGTCAGATGGTATGTCTTTGTCCCGCTGTGGACACAGACACTGACATATATTCATTTACAAGGGTACTCTTGGTGTTCTTCCATCCTACTTCCAGACCTACAGTCTTTAAAAAAATGCTCTGGAAATTACCTTCACTGCTCCCAAGACTTGTTTCTTTTAACTAAACCAAAGGTTTGAACTACAGCGGAGAAAAAAAGGAATGAAAATATGCTGTTTCCAATGTTTGGACTCACCTCCAAATGAAGGTGAACATTAAGGATCTGTCTCTTACTACTAAATAGTAGCGTCGGCTGCATTACAAATAATTTTAGACCATCATCTTGGTAGTGTTTGATGGCTTTGTTAACATCTAAACATTTTATATGTTAACTGTAATGATTTGTGTTTTATAATGATCACTGCTTTTAGCTGCTGCCTATCTGATTAAATACATGTTTAAATAATACTCTATAGAATGAAAAATGGACAGATAAACTGCAGGCAAACATCAAACCACTATGTCTTTGTTGAAGTAAGACTACAAAAGAAAACTATAAAGTTTAAACATAAGCCAAATGCGTCATCTTCTGACTCAGGATTTGAAGTTAAACTTATGCCCAGCGGGACCTTTCACTTCACACCCGATGTGCGTACCTGAGCGGAGGCAGCAGGGGATGGACTGGCTTCGTTGGGACTCTCCTCTACATCTGCCACCGAGTCATTTAAGCTGCTGTCCAGCTGAGATGATACTGACGTGTCCATAATCCCCTAGACGGACACAAAAGCAAAATACTAACACTTCTAGGGAGGCTGACAATAGCTTACCTTGTTATCAGGACAAAAAGCAGAATAACTGGCTGTTGGGAAACCACCTGTAAGCAGGCGTTTAACTCAAGATGCACTCTGATAATTGGTTGATCAATTGATTTTCACCCAAATGGCTCCAACTGCTTTTTTTTGTTTGTTTTTATAGCTTTTAAGCAGAGAACACTGAGAACCACAAATATTTTTGTTCAGTAGTGGGCACATCATGGTGACAAGCAATTTGAACAACCTCTAAGGTAATAAAAATAAATAAATAATAAAAGTAATAAACCAGAGAGGAGAAACAGCAAAAACGTTTGGCACAACAAACTAAATCTAATAATTTAAAACGGCATCACCGCGGTGAACAATCAGTGAGGACATCATGGTGATGCAGTTCCTGGAAGGCATGTAGTTGTGAGGCTAAAAATAACTTGTGTAAGAACAACAAGCAGGACATTTGAGACAACAAACTTAATCCAACACTTAAAACTGCATCACTTTGCTAAAAAGCCAACAAAGGCTGAAAGTGAAAAAATAAAGCTTGTAGCGCACACATCCTGAATACGATGTTGTCTTAATTATTGCCCTATAACAGGTTAATTTGGTCTAAAATACGAATGACATGGCAACGGAAATACAATAATAAAAATGATGGCCTTTTCCACCCTGAGTTATTGTATATTTAAACATTATGTAGATTCACCTTAGTTGGAGCTGATGTAACATGACAATGCACTTTTGAAGAACACTTCTGAAGCCACACAAACTAACATTTACCTTCCGGTTTGTGTGGCAGTCAAAACAATTTAGGATCTGTGCAGAACCACTGTTTGCTCAGCCTGTGACACATCTGTATTACATAACACTTTCATGGAAATGTTCATTATGTGTGGCAACCACCAGGTGGAATTCCAGGCATGTTTTCACACCTCTGGACAGGGACTAGTTAACAACTAGTAAATAACTCATTTATCAGCTTATTGATTCTTAGTCGGATAAAACAGAGCACGTGTTAAAGGCATTTCTGCTGAACTGGGTTAGAAATTAAATGTGTAAAAACAGAAGACCCCCCCCCCCCCCCCAACAAAGACTTTGATGTAAAAACTAAATTAATTATCGTGGGTTTTAAAACGTGGAAAATCTCAAAAGCTAGAATTATAAATATTTATTCAAACATATTTTTAATATTCCTAACAAAACTACTTTATTAATTCGGGTATTTCGAAAGAGCGTAAGTGCATGAAGTGGTCAAGTTAAGCAAATTATAGAGAGGAAGTCCAGACGATTCTGGAAAACATGAAAACTCTCGAAAACACGAGACTAAAGCGAAACTCTGTGGCGCCTCAAAAGTCACTTTTGTGGTCGTTTATTTGGTGTTTTATTAAACATGGGGATACTGTGTATTTATGACGCCAAACTGGAGTCTTCGTGGCAACTTTTTTTGCACACGACAACTTAAGAATATTTTATTTTGAAGAAAACGTTTTCTCCAGTTTTCCTGCATCTGTCTTGCGTCGTGGGACTTGACGCGGCTCGGGGAGAACTGCTGACAGCGGAGCCCACCTAGAGCACTTTTCACTCCATGTTGGTCGGATTATTCATCGGCCCGCTTACCGCGGCACTAACTTTTAATGGGCGCTTTCGCAACGTAGACATGTGTGCACATTTCCCTCCGGCTCTGCCCGACCGGCGCTGGCCAAAAATGTGACAGCTTTGCGGCGACTTACCGAAGTTTTACGTAGTCTGACTCGTCACTAATGACAGTATGAGTGGACGGCCTGCGCCTTCGCTCACGTAGCTCCCACGTCAGCGCTGATGATGCTGTGCCGAAAATGTCGCCCGACGCGTCAGTTTAACGTCGAAGAGCCTCAAAGCAACGCGAGAGGATTCACTTCTGCTGACTTCCTAGTTTGCACAGTGCGAGAGGAAAACCCTCAAATAACGATCGTAAAAGCAATAATAATAATAATATAATCATGGTAATCTAAAGCTATTTAAATGAGTAGGAATGCAGCAGTATTACCGGTATATAATTCCAAACAGATATCTTAAACATATAACTTTTAGTCCAAATAGTTACTGTTTTTCTTTTGACCAAACAGTAAATACAGTGGAAAGTCATGCCATAAAATGCTAAATAAACTTGACTGTTAACGTATATTACCTTAAGGAAAATTGAGTAGGATGAAAAGGTAGAGCAGTTTATTGCTAATTTGATCATACAGCTGTGTGAGATACTTAGTCGTGAATCGGGCATTTATTTTAACAAAATAAGAGTAATGTTTCTCGATTCCCCGGCAGGAGTCTTTCTGTATAGAGTTTGCATGTTCTCCCGTGGTTGCGTGGGTTCCCTTCTGGTGCTTCCTCCCACAGTCCAAAAACATGCACGTTAGGTTTGCTGTTTATTAAACTGCCTGTAGGTGTGTGTGAGTGTGTGTGGTTGTTTGTCTCTGTATGTGGCCCAGTGACAGACCGGAGACCTGTCCGGGGTCTACCCCTGGTCTCTCGCCTGTAATGAACTGGGATAGGCTCCAGCAGACCCCTGTGACCCTGCAAAGGATATAACCGGTATAGAAAATGGATAGAGTTATGTTTCCATCTAGTGGCTGAAATACGTCATAACAGCTTCATGACATTAGACAGATTTAAAATTAAATATATACATTTTAAATGATTTTGTCGTGTAAGATATAAATAAAAAGAGAAGTAAATAGGTTTGTAGAAATGCGTGAGGAAACACATAGGAGCATATTAGAGGCGATTAAAAATGATTTTAGTAGAAAATAATGTCAAAACTTATTAAATTACAATGCAAAAATTACATTATCAGTTTTGCATGTACTATTGTATAAATTAATTTAGATAGCAATTTTTTGTGGTTTATTTTTCTGATCTCCAGAGAAAGCTGCTGGGTAGTTTTTTTCATTCTTTCTATCTATTTTCACTATGTATGCATTTATTAGTATTGTTGTTTTGTTTTTTTTATTTTATCTTCAAAGTAATAATATTAGTATTTAGAAGCGTTACAGCTATAACTTACACCACTAACTGGAAAATGAAGTTCTTTCCCTGACCGAGATGGAAAAGCAATAAAAGCATATAATGACTGCGATGACCACACAACAGTGTGTACAACACTCAATTGTAATTTAGATACCGAGCAAATATTTTGTGATTATCAAGCTTTTCCAGTTAATGGGAGACGTCACACATTAAAACAGTTTTCTGCTGTCATAGCTGCTACAAGTCCTTCGGTTCTGAAATAGAAATGCTGTGGCTATGATGCCGAATCCATTCTGCACTCGCTAAATTCCTTTATTTAGATCTGACTCTGGCTGACCCAAGAGTCACCATCTGTCCTCCTGCGTGCCACACTGCCCTGCTGTTATCAAAGAGCACTGTCCTACAGAGCCAAGCCTCCGTTAATCCCCCACAGAGTGACCAAAAAAAGCACTTTATCAAGGAAAAAAAAGCTGCCTTGAAAGTGTTCAGTACACTGCATTTATGTAAGCGAGACTGCAATATGCACTCAGGAGAATCTATTTAATGGTAAATCTGAACACATTTT
This sequence comes from Xenentodon cancila, assembly GCA_014839995.1. NCBI lineage: Eukaryota > Metazoa > Chordata > Actinopteri > Beloniformes > Belonidae > Xenentodon > Xenentodon cancila. Next base: position 4,038,805 of record CM026207.1, read on the forward strand.
TTACTTATACTGTGTGTACTTTTTGTTCAACTATATTCATATTTTATAAAGTTTTTTTTTACCATTTGGCTGAGTAATGATTCTTCATTGGGCATTTTTCTCATCTAATGTTTTGCTCAGGTCTAATTCCTCCTTTTCTGTAGGTTATTACATCATTGCTTCTCGCCTTTGTCCTCTTGCCCAGCCGTTGCCCCGCTGAGCCTGCCATTTCCTTCCCCTCCTCCTCGTCTATCTCCTTGGCCAGCCCTGCAGTCCTGGGGGCTCCAGATGGCCAAGCATCAGCAGCAGAAGGGGGACCCTCGGTGGCACAAAGGCCTGACAGCAGGGAGCCACACAGGCTCCATGTTTGACAGCTCTTTAGCACAAAATTAGCCTGGGATGAACGCGTAACAAAATTACTTGCTGTTAATACCATCAAAGAGGTATTTGGGCATCTGCTGTGGCCTTTGCCACCAAACTGGTATTAAATGGTAAATCTTCACCACTCTTTTTTTTTAGGAAAGTCACGCTTCAAAATGTATCACGGGTAAAGCCTCTATAAGTCTTCCCTGAGTAGTTATTGCTTGAGTTATATAATATGTCATCTTAAGATAATTGTGGGCAAAATGAAAATGCCGGGATTTGAAATGCAGTGCAGAAATCAATCTCTTTATGTCTCATCGTGAAAATGCCTGACAGTTAAGAAGAATAAGAAGAAAGAGTAATGACAAGATGTAGGCTTGTGTGCTCTGTTTTCTGGCTAAAATGCTTATTCAGCCAGATGCAAAGTCCTCACACCCAAATCATCCACAGCGTAAAGATCCACGCTTCCCACTGATCTATTTTAACTGCTTTGATCCTCAAAGTTTGCCAGCTGTTAGATGTTTTCCAAATGACATCCTGCATTTGAATAAAGCTCCAAATCCACAGTTTTACTTTTGAGCTTCAAAACTTGATTAGAGGTAGGTGAAGGTGGATATTCTACTCTTTTCTGGGTCTGTGATGTCACAGTATCCTACAAACCTGACTGCTCATTAAATCACAGGTTTCCAAACAAAAAGCAGGTTGGATTATGCCGGAGATTTTGATTTGGCAGAATCTTCAGACATCTAAATATATACTTTCAAGGACATACATAAAAATGTTTTTTTTTTCATACCTATAAGGCTCTTTCACCATAAAATAGGAAGTAAAGGTAATCAGTGTGAAGACAAAAAGGTTATTTTAGACTAAAGCCTAGTTTAAGTTGAACAACAATATATAGAAATGAAGCAAATGGTAATTAAACTTTAAACAACTGTTTCATAAAAGCGATTTCAATTGTAACTGAAGTCATTAAAGCAGACACCAGTTTTTTGACATAAACACAAAAACAAAACACGACAGGACAGCCTACATTAGAAACAGAGATGATGCTTGTACATAATGATGATGATGTACATAAGAATCATGGAAAATAACTTGAATGACTCTGTTTTGGACCACACATACACTCCCTGGTGATGCATATCTTCATATTTGACTTTTTTATTGGTGAGGATTGTGGAGAGATGGCAAACGGAGAAACAAGCAAAGAAAGAACTTGCTGCTCTGCTCAACTTGCAGAAGACTGACGATATACTGTGTATAAGGATCCAACTGGGATATAGATTAAACATATAGTTGCTCTGAAACTATATTTTCATTTGCATATTTAAGATTTGCTTTTGCTTTCTGACTATTGTGTAACAAGCAGATGGTTGTCAAAGTCTCTACTTTTAAAACCTATAAATCTGCTTTAACTAACTGTTGTTTACATGCTTGTTTTTCCTCCAAACAGAACTTTCAAAATACCAGAAAGGGTTTCTGATGGTTTGGAAAAAGCAAATATGGCTATTTCCTTTAGTGGAGTAACTCCACTGGTCCAAATATTAGTGAAATTATTGAGTAAATACTCCCAACCACATTCCACGGTGGACAAATATCATCCCCAGAGGCTTAATTCTGCATGTGTTTGTTCTTGCAGCTTTATAAGGTAAAGTAAATCTCACAAATATGTTCAGGAAATGATTTCTGACATGAAAGATAACTCAGGGTCCCTTTAAAAAGGTCTTTTCAAACTGCATGTGTACCTCATCATGATGCACAAAGGTCAGATAGATAAAAACTACATAAAGTTGAAAAAAAAGGGGAAAACCTTTTTTAAAGGTACTGAATTACCTTATTAAAGAATCAGCGACATATTGCTCAAATGAATGTTTTTGTATTTGGTGTGTCTTTAGGGGGGCATCACTCATATAACGGTGCAGAAATCCCTGTTGAATGACGACGTAGAAACTCTGTTCTGATTTAGCTTCGATGTGCTAAAATGCTTCGGATGCAACTGTCTGAAAGTGTGTGGGTTTTATTATGTTCCGAATTTACTTTTTTTTAACATGAATCTTTTTGTTTGGGTATGCATGGTTCATGTTTGACCTGGATTTCCTGTTTTATTTTAAAGCTGTTTCTTCTTTGTGCTTTCCTAATATCCTGTGCGTGTCTCACACCTGGGTTTCCATCACTGGCTTCCCCACCTGCGTCCCATTTTTCATTATTCTCTTCGGTATTTACTCAGTGATATTACTATTGTCCAGTCTTGTTCACACGTGCTGGGTTTCTTCGCTGGTTTCCTGTCGCTATTCTTTTCTTTCTTTTTGCCACTTGCCTCAGCAGCGCCTTTGTTTTAGTAAATAAAGTCATTTTTGTTTGTCATCATCCTGCCTCTGCTTGTAGGCCTGCATCTGTGTCCTCCACTATTACCCCATTCCTGACATACTCTTCTAACCACTTGATAACATTTTCTTTCATAGTTTTAAAATGAAATCCAGTTCAAATATTGCTTTGTGTATGAATCTGTGACAGGCCGTCAGCTTAGGGTTTAAAATTTAAATCAAATCTTTCGTTTCCTCCTTCAGCTGTTCATTTTATTGCCTCCTGTGTGAGAACATATCTTCTCAGTTACATTTGCCGAAAACCACGTTGAATAGTTGCTCATTTGCTCCAAAGGTGAAGCTGTTTAATCCGTTGTGACAGCTGCTGAGGATGTGGTTGGTGGCCGGCCGTGAGCGCTCACGCTGTGTTGTGTTTTAATGTAACCTCCCAGCTGTGATTCTGTCACTGCACATGTGAACCACAAAGACACACACTTTCCAGGTACTTGAAATTTACTGGCTCTTTTAAAAAAAAAAAAAAATGTCTTCACATTTTTTTTTCTCTTTTTGGGGGCTCTGAAAGCCACAATCTTTGGTGAGGGAACAGAACAAGGACTCATCCATGTGATTTGTGTATGTGCTGCTGGGACAGCTGTTCCTGGCGGCTCCCCACATGGATTTGGACTTCTTTTTATGAGGACGTTTGCCTGTTTCAGGCACAGACAAGACAACCAATGTAAACACACTTCAGGTTTTTTAACAAATGGCTCTGGGTCATTATACAGTAACAAACAACAAAAGTAATTGCTTTCCAAAAAGAAATCTGCACCAAATGACAAAGCACACGCATAATAGTTGGATTACTGCACTTGTCAAGACTTTAATTACTTATTAGGTCATTTGCCAACCTAATCTCTGCCTAATCCTAATTCTACCTCTAAAACCAAAGTCAAACCTTAAATTTAAAGGCGATCATCAAGTGCTGACTGGCAGATTTTCTTCAACTTTCTTCACTTGTATATAGCACAGATTTGTATTCCAGTTTTTCCCTATCTCCCTTTCTTTTTGTGATCTGTTCGTAGTAACAGTAAAAATGGACATTTTTGGACCTGCAGACCAAACATTACCCACACTGACCACAGCGCGGGGACAGACTACAAGACTGACCACCGATGCTCCTCTGATGCGTTCAGGAGCCGCTCGTAAACTCCATATCAAGTGTCACAGATGCATTAATTCTTAATTAACATTTATCTTGTGTAATGCAACAGAATAGGGTATGGAAACAATGAATCTGTAACCTGAATTATATCCCCAGGATGTTTACAGCTTTTTAAAAACGATCTCATACTACAGAAGAAGGGAAAAGAAGATAACTGATAGGTGTGCTATTGTGACAACTACATTCAACTCCTTTGTTCCAAAACAAGGTCTTTTTATTTACACCAAAAAATAGACCTATTTACTCAATTTTATTTACAAATATTAATTTAATGTACTTTTTAAATACCCCCCCCCCCTATAAGAACAATGTAAGTATTTACTATAGTACAATTCTAAAGTTCAAGGTGGTGTATACTTGTTACTTCACTAAATTAACCTGAAAACTTTATTTACTTTTTTTTTATGAAGAAAGAATGTGGTATGAAATCAGACCTACCTACAGTATGTACAATCAATCAATCAATAAACTGGAAGAACATTTTAAACTGTTTTATTGATTGTTTTGAACACTTGTGATAGTACTTCTCATTGTTTTTAGCTTTTCTTCAATTATTCAGTCAATTAATAAAATAATTAGTAATGTGTTCCGTGCTGGAAAACAATACGTTTGATCAAATAATTAAATTTAAAAAAATGAAAATGAGCTGTAAACTGTAGTAAAAACAGATTTCACATTAGTTTTTTTTCACATGAGAACTAATAATGTTATAGTACAATAAACATTTATTTTATTTTCAGATTTTGACAATAAATACACACTTTATTCAAATGACATTTTCAATGCTGGACTTTTATGTAGCTATATAAAATCTATTTTAGTTATAAAGCACATACTAAAGACTAAATATTTCCGTATTAAGTAATTATTTGTTTTTTGTTTTTTTTTTATTTGTGGTCGGCGTTGTAGAATCCAACAATCCAAGCTGTCTTTAAATGCAACACGAGTTCAAGCTCAGCACGGATAGAGGGATTGGGATCCAGAGAGGGAAGGAAGAAGAGAGAGAAGCTAAACAGGTGGTCAGAAAACACATCGAAAACAATGTCGCCAGGCGGGGAGAAGAGGAAAGAGCTCCAGTCCTCGCTTCTTTAAAGGAATACCAGGAAAAGCCGCGGAGCCGAACTTACTAAAGCTCATGCTCCTTTTAGGTTTTCACGCGGATTTCTCCTCCCGCTCCTCCTCGTCTCGGTTTTGCTCCAAACCTGGGGAAGACCTCGGATACTAAACCATGAAAGTCACGGTGTGTTTTGGAAGGACGCGGGTGGTGGTGCCGTGCGGGGATGGGAATATTAAAGTCCACACTCTCATCCAGCAGGCTGTCATGAGATACAAGAAGGCGATCGCCAAGGTGAGGAGGAGATACTTTGTTTCCTTGCGGCTTTTGTTTTCCAGGAAACAGCGTTGTGCAGGGGGGAGGGAGGGCTTCAACATGGCGCAAACTTCTCTCAGATGCGGACAGTCGCTCATTTCTGCTCTCATTTTGCACACTTTGCACAGACGCCGACGTTGCACAGGCAGCCGCTGCGTGTGCGTGTTCACGAGTGTTTGCTGCTTTCAAGGGAAGGCGCACCGCCATTGTGGTCCTTGTGTTTGCGAAGCCACCAAACTTCCTCAGGCATTCCCCCTCTGGCGCAGGTATTCCGCGCCAGGCTGCAGCCTGGAAGAATGCCGTCGGCCGCTGGCGCACCGCGATGCGCACACTCTTGTGAACTCGGCTGCAAGTGTTCACTTCATGCCTGTGAAAGTTGCCAGCAGGGATTAGCCTACTAGCGGGTTAGCCAGTGAGGCGTTCAGGCTCCAGCACAAGGCAGCGGGTCATCAGCTGGAGCAGCAGCCTTATCTACGGCCACCTGATGAGGGAGGGGGGGGGGGGGGCATTTAATATCTTCTTTTGATTAATTTTTAACTACTTCGTCATTGTGCCATAAAGTGTTAATCGGAAGATGCAAGACAAAAGATGTGAGTCCAGCAGTCCTCAAATGTGCTTTATTTTGCAGTTTTGAGTCACTTTCAATTTGTTTGGAGGAGCCCAATCCTGAAAATGACTCATTCAGAGAGTTAATCAGATCTGGTCAGGTTCTGGGACATCCTAGTCCCAAATTAGACCAGATTTGTCCAACTGCTCCATCTTTTCTTGCCATCCAGCTTCATGTCTGCAGCTGAAGTTATAAATGCTGAAGCATAAACCTTTTACACAAATGTCAAATTAGTCGCATCCTGCAGAATTAAGGAGTGGGGTGAAATTAATTGGCTGACTCTACTTCATGAATCAAATCAGTTAAAACAGTTTGTTTTTTCCCCCTGTGCATTTCTTGGATATTTTGGCCATAGCATTTGTCAGTCATTTCATAAATGCCTCAAGAAATTGTGTCAACTTTCAAATGATTATATCTCTTTTAAGACATGGAAGCCATGTTAATAACTTGTGTGTGACTAACAAGTGAGTTGTCAGAGAAGTGTCTGCCTGAGCGGGCTCCAAGCCCTACGGTGCATGGAGGGAAGCTGCAGAGCCAAGCTCCGTCTGACGGGTGGAGGCAAGGACCTGTTGCATAAATCCTGCTGATAAAAGTGAAAGAGAAGAAAACTTGCGGCAAGGATATTGGGCTGGCGCCAGATAACCTTTGAACTGAATCGGGGTTCCAGCCTGCAGGCCTTTTCAGCTGCATCAGATAAAAGCGGGAGTGCAAGAAGATCATAAATTGTTTTATATATCAGGAAAATTTAGATTTGACATTTATCATCCAACAGCATTTATGGGACTTTGGCGCCGAAAATTAGTCTACAAATGTTTTAAGCAGCTCCTCAAGTTTGATGAATTCTTAATGCTCTACTGTGTTATGAACCAACTCCAAACCAGCGTTGTTGCTGTGATGATGGCGACCTAGAAGTTGTACCGTTACCTGCTCTGAATTATTCAGTGTGAGCAGACGGAGGAGAAGCGGAGAACATCACTGCACTGGTGGGAAAACCCTCTTTGAATTCATGGGAGTTCGTCTTTTGTTGTTCGGGTTTTGACAGAAAGCAGAGTTTAGCTTTGTGAAGGATGAACACGGAGGTTGGTGAAGGGTTTAAAGGAGACATGCATTTTTATACATTTTTGCATAAGTTTGCAGTTTTCTCAACGCTCCGCCCTTTTTATTTTGCCCAGTGTGTTTCTTAAGATTTTGTTTTTGATTAACATCCCCCTTTATGAGCAATATAGAATAAAAACACATGACCTCTTGTCAAACCTACAAGGATGTTTAAATTTTGTTTCAAATAAGAATAACTACTAGTGGAAATGAATAAATAAATAAAAAAAACAACTAGAAGAAAAAAGAGGGTGGTTGCGGAGACAAGTTTTAAAAAAACAAGCTGCACCGATCCCCTGGCTGTAGACAGACTTGATAAGACGATAAAAGCGGCAGCCGGTGACTGCAGGAGAGATGCAGAGATCACTGCATCAGCTACGTCTCGGCATGTCAGCCGAGCCTCGTGTGTCTCATCTGTTTACCTGCTTCATTTTATTTAGGGCATGTGTTGTGCTGTTAGAAGTGAATTGTTGTTGGGGAAATCAGACCTGTAAGTCACACATGCATTGATATGATCAAATGTACTGGATTTATTTGTTTTAATCATCATTGTGCTGCTGTGTGGGTATCTTTGTCTGTTCCCAAAGCATACAGCTGCGCTTCAGTGTTTAAAGTCTGAACTGTAAATGCAGTGACATTGCATCGTCTATCTGTGGAACTTCCATATAAATCTGTGGTGTTTGTTCACGTGTGACGGACATTGACAGCAGACGCTTCGCAGCCGCAGCCATGAAGTCCACCAGCTGCATCGTCCTCTTAACTGGCCCAGCTGGTGAAATGATTGACCTCCAGTAGAGGTCAACATTTTCCAAATGCTCCAGTCTTGCTGGGGACACCTTTTATTTTTTTATAAAACTTTTCAGAGCATTGGTGTGCTGAGACAACTCACTGAACTCTAGTCATTAGAACTGATGCACTCTTGCTTATGTCAGTTTTATTTTCCTTCAAGTCTGTTATTTCCCCACTGTGTGTGCATGGCACGACGTCAGAATAAAAGGCTATTTCAAACCTCTGACAAATGGCAGGTTAAATGGCGACGTGGACAGGGTCTCTACAGACAAACCCGGGTCATTTCAACTTTGAGCATACAGAAAGTGTCAAAAGACATAAAATGCCGACCAGAGTTTATGGCGACTGCTCACCTAGAACCGGCGCTTCCACGTATGGATGGTGCTTTGTGGTATTTCATAGTTCATCTTGAGTCTTCATAGATAAAGATCAGCACTGGATGGTGAGACACGTTTTGTCTCCTGGAAGATCAATTAAAGTTTTTATAATTTAATAACTAAGATGCCTTCTACCATTATCAGTTGACTGCTTAATTACAAGTATTTGTGATAATCAGAGTATTGTTGCATAATTGTCTTTTTTTTTAAATATGAAAAGGTTTTCTGAAACATTCAAAACTGGTCTAAACCATAGTAAAGGTCGCGGGTGGAATACGAGTTAAATGGTTGATTTCATGTTCAGAATAAGGATGAATGAATATATTTTAAATTGGCTGGTATAATATAAACAACGAATAACAGTCATTAAAACAGCTGTCACAGCCCTAAGCAGACGATGGAAAAGGGTTTGTCTTGGAACAAAACTTTAAGGATCTGAACGAGAGCATTTAAGATTTATTAAGTAATATCACATGAAGATTAGATTGTTTAATTGCTGCATTATGGATACTCAGCAAACTCAGCTGCAGGCTGACGTCATTATTGCTTCTGGCAAGATACTCTGATGATCTGATAACTGTAGTGTTTGTACTTTTGAACAAATGCTAATTGTCCCGAAAGCCAGAAAGCTGATGTGTAATACAGAGGAGGATGTGTTAGGATGAGGCTTCTGGGGTTTTGGTCAAATCAAGAATTAAAAACAAGAAGAAATAAAAAATAAGAGTGCTCTTCGCAAACTTCTTACCCACAACAAAAACACAGAGTCAAAGCCGACACACTTGTCGTTTAATCTCTTTATAGTTGTGTTTATTGCTCCACTCCCACCCAGCCCGTTTCATCTAACCAAGGTCGAGCACTTTCGCGTGCAGGAAGTCTTGGGGTGTAGAAGTTGTAGAAGATCAGTTTTTTTCTGGATCCGTCTGCCTTATTAAGAGGACCAAATTTAGGTTGGGTGTTTTCTCGTGGTTTTTAAGTGTTTTTAAGGACCCTTTTGTAACTTCCCCTGTCATTAGAGAGGAATGCTTTCTGCAGGAAGAAAAAAAAAAACAGTCCACTCCTGGGGCTCTAAGCCATCTCATACCCATGGAATTGGAAAGATGCAGACACTGGGAAGAGTGTTTAGATATGGTTTTTACACAAAAATCAACGGGTGTTGAGAGCAGACGGGTTCTGAATCTGTTTGAGGTGGAAAACCATGTCACATTATCCTTCACTGCTGTTTTTTTGTTTTTTCCTTCCACAGATTATGGACTGGGCTCTCACAAATGTTCGACTGTCTGACACTTGGTGTTGCAAGGTTTTAAAATGACAACATTCACTGGAAAACGCTGTTTAACGCTCAAACCCTCAAGTGATGTGGTTGCTGGCGTTTCAGCAGATTTTAGTGGTTAGTTTTATTTATTTATTTATTTATTTTTTCTGCCGCAGGCAGAAGATCTCCTGTGGGATATGAGGTGCCTGACTTTTCATGCCCACACCAGCATGAAGTACATGTCCAATCACAGTTTCACCCTGGAGGATGCCAGGTCGTTGTGGGAATACTTGACTGTGGAGACGGATAATGTGACTTTAGGCTGTTGTGGACAAAAACAAGCGTTGGCTGTTGCTCTGGTTAAATAAGTGGTTTTATTTCACTTCTATATAATTGCCCCATTAAAGATGCATTGCATTTATTTACTTTAGCTGCTGTTAAACCTGAATAGCCAACTTTCCAAATAGTTTGCAGGTGATTATAGAGGACTAAACAAACAAGGAAGAAAAAGGAAAGGTTATGGCTTGTATTAATATTTTTCTGAATGTAGGAAGTGAGGTTATCAGATGTGAGATATTTGATTCCAGCTGTGTGATGAGAGAATGTAATTTTAGTGACATACTTTAAAATCTGGAGATGAAATCTCAAGTTTCTCCACGTGAATCAGGAAATCGTCAAGTGTGAGTTGCACTGACTCAAATGTGTCTCTGATTCTAATCTTACCTTGATGTTATTTCTGTGCGCCGTGGTGCACTCATTACACAAATGACCGTTTTTAATTAGTGCTCAGCAGCCTTTGATCAGCGACCGACTCTGGAGATGGTGGATGGGGACCGACAGTTGCTTTTCTGGTGATTCCTTTACGGATGAAAATGTTTGCCACTGGGGTGGGTGGGTCGGGAAAAGCATCATAGTACTCAGAAGTCATGAGGTAACTATTAGTCAGTGTGGTGTGTTTTTTGTTGTTTTTTTTTTATTTTTATTTTTTTTACAACCTGTAAGGTAAAATAACCAGTGGGGGAACAGCAACAAAGGCATTTAGGATTAAAAAAACAAAAGAAAACTTTAATGCTTAAAGATAGGGTAAGCAGATCTCCATAATTGGGGAGGTAGGTGATGCCCAGTATCTCCTGAGTGCAGTGTTTTAAAAAAAACAAACAATTTTTATGCACTTAATAACAAAGTGAGGCTTGGACTGCTGAAGAAAGAAAAGATACGTTATATTATTGTTCAACACATGCTTCAGTGTATTTTTGCTTCGTTTCTAACAAAGTTTCCATACAGAGATGCAGAGAACAGCCCAAACAGACTCTAAAAGAAAGTATTTCCGACACTTCACAAAGTCTCTTCAAATCTATTCACACTGGACTAAAAGTCTAAAAGAACGATGTTGACTCGCACTGGATGGCAGTGAGCAGTGTAATGTACTCTGCGTGTGCGTGCGTGCACGTTTTTTTTTTTTTTTTTTTTTTTTTTTTGGTTCTTTTAAAGCAGGAATTTTTCTAAGCCCACATTTTCTTGCTGCTCTCTTTCCCTTCTGTCATCACAAAGCGCGAAACGCTCTCCATCTCAGCCACAAGCGTCTGAATTGGAGGCAGCGTCGGCCCACGTGATCGGCCCACGTGATCGGCCCACGTGATCGGCCGGAGTTTGACGTTCGGAACGTGGATGACACGGGGAGCTTGGAAATGCAAAAGACTGGCTTTTAATTTGGCCAAAGCATTTCTGTTTGTGACGCCGATATTGCTCATATTGATATTTTTCTTACATTACAATTTGCAATGAAGAAGCAGCAAAAGTGGCCGTTTCCGTTTTCACGTTTACTGCTGGTTGGGATGCGCTGATGACCAGGGATCAGCCAGGAAGGCTCTGAGAAAATCAGCCTCACGTCCAGACACACAACATTTTTTTTTTCAGTGTGTTCAGACTACAAACCAAACAACAAGAAGGCAAAACAGCCAAAAGAAAACTGAATCAGCAGGTTCATGTACAAACACGGTTGTTTACTTGCTAACGCGGCGAGAAATGTGTAAATGATGTTATCATGAAAGGAGTTTCATAATACACGACACGGCGTGGACGTCTAAGGAGCTGGCAGTTGTAACATACTTTGTGTTCATGCCAAGCATTTCATAAACTCTCCTTCCAACTCAGGAATCATTTTCAGTTTCATTATTAGGTACCACAGGTAGATACATTTGAGTTTAGTCCCAAACGCAGAGTGTAAAAGATCAAAGTGGGAACAGTTGAACCACGGGTCATAGGTCAGCTCTGGGTACATTTTCCGTTCCATTCCTTCTCACTTCCTTTCTAATTGAAGCTTGAAAAACTCTCTGGCATGATTACACCATCGGAAAAGGAGTAGCAGTTATACCTCGTAAGCCCTAATAACTTCACAGTTCATCTGTTTGATCCTCATGCCACCACGCTGTACCAGCCGGGGGTTGCTGCTTCTAAAACGAGTACAGTGGCGGATTAAAAGCTTCGCTGATGATTCCCGGGCCGCTGACTTTGCCCTTGACGAAACTACTGCGAAAAATGTCCCGATAAAACCCAGGTGCCTTTTCCTTGAAAGGAAACCGTTTAAATCCATACTTAAATGAGAAAATCAGGCTTTCTGATCGGACTTGTGGACAACACATCAGAGTTAAAGTTCTGGTGCTTCATTGTGCTGCTTTGGGTCTTTGTGTTCCTTGTACCTCCACGGTTTTTGCAGATTGCTTAAGCAGTTGTAGAAAGTGACTTAATATAAAAGTTCAAGCAGCTGTAAGGAGAATTAGCCAGTAGTCGTGAAGTCCATTATTGTTTTTCCTCAAAGAAGAAAAATAATACGTGACACGGGACGTTACCTTTCTTTTTTTTTTTTTTTTTTTTTTTTTCCACTGTGATTATTTGCTGTGCTTTTGTATTTTGGATGAGAAAATTCCCTCCTCCCTCAGCTTCACTTCGAGGAATTTGTACGAGTGCTTTGTCATCCTTTTTATTCGATGACATGATGTAAATGTGATCATAAAAAGAGGGGAAAAATAAAGTTGGCATTCGTGACTGAGGTTTTCATGGAAGTAGAGCGATCTTGGAGACTTTAATAGAGTAAAGCACCTGATGATCAGAGATGTTAAAGTGGAAGCATTGGACTTTTCTTTCATTTTCATTTTCAAGTTAACTTGTGTCGTAAAGAAGTTTTAGCTTGATTTTAATACGGGGAAAACGCAATGTATTTCTCATAACTGGAAATACTTTGTTTTAGGTCGACGTTGAGTACATCTGAGGCGTGTTATGAAAAGTATGCTGGCCTCATGTATCTGGTTTTGTCATGATCTCGAGTCTCTTGACTATTCTGTTGACTTTTGTCATGATTTCAGCATTAGTCCTTACTGACAGAAGCAAATCTAATACAAAGGTTCAGTTTTTTTCCTGCTCTGGGACAGTTTTAAGAAGAGTGAAGGAAGAGAACGGTTACGATTAAACTAGGACACGTTGTAATTCCTTTCCTGTTGAATTTTTATCAAATACGGCTGTGATGATGCACCAGTCTACGTTGATTTTCTTTTTGTTTTTTTTAAAGATAAACCATCCAATATTTATACGAAGTGAAATAATTGATGAGGCATCAATACATGTAATAAAAATATATGTAACATCAATATATGATGACCTTTTTGTCAATTTTCGTTAAAAAAAAAAAAAGCTCTATCTTTAACTGTATATACACTTCTTACTGCAATTTGATATGAATGGGTTTTTTTTTTTTTTTTGTTAGATTAACAAGTTGTGTTAATTTTCAGTGAGGATTAAAATGGAAATGTAATTTTTTATACAACTGAATCGGCAAATCTGCGGTGGTGATTGTGGGGGTGGGGACTTAGAAGTTGACAAAACTAAACGGGTTTTCTTCAGACTTTCATTCTCAGCCATGACCTAAGTTCAGGAGGGACTCAAAATCGGAAATGTGCACGTAAACCTTTAACCCACTGGACAAGGATTTTCACTTTATGCCTCTAGTGACTGTAAATGTGGCCATTTGTAGAAGCTCGAACCACTTAGCTGACATGTTTGCAGGACACCGAGGCAAACGGGTCCCTCAAGATTTTAGCTTTAAAAAAGGAAAGACTTAAGTTTTAGTTTCTTGAACTCATGGATCATATACAAATGAATGAAAACCACAAAAGTAACGTGCATGTACAGTGAATATTAATCCATTTGGCTCTTGCATTGCAGGTCTGTGGTGTTTGAGATGTAAGAAACACTGGCAGATGCTAAAAAGGCCAACACTTATCATTCAACATTTGAAGATGTTTCTTTGGATGCAAACTCGTCACACCCGTTTCAACTTTTGATAGAACCACTAAAATCAACGCCCTACAGCTATCTGTGTAAATTGTAATGCCACCCCATAAATAGATACTGAAACATATGTTTCCTCCAGCTGCGTAATCCTGAACTATTAACAGAAATGCTTTTTACAGATCATCCTGCCATTGGAAAAAAACCCACAAAATTGAAAAGCTTTTCTTGTGGCGAACTGAACTTTTGACCACAGTGAGGATGAGATGCCTGAGCTAACGAGAATCCAGATCACAAGACGTACTGACACACGGAGGTTAAAGTTGACACGGTGCTACAAAAACAAATTGACCCCCGTTATGAGTCCAGCTGCCATATATACAGAGTAGGCCGGGTGCAGGCGGACGGGGGGGCATTTTGAATGACTGATGCTTAAATAACTATCGCTTGTCTTGAAGTTCTGCATGTGTGCATCAGAGGGTTGTTTTTTGAGGTCAAATCACTTTTCCCTGTAGTTTGGTTCAGCGGTAGAGTTTCTTGTGTAAACAGGAAGCAGCTGAATGTAAACCTGTACAGGCACGGAGGAGCAGGAAGCTTATAAATAATTTCTGGTGTCTTCTTTTCCTCCGTTTTGTCCATCTCTGCCATGCAGGACTTTCAGCTGCATAGTCAGTTTATTTGTAAGAGATTTTTAGTGATTCCTCACTGAGGGATGTGTCGTGGGAAGCTGGGATGTGCGACTGGGAGCCCGTGTTTGTTTTTTCAGGAGAATACAGTCATTGTGGAGGGTTACCATAAGTGTGATTTGGAGGATTTGACCTCGAGGTTTTAAAGCTGTGCATGTTAGATCTGGATCATTTTACAAAGTTAGAGCAACAATATCTGGCAAGGAAAGTTCAGCTATGTTCATTTGTAAAAAACCATTTGACGTCTGAAATGAAAAAGAAACAGCCCATGTTACTGAAATTATGTTGGTAATTTGTGCAGAACCGTGTCATTTATTGTGTTAAGAACACTGGGCAGCATTCATTTCTGTGCTTTTGTGACGTTCGCTTCAAGTTGACTGGATTTGGCTTCAATTTACCCAGGAGCTCTGCGGTTTTATCCTCAGCAAAACCTAAATATTCCCAATTGATGGTTGCACTAATCTTGCCAAGCATAACTAGGTAGCCATTAACTTTCACCCATAATAAACATGGAGGGTCCACAGCCCAAACATTGTCTCCAGGAGCAGACGGGAACAATGCTCTCTTTTGGTTTCTAACTGTTCTGGAGCTTTCTACGTCGGCATTGAGGGAAGGTTTTTCTCTCTTTAGTGTGACTTGAGCTTTCTGTGAGACACTAAAGGAGTTTTCTTCATTTGACCGTGAACGGCTGTGAGGCTGCCCTCAAACGCATCTGTCTGGTAGAATTATATTCTGGTAACTTGGCTTCAATAGTGGGCTGATTAATCATTCAAGTGCTTTAAGTTTTGGTTTATCACTTTTGTTTATTGTAGTTTTTTAGAAAATTGATAACTGTCTGTGAGTAGCGTCGTCTTTTTTTTTTCCTGCACGTTTATTTCAGGCATGTTCATCAGACTAAAGCCGTTGTTTGTACCGTTTATTTTTGAAACTTCACGGGTTGTACAGGATGTCTTTGGGTATTTTATACTCGAATGTGGAACTAAAACTTAAGACCTGTTCCCAGGTGACTGCATATCATGACACTTACTTTTCTGGACAGAGGAAATAAAAAAAATCTAAAGTTGTTCTTGAGTAGAAGCCCTCCAGACTACGTTTGGCTCTTGGAGATGTTACAACTTTACTGCTGTTGAATTAAGTTTGTTAAACCAAATGTTTTAGCTGTTCCTTGTAGGTTTGAAACATTGCTTTCTTTGCTTTTCTTTTATCACAGTGTGAAAAACATACTATTGATGGGTTAAATAAAGTGGATTTCACAATTTCCAAAGCTTCTAAGCTGTTGCATCTGCCAGCACTAGTATTGGTACTGATATTGGTCAACCGACCGGATAAAAATCTGCCAACTCCACAACCAGCGGCTCAATTTCATGTCTAAATGTAACATTCAGTTAAATAAATCTGTTGGTACTACTGAGTAAGATTCACGTTCACCCATCCAGACCTAATGCAGACATCTTTAAATCCCAGGTGAAGCACACGTTACAGATTTGAGTCCCAGAGAGCAGGTCAGGGTACGATAGTCAATGTTGAGGAGCTGGACTTCATCCGTCCCACAACTAGTTCTACACAGTCTGGTCAGTGAATTGTTGCTCATGAGCACTGATGTGTCGTAACACGCTACAATAAAACTTTGCCCACTACAAAACTCTGATTTTGGTTGTGTGCAACCCTCACTTTAATCTCAGTTTAGCCCCCAAAACGGATGCAACCCGCTGCACTCATTCCCTGCACGCACACATCATCGTTGGCGCTCTCTGGCGTTTTGCTCAGCAGTAGCCTGCACACCATCTGCAGTTGGATGGTCACGCTATCTCCCCTCTAAAAACCTAACACAAACGGAAACCTGCTGGAACCAAGGACCTCATGGAGGTTTACATTTCAGGTGAACCCCATAAACTCTTCAACTTGCATCCGTTTGTGTGTCGAGGGCCTATGAGGCTTCACTGTGGGTTCAAGTACACCATGTAATTTATCCTCATGGCCGCAAAGTCCATTTAAAGCAAGAAAGTTTATATGTTCATCTTATTATTCTATGTTGGAATGCACTTCCGTCCTCATTTCAAATGAATGGGCAGCTGTGTCCAGAGTTTTTTGCTTGCCTCGAGGTGTTGAACTCCATTTCCCATGCCCTATTTGAGCAATCTCTGTCAATTGCTTTAAGCAGCAGAGCATCAGATACAAGCAGCATAAATGTGCGTTTGTTTTCAGCCTGCAGGCTGGCCTTGTTCACAGGGCTGAGAGTCCCTTGTCAAGCCAGCGGACAGAAATCGACTGAAATGTCAAGGGCTTGCTGTGTTTGGAGCGCTGCACACAGCGAGAGGATTGTTTCTGAGGAATGTCAGGACACTGAACAAACAGCAGCGCAGCTCAGACGCACTTCTCTGTCAGGCCAGATAGGGACAGTAAATCAAATCACAGGGCATAATGCTCACAATCTGTTGTTCACCTCCTTTCCTGCTAGGATGGCCTCCGTTTTTCACGTTCTCATTTTGCGACCGGCTCTGTTGCTGTCATCCCGAAGCCCCTGAAAGCCGTGTGCATTTCTTCATGCAGGGTCTTAAAATGTTGTTTTATTTACCACCTATAATGGAGTCTTTTGTTTTCTGCCAGCTGTTGATTGCCGGCAGCTAAATCGGGAGGCTGCTGGCATTGTGAGGCTAAAAGAAAAGGAAATGTGAAGGTTTGAGCGTCAGTCATGTCCTCCACGGAGACTCTAAATCATTTCACAGCGATGGAGGTTCTGCACTGGCACAGCTCAGACGAGTGAGGAGCCACCATTACCGTAGTTCAAATTATTTATGAGTGTAGATTAATGCCCCTTGAAATTGAATTCGGTACTTAGACTGATGAGGCTTTGCCTGCTAAATATAGGACAGGCCAAATGAGAGGTCCGCCTTTGACGGGCGATTATTGTGCTTTGGAAGAGCAGAGCTTTGTGGCCTTGAACTTCAGTCTTCATATGTGATGTCCCTCCTTCTGTTTGTTGTGGAGTCTTGGTTGCTCCTCGTGTCAGATGATGCGACTTCCTTACTCAGCTGCGTCAGGTCATTTTAACCCTTATTTTGAGCTGCTTCTTCAGCTGCGATCAAACCCTTTGGCACTTCTGCTGAACGTCTTCCACCGTAGTGATTCGATGATTGTGTGAGCGTCAAACAAAACTTTCCAGGTTTACACTTTCGGTCTCCACAACACAAGAACAGTTCACGCTTTAGCAGTGTAAATTTAATATTCCAAGCAAACGCTGAACTCAAGCAGCTTCTGGTGAAATGGTTTATGAGCAAAACTTTATCTACCTTTTCAGCAGAATCTTTTTTTTTTTCTTTTTTATTTCTAGCCATCTTGACTGCATTATTACATAACAAACTGACAGATGAACGAACCTCTGATGTAAAAGAAAGTTGCGGTGCTTTCAGGAAACTGGATAACTAATCAAGTAAATGGAGTCGCCCAACTTTTGCTTGATTAGACATTCATGAATCAAGTTTTCTCCGTTCTGGTCCAAATGCAGCCCGAAGCATTTCAATATTTATTTCTTTGGCTGAAGAAGCCAAAACATGATTACTGATGCTTCACAGCCATCTTCAACACGTTTCTGCTTTACAGATTTGGAAGCAAGACCAAGTTCCTTTTTAATGACGGATCAAAGAGATGGTTTGATTCAAAACTCAAACCATACCAGCAATTTCAAGCTTTCATTCTTTTAGGTGTTTCTCTTTCTTTTTTTTTGTTAACAGGGCTGGTCTGCACTTGTTCTCGCATAAAGACACTTTTACATCAACGATCTTCAAGTGTCTCAGTATAATATTAACATTTGATGTCTTTAACTAGAGAAATGGTAGGGATTGTAGTGGTTTAAGCAGAGTGACGCTTAAACCACTTAGTTTGAGAAGTGAAATGAAATGGAAGAAGGTGTAGATGGAAAAACCTGCTGATGATATCAGCCTTGTCCTGTCCAGACATGTAAACGTGTCTTGTGCCTTTTCAGCAACAATTCACCAGCGTCATGTTAAATGACTGATCCAGACTGCAGTGGCGGATGTCAGAGCTGCTCGCCGGAGGGATTTCATCCAGTCATGCTAACTTCAAGTAAACGCCTGAGAAAATGTGCAAAGAAGCTGAATAATTAAACTTATTTGTATAACACCAGTTTGAATAATAATTACAAAAAATAATAAAACATAAATAAAAAGGAGTATGCAGAAACGATAGCGACAGGTGAGCAGGTAGGGGGTAAAGGAGCAGTTTTTCGGCGGTCCATGTGACAGTGGGGCGGAGCTTGGCGACTCAGCCGCCCTCCGCTCGCATCATCCATGGTCCAAGTGCTTTAGTTCCTGAGCTGTGGGTAACGCACACATTTTCCCTTGTGGGATCAATAAAGCCCTATCTTATCTCATCTTATCTATATGTGAGGAAAGGTAGTTTATTTATTTATTTTTTTTTTAAACAAAATGAGTTCCAATCTGGAATGAGTTTATTTTCCTTTTCACTTGTCTGCAGGTGAGGCTAGAGTCATGGAAATGATGTAATTGACACGTTTAATGCACGCGACGTCACCGCTTCCCCTTCTGTTACATTCTGTCCAATAAAGTGTGCTAGGTAGTGAATCTGGCAGGAATGTCTTGGGAGCCAACAGTCTGGAAGCCATCAAGAAATGTGTGTACTTGCTGTCAAGCGAGGCAGTGAAGACGAGCGAGTGAGCCAAAACTGGTTAAACGCCAGGAATAGTTTTGACCAAAACGGGCAAAGAATGACAGCGAGGTTGTGGTGACGAAGCATCGGAGCACATTTAATTAGAATCCAGAGGGGAAAAAGATAAATAAAAGAAGCATGTAAACATGGAAGTGGAAAAGGCGATTACAGAAGCAGGGAGGGAAAACCAATGTGTTTGAAATGATGACTTGGCAGTTGTGTTGCGAATCAACTTCCATCTCAACCAGTGACTACTTCTCCCTGCAGAGCCTGAAGCCAGCACGCTGATAAGATGTTTGGGAGTTTGTTGGCAAATGTAATGTTTTGTCTGTAAAAATCTGCTGAAACTGAAGTATTTATTTTCTCGCCTCTCAGAATGTAATGTGCATGTTAGATGTTTGGTTGAATGTTGTGTGTGGGAAAGTATTTATTTTGTAAAATGCTTCCCATTCCAGCATTTCTGTATTGAATTTAATTCAATTTAAAGCCTTTATAGTGAAGAGTGATTGACCGTGACCGGTCTTGGATGCAGCTTGTAACAGTTGAGGCAAAAGAGGGGCCCTGGATTGATGAAAAGGTTGGTGTGAGAAGGAATTGTGTCAGGTTTGGCTCCTCTGACGTGTGTGTGTGTGTGTCCGTGTGCGTGTGTGTCCGTGTGCGTGTGTGTCCGTGTGCGTGTGTGTGTGTTTCAAATTTGTCCTCACACATGTAAGGCCATTTGCTTGAAACAAGAACCTCGTTTAGATGACCTTGATCCATGGACTTAAATGTGCCCAGTATGTCAGCCCTGTTCGTCGTATTTGTTAGTTGCTCTCTCGCAGAACGTTAAAAACTTTGTTTGTTTTTTTTTTTTGTTTTTTTTTTTACCAGAACTGCACCTGAATCTTTTACGGGTTAGTTATTCTTTCAGCAGGGTGTAGAAATGCACGATTCCTGTGTTCCTTTAGTTTCATTTTGTGCATTTTTGACTACCGCTGATGGCCAGTAAAATAACTGTTGAAATTTCAGTTCCTAATGAGGCATTGACTGGAGCAACCGGAGAGTTGTAAAGGTGTTAATGGCCGGTTACTCTTACTGTCACCCAGCTGCAAGGAGTGTTGTATAGTTTCTGACTACTACAGATTATTTCCGTGGTCAAGACTTTGAGAGAATTACTCATGTAATTTTTATGACATTTGGATAGTTTGAATTATTTGTATGTTGGTTTTAATTAGTCCCCACTTTGTTTAAAAATGCAGAAGCTTGCCTCCTGGGTGGGGACAAAATGTGATCACATGACCCTGTACTAGCCTCACCATACTGGCTTGCTGTCCATTTCAGGATCCAGTTCAGAATTTTATTACTTGTTTTAAGTGTTTTAAGAGATGGCACCACTCTAATTCTGCAAACTTTGAAAGCCTCACACTCCAGCCAGAGTAAATTTAAAAACCAGTGACTGTATGATTCCAGGTCAAGTCTGAAAAAACAAAACACCGACGTTCTAAGTTTGTATTTATCCTTGTCGGTGTTTTGTGCAGCACTTTGGCCGACTGTTGTTTTTTAAACGCCCTTCGTGAATAAATTTTGAATTGATTTTCTTCAAAGCGCTGGCTGGTTACAGAACTTTCCCCTTCTGTTTCTGGAAATATAAAAAGAAAATGCTGCACCTCACTGGATGATGGTTTTTGCACAAGTAACTTCAGTTTAAAAAGAATCTGTTAAATGTAACTGCTATTTTGGGAATGGTTTTTATCTGCATGCTTGTGTGGAGCAGTTCTGATTATTTAAACAGTTGTTAAAACGCAGCAGTGAAAGATTATTTTAATGTGTATTTTAGTCTCAAGATTAATTCAGGATAATTCTACTCTGAACTTTACACAGAGGGTTTTTTTTTCTTATGTACCCTTTTAAAAGGTGGTACGATAAACCACTTGAGCAACTCGTAAGTGTCTGAACAAGTTTAGCTGAACATTTGGACCCCGCCCTCTCCCCACCTGCACCCCCTACCCCCCTCCCCGGGATTAGTTTTAATCATCAAGCTAATATCAGGACCCACAGACTTTTTTTTTTTTTTTTTTTTTTTTTTTTTTTTTTTTTTTTTTTTTTGGTCTAACCTCATACTTAATCTACTCAACCAGAACCGTCATTTTGGCGTAAGTATCCCATAAAGGTGTGTAGCAGTGAGTGACAGCGGAGTTTGTTTTTCTAACTGCCTTTAAGTAAATAGTGGTGTTGATGGAAGTGGCATCAGGCTGTACTTCTGCAAAACGGCCTTGGTGAGGAAGTCAACTGTGGCTGGCAGGAAAAACGAGACGTTCGGCTCTTTGTTCAACATGTTGAGCATCAACGTCTTCGGTAATCGGTCTTTGAAGGAACATGTAAAGGACTTGTTTTGGCAATAACGTGCTGCATGCTTTGGTGTGCAATTTCCCCACTTTGTCTGCCTATTTATTTATTTATTTATTTTTGTGAAAATCGGCCAGGGTAAACCAGTGTGGCTTTAGAGAAGCTGCAAGTATCATTGAATATCGCCGCTGTCTGAAGTTGTGCTTCACAGTGATTCCAAGGAGAGACGTTACAAGCTGCTAGTTCTTGATTTAAATTAAAAATGATGCCAACTTCAAAGTAAAACGCTCTGCTTAACTCAGACTACCTGTCTGTAGCCGAAGCTCTTCCTGCTGTGTCACAACAAGAAAACCCTGAAGGAACTTTCATAGCTGATGCCAGATAGTCACTGGGCCTCTGACAACATCCAGATTCCTCACTGACCCATTTTTGTCACTCACAGATGACTTTTGCATATCTTTGATCACGTTGGTGTGAGCTGCTTAACTCGGTGCCTCGGTGCTTTGTGACATTAAGCTTGAAGTCGTTGGTTTTCCATCCCAACTTCATGTCGCAGTCATCAGCTGCACACTCGTTTGTGTTGTGCCACGAAGATGTTTCCTCGTGCATCCTCAGATTTTGGGCAGAGCTAAATGTCTGCTGAGGCTTTGTGAAAGCCTGCCATGGAGAAAAGACTACACAAATATCTCTATCGTCACCATCCAGACTTGGTGTTTGGGAGGAAAAGATTATGATGGTTGGTGCCTCAGTTCGCTTCATTTTCTGTAACCAACGAAATAATTGTTGTTGTTCTGCATGTTTTTCTATTTTTGACTCACTTATGCCTCACATTTTTCCTGATATTTGGATGGGCTGATTTCCAAACTGTTGTTTTTCAGAATGGACACCACCTTTTTCTTCAGCCATCTAGTAAATATTTTCAGTGGTAAAATTCCAGAAATATAACGTATAAAACCCATAAAACGAGGCTGGTTTTATCCACATAAGTGGAAGAAAAGTGCATTAAAACAATCAAAATTTGGAAAGAGCTGTGGCATTGTGTCTATCAATTAATTATGAAGCAGAAGAGTCTCCTGTTATCACGCACATTCACGTCTCTCAGTGGACCAGATATTGTCCTGAGCCTGCAGTTTATCCCGTTACATCACCAGTGTTAGACTTGCAGAGGTTAAATGAGTCCAGAGAGTTCTGCCTTGTGTGTGTGTGTGTGTGTGTGTGTGTGTGTGTGTGTGTGTGTGTGTGTGTGTGTGTGTGTGTGTGTGTGTGTGTGTGTGTGTGTGTGTGTGTGTGTGTGTGTGTGTGTGTGTGTGTGTGTGTGTATGTATATATATGTATATATATATATACACATATATACACACACACACTATTTTTCTGGCTCTTTATCACATACAGCATTTTTATGACACGTGGAATGCACATGTTAAAGCCTAATCTTTCTACGTATTTGTGCAGCAAAGAAGACATTTGTTTTTATCTCTAGCCCCTGATATATGCTCTGAAAGCATGCTTAACAATCCAGGTTTAGGAGGATAGAAGGATATTGAGTTTCCAAAACTCCTTTTGACAATCGGGGAGGGGACGGTCAATTTTGTAAAGTACTGTGCACAAATGTAAAATGCAACCATGAGTCACTTCTGACCCAAAAAGCCAGATGGATCTTACGTACTTGTAATGCTATGACTGTGATTTCATCATATACTTCAGAGAGCCAAAGGAAAGTATCTCATCTTGCTGTAACTAACGCCGCCCTAGTTCGTCTCCAGACTGCAGAGGAGGAAACGACTGCAGTTTGCATGTATGCCTCCCAGGGCTCCATCCTCCCTTCTGCCCACATCCATCTCTACATCCCAACTCTTTCATCCTCCATCATCCAAACTGCCCACCTTTTAAAATAAGCCTCTCACTTCCTCTTGTGCTGAAACCTTGAAAACTACAGTTCCGCCTGTTTTTATTTATTAAATTTCTTAAAAGAGGCTGTAATTTGACCAGGTTCTTAAATAGCAGTTTTTTTTTTTTGTTTTTTTTTTTTTTCCATTGCAGCTTTTCTAGTACTTTTATTTTGCTGGCTGTAGTTGCACATTTGTCTCTGAGTTTTTCTTTTTTTCTTTTTTGAAGTTAGAAACCCTTGGGAGATGAGAAGATATTTAGTGACTAACAAAATGATGAACACAAATGAGCAGTTTGGAGGAGTCTTGATCTTGCTCATGGACCTGTGGCTGTCAAAAGACATCTTTGTTGCCGTCTGCTCTGCTGTAGCGCACATGGTCATTCAACAAACATGTTGCCTCTTTCCGAAGTTTCTTCATCTCCTTCGCAGTAAACTTCAGTCTGTTTGAAGTGCATCCACAAACGTTACACAACGATGTCTGCAAGCCATCAGTGACTTTACCGTTCTGGGTTTTCTGCTTGCCTGGGCCTGCCTGTCCCACACTTGTGCAGCCCTCTAAGTCCCCATAGACGATAACTTGTGTGTACACACACACACACACACACACACACACACACACACACACACACACACACACACACACACACACACACACCTATTGATGCCCGTAGAGGAACTCAGTGTTGTTGTTGAGCACTCTAAGTAATCAGAAGTGTCCGGCGCTTCGGGTTTGCAGCAGCTGTAAGCGTGATCAAACCTGTTCCATTCACATTCTTAATCCGAGTGTGGCCGTGCTGTGAGGGACTGAACGAGCACATGCAACCAGTAAAAACCACCTTTTGGAGTGGTTGATGATGGAACCTTCTGCACCAGCGATTGATGCTGCAGAGATAAACCAGACTAGCTTAAGTTAATATTTATTTTGCGTGTCCCTCAAGCAGTTTGCAAATATCACACCCAAAGTAAACTGTTTTGTGCTACACGATACCGCCCCCCGCTGTGATTCTTATTAATTTAAGGTATGGCAACTATAAGATGTGCATGTTTTTTTTAACTAACTAATTAATTCTTTAAAGCAGCATCAGTTAAATGTCAAATGTTTACAGGCTTTTTTGCGCAGAGGTGCAACCGAAAGTTCTTTGCAGATTTTTTTTCAGTTTTTAAAAGGTGAGTCTTAAAACAAGGGAGTGGTCATCTAGAGCTGTTTCCACAATAGAGGAGCCTGGAAGTTGAATGTCCTTCAGTGACTGATCTGAATACCGGCACGTTATAATTGGATTTGTGAAGAGCAGATACAGTTTGTGATAAGAATGACCGACATGTGCTTGGTGTTCTCACCTGTGGATGGATTGTTTTACTTAAACCGTCGTCTGCCCTCGGGCTGAGGTAACATGCATCCATGTTGTGCACTCAACAGCTGTAGAAGTGGCAGATGGCGAACGCAAGCAGAAACACAGACGCATGGTAAAATGACTTAACTGTGTTTTTTTTTTTTTTTATCTTGTTAAACGTTTAGTTTTTATCTTTGCAACATTTCTTAATTCCCTGCTTTCCCATGTGGCAGCGAGCCTCTAGGGTGTTTCTGTGACACTGTTAATCTTGCCTTTTGGTGACGACATGAGAACAGAGTTTTCATGAGGTATAGATAAGTTATTCATTTCAGAGTCACCTGTTAAAACTTGTTCAAAGAGGTGTTGAAGACGTTACTGAAAGTCCTCAGGCCCACTCTGCAGGCCTGTGTGTCAGCTTCTGCTCCTCTAAGCCCTTAGTGTTTCCTTTCTCCCCGTCTGTGCTGCAGCAGGATACGGCTGAAGCAGTCTTTCATGCACGCTGTCCAACGGTCACATGATGCTTTTAGCCAGAGCAGTCGCTCCGAGTCTGTGAATGAGTGCATGTTTTACAAAATAATCTCATGCAACGTTGTTTGCGTATTGACCAACTGTTCCTACTACTTCTACCTCAGCAAATCCCCTTGTGCAGCGTCTACCAATCTCGTGGATAACATCGAGCGTCATAACTGGATCAGGAGTGGGTCGTACGCAAGTCATTTGTATTCAGATGCTGATGACCGTTGGGCTTTCGGTGCCGCCTGATTCTCTGAAGCCACTGATTTCCGTGTGACTCACCACTTGAACGCCTCTCTTAGTCTGGGATGTGAAAAGAATAGCCACGGTGTGTGCAGCTATGATCTAAACATGTTCAGACCCGAAAGAAAAATAGCAGCAGCTCAATTGGACTTAATAAAAAGATTGGTGTTTTTAGATGTGGTTGTTTGTTTGGAGCTCATTTCTGACAAAGTAACAATAAAATGAAAAGAAAAAAAAAAGTCATGTATGTCAGTATAATGAGAAACTTGCTTATAATTACATCGTAAGAGTTCAGTTTTTTTGGCGTGCTATCTGAATCCAATTATTTAATATTATGAGGTGATGTCTCAAAAATCCGTTTCTACACTTGTTTGCATCATTTTCTGTCTTTGCTCTCATTCTTAATGTCAATATCGATCTCTGGCTTTGATTTAAAACAGACTTTAGTGCGCAGTAAGACATTCCTTCAGTCTCAGCAAAGTAAGACAGATGCTAAACTTCAGTTTTCAACATCACCGCCCTCATCATACCCATTTTTGGGGTTGAGGTCAGGACTCTGTGCAGGCCTGTCAGATCATCCACACCCGGCTCTCATCATCATCATCATCTCATCATCTCTGTCATCCAGGTCTTTATGGACCTTGCTTTGTTGTTATGTTGGAAGAGGAAGCGGCCAGCTCCAAACTGTTCCCACACACTTTACACTTGGCGGTCTGTGATGAAGCGTTTGTTTTTATTTAAATACAACTCTGAGCCCTGCGTGGTCTGAGCTTGGGGTGATCTTGCTGGGACATCCCAATCGGTGTCTTGATTGCATTGGAAGTCATTATAGTGACACATTTCCTCTTCTTTCAAAGTAATGAAATGCAGGCCATGACAACATTGATTATTTTACTGGAACATTTATTACACCAGGTATCTACACTACTTCTGCAAGTTCAACCCTCAAGGACAGAAGATGGGGGGGATCAGCTCTGGACAGATTAGCCAAATCCATTTAGGAACCAAACATTTTCTTTCCTGATTTTTTTAAATTTATTTTTTCCTCTGCTATGTATCCTTCCCTTATTTGCCAGGTCATAGTCATTATGGGAGCATGACAAAACTTAACAGTGTTACCGACATGGATATCTTCAAATCTGCGTTGACACAAGTCGGCTATATTTTTGACCGCTTTAACAGTTTTGTAGTAGTTTTACTTGGATTTGTTTCCATTCCGATACCACCTTTGGAAACGCACGCCAATTCTGCCAATAAAAATAAGGGTATTTACATGTACACATCACCCAATACCACATGATTTGTATGAATAGAATCCTATTTTATTTGATCTTAATTTATTACAAGAATCTTACTAGATAGAATATATTTCCTAAGCATTTTTTTTTCTTTCCCTTTTTAAGTGGTGTTTAAAAGAAAATCCAACTAAACGTACTAGTAGTGTGGACGTAGAACAGTCTTCATAGCAGAAAAGACTTTTCTGACGGGTATCAAAGGTGCGGGCTTTGTCTACACATTTCAAGTATTTGATATGTTTTAAGTGGAAAAATTGAAAATGTTAACTCAACGCCGAAAACTGGATGTTCCATGAGGTAGTGAAGTAATACCGCTTGAACCGGTTCTGTGATGTTGCTGGAAGTCTAGTCTGCTAGACTCCCACCGCTGACTGACGGGATGTCCTCTCGTCACATTCTGGAAGAGCCAGATGATACATCAGTGTCATGAACACCGCCTCCAGTCATATGCTATTGTAATACGGTTTACTTCTGACCACAGACTTTTCTTTTCTTCTCTTTTTGTTGGAGTTAGAAGGTGCACATTTCTGTCACGGGTCAGGGACGGGTGGGGAAAAATCATTTGAGCTGCTCTTTGGCTGAGGTTGATAATCTACAAAAATGTAACGTTTTGTTATATTTTACAGACGCATTCGTAAAAGTGAGCTGGGATTTAACTTGGAGAGGGTCTAGAGACCAGCTGGGATTTAACTTGGAGAGGGTCTAGAGACCAGCTGGGATTTAACTTGGAGAGGGTCTAGAGACCAGCTGGGATTTAACTCGGAGAGGGTCTAGAGACAAGCTGGTAGAATAAACTCTGCGATGTGATTGCTGCAGCGGCCACTCGGTTTCTACGCTTTGTTGGTTCTCAGTAGATTGTTCATCTGATCTGAGACAGCTGTCCACCATCTGTCCTGCACCTGCTCACTTCTTTCATTTCTTCTTCACCAATCTTCAGTATTTAACTGTTTCTTGGTTTTACTTCAGATCCTTGTATCCTATCACTGAGCCAATTCCGAACTTTGGGAGATTTTCTCTTTTAATCTTCTGGTGTTGCCTGTCAGCTCAACCCTTGTTACTGGCTGAATGGGGCCAGTAATACTTTCTGAGAAATTGAAAAACTTATGGTTGACAGGGATGATTTTTAAGATGTGGTCTGGCCAAGAGTTGAAACAAATTCATGATTATTAAATCAGATCTGTTAAAAAAAATCATCTTGATGAATCTGGAGACACTGTGTCTGGTTCATCTAGAGGTGTTTTCTCTCTGTTCATTTAGTCAGTGAGTGAATTAAGTGGTAACTAAAACGACAATCTTTACATCCAGCCACGGTTATATTAAGGTGTGTATCCTCCTTGGAAATGTGCTTCAGTGCCAGTTTCACAAGCAGGGATTTAAAAGCAGATGCTGCCCTGCAGAGTGTGTGTGTGTGTGTGTGTGTGTGTGTGTGTGTGTGTGTGTGTGTGTGTGTGTGTGTGTGTGTGTGTGTGTGTGTGTGTGTGTGTGTGTGTGTGTGTGTGTGTGTGTGTGTGTGTGTGTGTGTGTGTGTGTGTGTGTGTGTGTGTGTGTGTGTGTGTGTGTGTGTGTGTGTGTGTGTGTGTGTGTGTGTGTGTGTGTGTGTGTGTGTGTGTGTGTGTGTGTGTGTGTGTGTGTGTGTGTGTGTGTGTGGTTTCTCGTTGTCCTTCAGAAGGATTGAAAACCAGAAGAGCTGCTGGCAATCTGATATTCACCCTCCAACATTTTGAAAAGAGGTTGTTGTTTTGCGGCATGGGTCCCCCCTTCAGGTTTCACGTAAGATCTGGACTGGTGGCGCACATTGATGATGTTTGTATGACGTGCACGTATATAACACACAGACAAATTATCACATTTACTAGTCACGTAATGTGCAATTAAGGACTGCGTCATGCACTGGACTGCACTTTATCAACCGTTTTACTTTGCCTACGGTGCTGCTGCTACGATTTAACATTTTCCTACTTATTTTTATATTTCTCAAAGTCTCTTGGACATACGGAGTCATCCTTTGTTTTGATTATTGAAAGCTGGCAGTCTAAATGTCATTATGTGGAATCATAATGATCATAAAGATTCTTGATTTATGATGATGCACACATCTACACCTGTCAGACGAGACGCAAGGTGATGACATGCAGAAATACTATTAAGCTCTTAATTTCAATGATTTATGTTCCACTTACTGAATCAGCTTTGAATCAGAGCCGCTTTGGGGTTGTAGTTTTAAAGAGAGACGGAGTGGACAGGACGGCCCCCCCACCACGTAAGACGGAGACGGCCATTGAAGTCCAGATGGTCCTGTTGCCATTTTTTGTCCAAGTTGTGAATGAAACTGTTCAGAGAGAATTAAATATCTCAGCTGAAAACTCTGATCACGAGTTTCTGTTTCTCTTGACTGTTACCCCAGACTCACCGTCTGATTCTATCTTTTAGTTCCCGTCTCTAATCTTTATCTCATCTTCATCTTTTTTTTCTGCCGCTGCCCTTTTTTTGGTTTTTCTCCCACACTGGCGAGGATAACAAGTAATGATAAAGCTTCATCTTGTGCCAGTGAGGGCAAGGGGAGAGATATATTTTTATCTTCTCCCCCAGGAATGATGCATCTTGTTTTTGGATTGCACGTCGTGGTGTTTTTTTTTTTTTTTTTTTTTTTTTTTTTTTTTTTTTTAAGACTCTGTGGCTCTAGTGGCCTTTTTTAATTCAGTGTTGTGAGAGCAAATGGATGGAGAGACTGTGGGAAGACGTGCAGCAAGGGCCCGAGTCAGTAGTCGAAGCAGTGACACATGTCTGAGCAATAAGAACTGAAGCCTCATGTGGTTCGAGGTGATGCATTTGGTATGCCTTGATGTCTCTCTACATCCCCTGAAACACAGGAGTTGTTTAGTGTGTGCTTAGATCAGGACACCAGATCTCATGTGAATGCTCTCACACCTGGCATTAAAGTGCATCCCCATTGCATCTTGAACGGCCAGTTCTGCTAAATAAATAAATGAGATATCAGCCAGTCAACTGGTAGGTTTTGTAAAGTCATAAAGATTTATTGCCGGATGTATTTTATTTTTAATTTGTAGGCCAATAATGTTATGGTGCTCATGAAAGGAACCTGAAGTGGGCCTCAGGACCGAGTTGGTCTGTCGGACTGTATTGTGGCTGTAGAGGCTGGCAGGAATTTCTTGAGAAATGATATTCCCACCCTGAAGTTGAAGCCCTGTCTGTCCATGTCATAATGGCGAGTGGCTACTAACTTTATCACATAAGTGAGACACTGGAAAGCGTTACCGTTTCTGTCTTTTGTTCGGTGAGAAAGCATTGGCCCCCAGCAGTCTCCGGTTCCACTAATGTTGTAGCATCACCCAGTTATAAAACCACCTTTCTGAAGGTCGGGATGCGCGGAAACGCATTGTGTTCAACTGTTGATCCTGGAGGGCTCGACGCTGCTTTCACTACTAAGCAGCTTATTGCTGGAAGCAAGTGAATTGATGAAGAAACATGTGATTGGTACCGGATGTGACTTTCAGGTCGGGCCAGGTAAGAAACGTGGCGGGGCTGTTTTTTTTTTTTTTTTTTTAATGTTCCTAATGCACATGTCCCTGTTTTTGTTAGCACAATTAAGAATATTACAGTTGGGTAAGATGGAAGTTTGGCTCTTTTAGTGCTTTGAGATGTGTGAAGAACTGTTATTTAGGTTATAAAGTGGGATATGTCACGTTCCCAGTGTTGGTCCTGTTTCCCTTTTCTTTCATGTTTCATGTGTACCGATGTCTCCGATTTTTTTAAAAAAAAAAAAAAGAAAAAAGGGCCTTTATTATCAGATTTCCACTTACAGAATAGGAGAATACCCCAAAAACCTGCCAAAGTTCCAGTTTGTATTGTTTTTTTAAATGGCAAAATTAAATATTCAGTTATAATAATTGACAATGAAAAACAGGAATCGGCATTGAAAATTGAAACCAGTGCATTTCTATGAAATACTAAGTTACTGCAATGTGGTTTTACAGTTTGTAATTACAAGGGAAGAGCCAGCAGAGTGACTAAGGTCTTTAAGGAAGAAGAAAAAAGTGCAGTCTTAGGAATTTCCCATCGATTCGTTCCATCTCTCCATCTATTCTTCCGCCTCTCGCGCTGCTGTGGGCTCCAGTGCATCGGAGGGAAGCTGAAGACACGAGCCTGCTGAGTGACTGTTCATTATTCATTATTCAGGCTACCGGCTAAAATCTCCTGCTTTACTCCCTTTGCACCATGCGTGAGATCTTTTGCATTTTGCACAGGTTCCTCCGTGTTCGATTGCTTTCATCATGTGCATTATTCATATGTGATGACCTGTGTTGCTCCCCTTACTGATTTTAAACTATGGTTCTCTCATGTTGGAACAACAAAACTCTTGTTTGGTGCTTTTTAAATCTAAATGTACCGGATAAAGTCTGTCGGTTAATCTTACCTTTCATCAGTTTTAATGTTTACTCTTAATCGTAGTGATTTAGATTATTTTTAGAGCCTAATATGTTAAACTGTCAAGCGGTTGGCTGTTGTGATCAGATACGTTTTTCCCTGAATGGCGACATTGTTCTGTGTGCTTCCGTGGCCATTAGGGTGTTTGCTTTTGCCAGTGTTCCTTTCTGGTTTATGTCTTGCTTCTATTCTCCTTCAGCCTCAGTTTCTTTGAGGGATAACCTGCAACATTAGGGGGAGTTGAATGAAAGGACACAAGGCTAAGTGGTATTTTAGCCTTATTAGCAGCTCAAAACACATCCGAAATGAGCCAAGCGAACAACAAAATAACTGCAATCCAAACCAAAGTTGGAATTGGTTTGTAATTCAGGTCAGATTGCTATAGATGTGTCTGGGTGTGGATGCTTTGCCTGATCAAAATGCATTTAGGCTGCAATCATGACTTACTCTAGTGTGACTCGCAACCTGACACCCAGTGATGGCGTAAAAAAAACAACGTTTACGAACTGTGTGCTGTTGCAAATCTAAGAAATAAGCGATGCTTGTGTTGTTATCACGGCAACCGGCGCTGTGGTGAATTCTGGACGAGCAGAAACATTGTACCACAAATCTGATCTGGGAAACAAATCTGATTTACCTGCAGTCTTTACATACTCGCAGACCCGGACTCAGAAACGGAGGTTCAGGTTGATGCCTGCCATCTGACGCATCTTTTTGCACAAACTACTGTGATTTCGCTGGCACCATTTAGTACTTGAATGGCCTTTTTCAATTTGTGTCTCCTCGTACTGATGTGATTATACTTGGTAAAAGCGCCTTCTGTTTATTTTCTCAGCTTTGCATCAACCTTGTAGTCCAGATCATAATGGATCATAATGTAACATAACATAAACGTATAATAGAGTTAACATATAAATCAGTTGAAATAGTAGTTTCTTTTTTTTTCTTTTGGTAAACGTATTCATCTGGGGAGACGTGTATATATTTGTGGAATATCTCTGTCTCTCTCTGACGTATTGACTCATGCTGTTTTCCTTTTAATCATGGTTTTGGATTTGTGGTTACTATACTTTATTCAAGGATTAATGGTTCATCACTCGTTGAAAGGATATCATTACAAACTATTATCAGTCTTGTGAAATATTGAAATATTATTGTTGCACAATCAAAAGTGATTACTTATTTTCCAGGTTTAAACGGAAGAGCGTGTTTACCTGGGACCAAGTGGAAAATGTCATCTTTTTGAATATCTGTCTGAAACATCAAGTGACTGCTTCATATTGACGCTTGTCTCTGAAAAATCCCAGACTTCAGCTGGTCTGTCACGGCAGTTTGCAGTTCTGGTTTACTTAGTCATGCGATTTGTTAAAGTAGCAATCATATTGATTTGTCATGTTTGGTTTAGTTATTGTTTTTATGTTGTGGATCCCAGCGCCAAGGCACAGATTGGGAAAGCATGTTATTTAAGCTGTAATGGCACCTTTTTTTTTTTAATTTTTTTAACTGTTGTATTTTTTTCTCTTGTTCATCTGGAGTAGTACAAGTTGTGCACTGACTTACAGACGCGATATCACACACACGGGTGCCAGTAAGCCTACAGCGTGTTCTTAATCCGTAGTTCTTTAGTGGTGCCTGCTGTGAGGATAAAGCACATGTTGCCACAGACTGCACTTTTAGTTTTTTAACTAGCAGGATAAATTTCATGTTTGGGGCGTCTACCGCCTCATAAATGAAGTCGTTTACAGTCAATGCAATGTCTCCGTGTGGCCTGATTTCCAAGTCAAACCCCAAAACTATGAGCAGTTAATTATTCCCTCAGATGTTGTGCATTTTATGAGTTGCTTGTTTTATTATTTATTAATTTAATTTTGTCTTTTTAAAGTGATTGGAGCCTCTTGGGATAGAACATAAATGCTCAAAGTGCAAATTAAAAGTAGTAGAAATAATTAGTTTTGATCTCTTCTAAACTTGCCTTGATGCTGCAGGGTGGTTACAACCTGGGTGGTATCACAAAGGATTCCCACTGAAGAAGCTCAGCAGAGCTTTGTCACGTGAAGCAGGTCTTCAGGGTAATGTTATTGAAAATGTTTAATGAGAACGACCAGATTTGGTCAGAAATGGAGAATGAGAAATGTTAAAATAAGCTATATAGAGTTATCAGTTGAAAGCATCAACCATGAGAATTTCACGTGTCACTTGTAGCACTTAAACTGTAATACAACAAAAACCCGAGGCATCTTCAAGGTTCAGTGCAGCACATTGTTTTGTTTTTGTTTTTTTTGTTTTTTTTTGCATGCCACAAGGTTTGACTAGACAAAACAATCCTCCAGAGTTTAAAGATAAAAGCCTGACACAGATTTGGATTGGTTTAATATTGACATTGTAGGAGGCACATTTCGTTTTAAAAAAAAAAAAAAAAAAAAAAAAAGATGACATAGTCTCCCAAAAGTTGTTCTGGTCCAAATATCACAGGAATACAAACAAATTCACGTCTTTTTAGACCTTTTCATGTCGTCCAGTTTTGAAGGGGTAGAAATGGCATCTCAACTCCAACTTCCTCTTCTGTTGTGTCTCTTTTGAAATTGGTGTTACAGCTTTATGCACCAATTTCTGGGCTACAGAAAATGGTCCATGGCTTTGGGCTGAGACCTCCTGTGATATCATAATCTTGATGGAATTGCATCTTTTCAGACCTCATAGGCCAAAGTGCTCACCTGGCCCCGTCATCGTAAAATGTTGAAGTAGGTTGTCACTTATAAAATACACACAATTATCCTTGATGCACACAGTCTCCTCAAGGGTACAAAATTAAATGCAGAAGTTCAAGAAATGTCTTTGATAAATATTAACTCATTAGTTTCTCACAGGCATCTTCATGGAAGCACATTGTTGTTATATGTTATGGACTAATCCTCTTCATATAAATTCATTTTTAATGTCTAAAGGAGGTTGAAATCCTCCTTTAGGTGGAACAGCCCACTCCATTTCATAAGTCTGGTATGCCAACCATTAAAACACTACCCCGAATATTTGTTGAAGAGCAACATACGGTAGTTGGGTCGATGAGATAAAATAAAATCTGATGTATTTGGGGGTAATTTAGCTTGTGGCAACCAAGGCAACCAAGACCTGGCCTCCGTTGACTCGTATGTACCACTACTCCCCTGCAATATAGTTTGCCATGTTTTCCAGCCTCCTAAAATCACATTCTGCACTTTTACCCAGCAGACCTCACAGGTTTTGTGTTCCCACTTCTGTTAGTTTGGACCAGCTCAGTTAAACTTCCTCTTAAGAGCAAACCTTGATGAGCCAGGTGGTTGCCAGTTGAAGTGTCACATTTAATGTGTTTTAAATGTTGGGAAGTAGTAGATCTTGTCATTGACAAAAATGAATGATTGCTGACGCAGGCCGCAAACGGTAGGGACAAGTATCATGACCTGGTGCTAATTGGTACTGGTTCTGGACTGGTTATTTCTACAGGATCAATAAGTTCCAGCACAAACTGTAATGGCTGAAATTTCATAACTCTGGGTTAACCTTAAAAAAACTGTCATTTAAATACAGCAAAAGACATACAAAATGTTTTGAGACTAGCCTGGCAAAACACTGCTTTGGGAAAAAAGCTACAATACTGGGTTTGTACCAATACCCATACTGGGTCCACTGGGTTTGGTGCTGTCAGGATTATTAAACATTTGAATGACCAGACTCCAGCAATAACTGTCAGTTTGATTAAAACAAATAACCAAACTGACAATTGTCTAGTAGTTGGGTGAGTCACCATTATGCAGCCGCCGTAACCCACAATGCAGTGGGCATTCCCAAAACCCTCTTAATGACGAGCAGTCCTTAAAAATAAATAAATAAATGAATACATATTAAGACCTAATGCAACGTGCATTTTACTCTAACAGCTATCCAGCTACCCTGGAAGCTGAGATGTATACAAAACAGTGCTGGTCTCTCCCAGCTTCACTGACGGCTGTCTTCAGCATCATCCTGGAGGAAGTTCGTTCCATCCGCTTGCTGTCCCTTCTTCCGATTCACACGATGAACTGGAGGAAGACGTGGATGTAGAGAACATCTCGTCTAGTAGCTCAACAATTTCTTGGTAGGCTCTCAGAACAGACTCCTCACTGTTGGTTCTTGACAAACCTTCACTTGATACAAAGAGACTGTGCAGGTCCGAGTCTGAGGACGTCTCACTCCAAATGCTCTCAATACAGTTGCACAGAAAGAACAACTCTGAAACATTGCTTTCAATTTCTAGGTCATCCCCATTATCCATTTGCTCCGTTTGCTGCAGTAAAGGACAAAATGACATCTGTTATTTAGTGCTGTACTTGCAGCTCACTTAAAATAATTTCTAGCT
Organism: Xenentodon cancila; assembly: GCA_014839995.1. NCBI lineage: Eukaryota > Metazoa > Chordata > Actinopteri > Beloniformes > Belonidae > Xenentodon > Xenentodon cancila. The sequence continues at coordinate 4,074,236 of CM026207.1, forward strand.
GCCCTACCTGCGCATCAATAACTTTGTTGTTCTCGTAGATGCATTCAAATGACATTAGAGCCCTGAACAGCTCCAAAAGATCTGCGTACTCGACTGCATCGTTGTCATCGGGCGACTTTATTGGAGCCTCATTGTCACTCCCATCTGACTGGAATTCCAAGTTCAGGCTTTCCAGAGACATTGTGGTTTACCCAGGCCTGTTGCGCTTAATGCTGGTGTGTGTAGATGTATATTTGGAGAGTATCTAACTTGTCAAAATGGATCAGAATCATTGTTGCCACAACACATTTAGTCTGCATTTACTGTACTTGGCAACTGAAGTGCTTTGATTTGAAAATTGTCCTCGAGTTCTGGACTGATGTTGTTTGTTCCAAAGTCAGAGCCAAGGAATTTTTTTTGTTTTGTTTTTTTTTTAACTTAATTTTATTGCAGAGCAGATTTCAGAGGCACATGCCCTGGTCATGCTGATCTCACATTGTGAGCTTTCAAATTGGCACTTCATGGTTTCATTGCGCTGTGATGGTGCGTATGAGGTAAATAATATAAACAAAACAAAAGAAATTGCATGTCCAATAAATGGTGCTTGTAGTGTAACTTTCTTTAACACCACAACTGCATCAAAGTGTCTTCCAAATGCATTACAAAAGGACATTGTTGCACCCTGCTTACTTTGTGCAGCTTGTTTTCCAACAACAGAAGACACTTTTTAACTGTGGCTTTGGCCTCTTGCTTGGCCATTTTCGTCTGCTGGTGGAGTTGAGCACCCCCCCGTTTCCCCTTGTCTGTGGAAAATATAGTGCTGGGCTTTCCCCCATTGGCACTGACCTCCTTCCAGCTCTGCTGTTGGGAAGATCAGGGCTACAACGGGCGGCGGGTTCTCCGATTCAGCTCCAGATCTGTCTTTCGTCGTTATGCAGTCGTTTACATGAGGGCCCTCTAGATTACTGTCATGGGAATCACAATTAGGCCCAGAGCGAGTGGGCAAGGCTAAAAAAAAAAAAGAAACGAATGCGCTTTTATGACTTTTGTTTTTATCCGTTTTCAAATGTGAGCTGAGGCAGACGGAGGGATGTTGTGGGTGTGTTGTTTTTCCATCGGTGTCAGGGTTTTAACTTGTTTACTAGGTGACTTCGTTCCCTGTCTTTGGTGGGTCATGAGGCATTTGCTGCAAGCTATTTTTACCAGATGAACTTGGCCCCAAAGAATGACACTGAGACGCGCGCACGCACATGCACACACACACGCACACTAATGTATGCACTCTTTGATGTGGCCTGTGCTACTACACTCTGTAGGGAATCTATATAGGAAGCCTGCACATAAAATGTTCCCACATCCACACGTCGGCTGTACCAAATTAAGATTTCAGAGCAGCTTTGAAGAAAAGTGTCAACAATTTCTTTTTTTTGATCGCTTGTGAAGTTTGTGTTCATAATATATAAATCAGGCTCTGCAGAGTACAAATGAAATGTTTTCATTTGCTGAATATTAATGACGCAGTTTTGCTTTAAAAAGCACAGCGACAGAATACAATTAGTATTCAGATCCACAGATTCAACTGCATATGAATTTCTCATGAGCAGTGTTGTAAATGATGATTAACTCTTAATGAGACAAAACACTGTTTGGCATAAAAGTAAAATCCCGAGGAATTTAAACGGCATGTGAACATTTTAATGCTCATGGTCTGTCAGAAATCCTTAGTGCATGGGCCATGAATCAGCTCATTTATTAGTTTTATGACTGTTATTGTTCTTTTTGGTGACATCACACTTCATGTAATAAAAAAAAAAGTTTAAAGTAGACCCTTCCGCAGGAACAAAAGCAACATCCACAGATTATTTAATGAAAAAATAACAGAAAAAGCTTTTTTTTTTTTTTTTTACACCCTTGTTAAAGGATGCAGATCTTGTTGAATGTCGGTTACTTCGTTCTTTTCTCTGCCATATAACAGCATGTCTTTTAGAATGGGCTCCTGTTATTTGGTGCAACTGAAATCTGTTCTGTGTGATTGGCGTTCTCTGCTTAAATACAATTTTTTTTTTTTCCTCTAAAGTCCCTGGCATCAGGGATCTGTGTGAGAGAGTGAAGTTGTTTTTTGCCGTTCATCAGCTGGAACCCACAGGATCTGAGAGTTTGATCAGGATGTCACAAAGCACGGCATCTGCCACCGCGGCCTGACGACACGAATGGCCAGAAAATATGGATGTCTCATATACCGATATTGTCGCAGCCGTAGTAACGAATTTCCTGAAAATTAAATGGTGACAAAAGCAGAGATTCTCCGTATTGATACAACATCAACACTATCCAAAACTGACATTTTTCTCTTGTCATTGACATTGGCTCCGATTCCCGCTCCTCACTGGTTAGGAGCTGGGTGTCACCCCCCTTTTTGCTTCCAATCCCGCAGCAGTAACATTACCCTGTCTGCATACGTAACATTACCCGCCTCCAACCCTCCACTACCCCCAGACCACTGATATTCTTGTTCACATCCTTGTCACTTCTTGGCTGGATTATTGCAACTCCCTCCTCCTTGCCCTCACTCTTCACCTCACTTTATCCGTCACATCATTCCCACACCAGCTCATTGTGGTAAGGAAGTGCATCATAAACCGGATGTAATTAGTAAAGTTGTGTAGTCAGATACTCTACAAGACAGACGAGGATTAAAAATTATTGATATGAGATCAGTCAAGTCTCAAATTACACACACAGCGCCAAACAACAAAAGCGTCTTAATGATAAATCATCTGGCTATACTAAACAAGGGTTGCAAAAAGACACACGTGTACAATACAGATTTCTTTCTAAGTTTAAATGAGCACAGCACATAACAGAAAGAAGCTCCGCTGCTTAGACTGTAGGGTTGGATGGGCTTTTTGGAGTTTAAAGTCTGAGCGATCGCAGGATTAGGCAGTCGGAACAGAGGCCTCCAACGGTGTCTTCAGATCCCAGTATGGGGGTGGGGTAGAAGAGCGGGTCCTTGAAGACAACCAATCAGGGAAGCAGAGCCACACAACAGTGTTGTCCTGCCTGATCGCCTCAGTCAAAACCGCCAACACACGAGTTAAGTGAAGGGGAGTTTTTCTTGCCACTGTTTGGCAGTTTTTCTCCCACTAGGGGAGTTTTTTTTACCCGTCGTCGTTTATGTAATAATTGTTTTGGGGTCATGTTCTGGGTCTCTGGACAGCGCCTAGAGACAACTGTAATAGACGCTATATAAATAAAATTGAATTGAATTGACACTTGGGGCTGTCACACCCGTCCTCCAGCAGCTCCACTTTGCTTCATATCAAGTTCCACATCAAATTCAAGATCCTCCTGTTAACATTTAAGGCCACCCATAACCTTTCCCCCACTTATGTGTCTGATCTCCTTCATGTAGCCGTTCCCTCTCGTACCCTTCAGATCATCCTCCTCCATCCAGTTGACCGTCCCCTCCACCCGTCTCACCACCACGGGCAGCAGAGCTTTCCGGCGCTCTGGAACTCATTACCATCTGAGCTCAGAAATGTCACCTCGCCTCCACTCTGTAAATCCACCCTCAAAACCCCTCCGTTTAGGACTGCTGCCTCTCCCTCACCACTGTTGCAACTTTTTATAGCCTGTATATTAGGGTTTTATTTTTGGTATGGTATTTTGTGGTCGTGTTTGTTTTCACCTTTATGCACTCCATTGGTGCTAGAAAAACACCTATAAATAAAATGTAATTTTTTATTATTAACATTAACTTTGTAACTCAACGCGATGAAACAATTACCACACATGCACACTCGACACCGAACAAATACACACGTGCACACTCGACACCGAACAAATACACACGTGCACACTCGACGCCGAACAAATACACACATGCACACTCGACACCGAACAAATACACACGTGCACACTCGACGCCGAACAAATACACACGTGCAGAACTGCACTCAATCTGTTCCTTTTGCTGCTTGCAACAGCATTTTTTAAATAATTTTTTTTGTATGCTAAGAACCTTGAAAGAATTTTCCCATTTAATTTTATTTCCTGTAAATGTCCTCAAGATAAATGATTCTTTAACGTTTTTCTGCCCTCTTTATCGTATTTTTTCAACGATCCATGTAAAACACCTTTAACTACCAACAACTGGCAGTCTTTTTTCTTTTTTTTTTTTATCTCTGCTTTTATTTCCACTTCTGCTAATCTGATGTGACCTTTGTTTTTCATGTCTAAACATTTGACAGTAGAGGTGGGTGTGATTCCCCTCCAGGCTGTTAAACATTAGAGTACTTCAGCATTCAGCGGTGATAAATGTCATGTTTTTGAACGCATGTTTAAAGTTTTTAAAAGTCCACCTGTGCAGGGTTATGGTTCATCTCTTTTCTTCTCTTTTCCTTTTTCTCCCTCCCCTGGGCAGCTCAACTTACAAAATTATTGATATATTGTGCTTAATTTCTCATGCCGGTAGTCTTTCTAAATGAAATGTCCCGCTACTTCGATATGCTGTACATTTGTCTAAAACTTTGATTTGTACAGCGTCAGAAGATTGATTTGACTTCTTCCCAGGACTTGTCATCCCTTCACTCTCATTTGCAGTCTCCTTTTTGTAACGTTTAAATCAAAAACATTCAACTGCTTTATTTTTGGATTGGAGTGCAGCGGTATAAGAAACACCTTTCTTGTGCTGTTTCTTTCCCCAGGATGCCAGTTATTGGCTGCAGGTCCACCGATTAGAGCACGGCGACGGCGGAATCCTCGACTTGGATGACGTGCTCTGTGACGTGGCCGACGACAAAGACAGGGTGAGTGATGCTTGGGAAGTTGGCAGGCTGGGTGTGCTGAGCTTGCTTTATTTGAGGCATTATGTGCATTGTTGTGCGTACCGAAGTGCTCTTGTTTCTGAGCACTGATTTATGAGATATGATCAGTCCAAGATTAACTATATTTACACTAGTCCTGCATATGCATTTTAATTATCCTCACAAAAGCAGTGTTTCTTATTTATATATTTTTTTATATAGAGACTGAAGTGTGGCTGTCCCCCGTTAGTGGAATGTTAATTTCCTGCAGAGACTTAAAATGTTAGATTTGATAAAACATTTAATACTGCTTAGTGGAAAATGTTTACGGACTTTATTTGAGCCACATGGGATTTTTCAAAAGTTATTTTGTTTATTCACACTATTCTGATTTTTAGACATTGACCTTTACAAACTGTCAAAGGCGTGACCTCCGTACTTCCTCAGTCTGCTTCATCTGTTGCCTTCGGTGCACTTTTAACTGCTTTGGTGTGAAACTGACACGAGAGACTGACTGATAGCCTGGAGGTCACAACGTTGTGTGCCGTCGTAACAAACGGAGGACGGGCAGCTGCTGGGAGGACTTGCTTTTACAAAACGGGGTCGCAGGTCACTTCTTCAGGGATAACCGGTCGCTTTGCGTCGTAGGACAGGAGGAGGATGATGATCTTCTGTTGAAAGTACGGTTTACACTTCGTGAAGCTTTCGTGGTCCATGCTCGGATCTGAAGATGAGATCTATCGCTTATGCAGCTGGCAGTTGTCAACTTTTGTTGCACTGTTGCAGGATGTGTCCTACTGATTCAGTCATAAGTTGTCAGATTCGTACCATAGCTAACTAACTGGTAGTTGTTTTTTTGAAGGTTTAGAGGAAGGGGTTCTGCTTGTTTGAACTTCTCCTGCAGTTTTGACATCTCCGTTATTGCAGTTTTTGGGATTAGACATGCGATCTTAGAAGTATTTGACATTAATTTTCAGGGACACAGTTATGAGCTCAGGAGTCTTTACTCTGTTGGTGGCGAGTGTCTCCTTTCCAACTCTGGCGGCTTTTGTTCATGTGCCTGAGTGTGCATGTCTGTGTGTCGCTGAGTGTGTGCAGGGGTGCGCTCTGTCATCATTTTGTTTTCACATCAGACGCTCTTCCCCTTCCTCATTGGTCTTCTAACCACAGCAGAGGATGAATTTCTACATGACAATCTTTCAGCCTCACTGACACCACTCTAAACTACTTTCTCCACACTGGCACACTCCCATGTGGGCCCTTGGTAGGTCTTTTTAACGTGTATTTTTTTTAAATAAATAATTAAAAAAAATGATTTGAATAAATATGAGGACTGTTTCTCATTACAACAAGGTATTTCATCTGTCGGTGTCGGACCGGCCACCGTCAGCCCCGTGGTTTGTACTGTTGCTTGACAGCAAGAAGGTTTCTGGTAGGACTGCCGTGTCCTTTGGTGAGCTGAGCTGTGCTGGGCTCCAGCAGACCCTTGTGACCCTGCAGAAGTTTAAGCAGGTATAGAAAATGAAAAAAAAATTGGTCTAGCAGATTGGCTCATTTGTCAAGAAAATTCTGATTCAAAAGTGGTTGTGTAACAAAAATTAAATGACATATGAAAGGATTGATGGACAACTTAAAAGTTAAAACTTCAGAGAGCTTCCACGCACACGGGATTGTTAATGCTGCATATCTGGAGGGAGAGGAAATGGCATCAGCATATCGACTCGTTTTTAGATTCCACTGTGCTCTGCTGTAAATCAGAGCCGAGTGCTGGCAGAGTGGTAGATCCAGAGGAACATGCAGTGGAAAGTGGGGTTCAAGCCACAGTTCATAGCCTCTGTTGGTGCACATCTGTGGTTGGTTGGGGGGGGGGCTCGGTGTAAATGTGGACTCACTGGTAGTGCTTTCAGCGTCGTGGATAAATGTCTGTGTTTGTCCTGAAACTTGACCTCAGCACGGAGATGCTTCCTGCTGCCAGTCGGTATTGTTTGTTCGTGTTCAACTCGGCTGCGTCTGCGTTTCTTTTATTACGGCCACCTCATGTCAAGTTTGTTACAAATTTGTCCCGCCGTGCACGCTCAATGTCTCCCCCTTGTTTATAATTATTTGTGATGCTGGAGAAGACGCGCATGTGGACAGCAGTGCCTTCAGCGCTCCTGAAGTTGTCTCCATGCAGGACGTATTTTTATTTAAAAAAACTAAAACATTCGTATTGTGCTTGGAGCTAGTTGATCCACGTGCGCGGGGTTAGAGCAGTTATGTGCACGTGACACCCCCCAGAGGGGCTTCCCATCTGATTAGCTCCCTTCCCAACTAGCCCTGATTTTTCACACAACTAAATTGGATCTTCCCTGACGGATATTCTCCTCTCGTTTGTATTGATCAAACTGCAGTGAATTGAGCAGAAGTCCACCGGCACCGGCTGGTTTTTGCCAATAGGGACGGGAGACTGCAACAGCAAGACAGCACTTCCTAAATGTAATACATATCCCAAATAAATGAAACTGAGTTGAACTGCACTCGGTGTATATTTTAATGTGATAAAAGTTTCCAGAAGTCCCGTTGTGCCGGGACAACGTTGCTGTAAAAATGCTCTGGAAGTTTCATTTATGCAGATGTGCATTTTAAACTGGCTGAGCTTTTCTCATTGATCCATGTTCCTGTCAATTTGATCTGAGATGAGAGGGAACCACGCGGGCATTAAACATGGATGAAGCTGAGGGACGCCACTGAACATGACTGGTGGTCTCTTGGCAGCTGTGACTCATCTCTGCTCCTTCTTCTGCCGGAGCTTTTTAAAGACGTGGAGGAATGTCTGGCCTGTCATACAAGGACACATTTATTAGCTCACACTAGAACGAGGCACACAGGCTGGATGTCATCTTGGAGAGTATATATTGTACGTTTTTAGTACTTTTAGGCTTCCGTGTGTGCATCTGTTGAAACGGAGTAAAGTGTGTGTGTGTGTGTCTGCTTTTATGTGGACAATGCATCGTGTCTGCCAGGAAAAGTGGGATCTTTCTCTCGGACATTGTTTTTCCAGATGCTTTCTTTCCATCCGCCGTGAGCCTTCCTCCTCCTTTCTCCTCCTTTCTCCTCCTTTCTCCTCCTTTCTCCTTTTTCATTTACCTTGTGGATCAAGAGATCTGTTTTTTTAAAAGTATACATGCGTATCTATAACCTTTTATTAGCCTCTCCCTCATCAGGAATTCATTTTCTGGCAGCTGACTTCGTAGCAGTTCGTGTGGCGTTCATCATCTTGAGGTCATGGAAAAATACTTGTTAATGATTGGCTGGCCGGTTTAAATTGTGTTAACTGACACCTTAAACGCAGTTCTGGCCAGTACGTAAGCCTTTTAAGCTCCTCTAAATCAGAGCTGGGTGTGTATTGCACAGAAGGTAGCTGCAGCATCACCACCTCAACACTTTAACCTGCAGTCCTGATGCGCACAAGCGGATGCAGATTCCAGCACTGTCTTTTTCTGTTTTATGAAATAGCCCTGACGGCACGCTTTGAGGTGTTGAGAGTAATGAGGATTTATATTTTGCATAAAATGTGCAGGTTTATAGAGGGAGAGTGGGGACATTTTCCAGTGCCCAGGCTCCTTGAGGATTTAATCTGTTAAACAATTAACCCATGCATCAAAATTAGAGCTGACTCTTAATTTTTTCTTTCCCACACTTCAGTTCGGAGCTTCGATTGAGGGGTGGAAAAAAAAAAAGATTACAATTAATATTCAGAGCTCTGGTAGGGAGAAGGGGTTGGTGCAGTGTTATGAATTTATTTTTATGTCACTTACTTGTGATATCAGCGAATCAACTAGTTGAGTAAAAATAAATTCTTTTATTCTGGCTGCAGTGCCGAGCGGTCCGAGTCTCTGCACTGGAGGGAGGTCATTAGCAGAGCTCCCACAGTTGTAGTCTTGCACCTTCAGGAGTCGAGCGTGTGTCATACGCAGCGTTGCAGCGTGTTTACTGCCTTTGTTCACACCTAGATGCTCCTTATTTGTACTGCTGTGATGCTATAAGTTGACAGCATCCATGTGATTTTATTTTATTTTATTTATTTTTTTCATGGCCTTTGGCCAGTTATATTTGGCAGGCTGCCGCTGTCTTGTCATCACTTGATAAAACGTGTTGCCACACAGCGGAGGTCGTTGGCGTCTTGTCTTTCTTCTAACAGCCAAAGTGAACTGAGGCATTACTGTGAGTGATGTTGACGCCTGCTGGGGAGCCGCGCGCTGACTTCTAGTGGCCAGACAGAGAATTCATCAAATCATTAGTTCCACATTTTCATCATGCAGTAAAATTAACATGTGTTTGGCAGTTTGAGGAGGAAGAAAATGCTGAAAACTGGACGTTCACATAATTAAAGGTATATCCGGATGTATCCGGGTCCAAGCCTCATCAAAATGCATCCTAATTAATAGAATGAGTCTCTGATGCAGGATACCAACAGTCTTGTCTTTCTGAGTGCTGAGAGCGTTTTAATCACCTGAGATTTTGAATGAGCATGTTAAAAGTGCCAACCATGGGAGTCTGGAGCTGCGTGGACTTTGGCGGTGGGATGGCACGTTATCGCCACCTGTTTCCATGAAAGTGCAGCGAGCCTAGATGATCTTCAGCCACAGTCTTTCAACTTCTTTTGGCCAACAGAATACACTTGCAAAGATTTTTAATCCCTTTCATGAGTTCTGCCACAACGAGAGTGGCTTGTGGGGAATAATGACTCCATTGAGGCTCTCGTCGCACACGCAGCTCCGACTATTTAGGCAATTTCTGTTTGTTAAGATGACGGGCTCCAGTTGGAAAAAGTGTGCATAGTTTCAGAGCTGTAACTGAGTAAATGGTTTGAGTGCTCCGTGTGTTAGTGTGAATCAACCATTAAGTACCTGCAGACACCGAGTTGGCTGATGCGTATAAACACTTTGAATACCAAAACTTTATTTTGTACCTGTTTTTGTTTAAGTTCACTGTGCGGGTAACGGTACAGAGCTGCAAGCTCCCTCACAATACGCACACACTCGTACACAGCCAACCTAAATCTAACCACAGTATTCAACCAGGACTCCAGAAATGATATTTTTCCTCATTAGGACGAGTCTTTAGGCCCAATAAAGCCGATAGAACCGTCTGGGTCTGTGATTATACCAGGAAAATGTCTAGAGAACATGCACTCGGAGCGAAGTATGTGAGCACCATGACTGGTCTTCTGTTGATATTCTGTGACAGGATAAACAGGCCTGAAGGAGTCGCTTTAACAGACTCCTCCGGGTTTATTTAACCTCGTGCCCCTCCTGTCTTGTCGTGTCCACAGAGAGGCGGTTCTATATACAGCTCACACCACGATATCGCTGGATCAACATCGGACAGACAAACTCCAGCAGGAACACGGAGACGAGCCCTTTTATTCACATTATATCAACCCTTTAAAACCTGAGGCAGTATGTGTTTGTATGTGCTGCTTCTAAAGGGTTCTTATGAGATAATCTGCTGAAAGCTGATACTGACAGGAATCTGAAGTTGTTTTCATTATAGCAACGTTTTTATGACGCACGCACGCACGCACGCACGCACGCACGCACGCACGCACGGAGCTAAAAAAAAATCAGCGCGTCTTTCACACACTCGGGCACCGTGCCGGCCAGGGCCAGACATGTCAGCAGCAGAGTAAAGCGGAGCACAGCTGTGCGGCACACCCTGACCGCACACACGCACAAATGTGTCGTTGGCACAGCTCAGGTGCCATCATTCAGGGTCATGACATCACTGCAGGAGTTGGGTGGAGGCGATCTTATAACGCGACAGCTCGCACTTATGTCTGGGGGTTCGGGGAGCTGAAGTAAACTGGATGCCAGAAAAAAGACAAAAGTATGATCACAAATGAACGTTATATTATCCCAAGTGTCTCTGCATGTTCTGGCAAAGGAGATGGCATGGCTGTGGTTTGATTGATTTGAGCGCGTGTGATCTGCCAACTTTGGCAAGGCAGTTTTAACTGAGAGTTAATTATAACAAAATATAAGATGTTTTAATGGTAATGTGACTTAAAGGAACTTACAGGAACAGAGTAAGAAAGTAACTTAGAAATGATCCCCATTCATTGGTGGGAGTAACTATGGTACATTTAAATCTAGAATAGAAAGCTGATGCCAATTAAAACTGGCGTTTTCATACGTATCGATCTGGCGTCTCTATATTTGGTCCGTTTGTTGTGTCTGTGGTTGATATTGATTTTCTAAGTGCTTACACGAGGATGTGGAGACGCTGTGAGAATGAATCCCACAAGGCTTCCTGAGCTGCAGATGCTGAATGATCCTGGTGGAGGAGATTTTTCCCAGGTTTGAAGCCGGCAGCTTTGGAGTGGAGGAGGACGAGGACTTTTGATATTGAGGATGATGGTTGGCATGTTGCAACAACAGCGTGGTTGGGATGGATACGAGGTCAGCCAAAGGTGGTTAAAGGGAAAATTAAAATAGATCCTGAGATAGTGAAACGCGTTCTTGGTTCAAATTGTGACTGTCCTTGGATCCAATCAGCAGCAGCAGCATTCTGGTTGCAGCTGACATTTATTTCTGGACCTCGGTGAGAAGAGAAAGCTGCAAAACATGAACAGATAAAACAATCTAGCACACAAACTGGGTTGCATTCGCTTTGTTTTTCCTTCCCTTAACATGTTTTGATAGGAGATCTACATTTCACCAAACTACACCAAAGACCCGACCCCTCGCCAGTCTTGTTCCTGAGGGAGGGCTGGTGATGACCTCATTTATTCCAGGCCAACCTTACTCCATCTCCTCCTCCTCTTCCCTCCCCTTTCCTCTTCCCTTTTTCTAGCCTCCTAATGAGAACAAGATGACAACTTTTATACCAGACTCGTGTCTGTGGATGACACAGAAATGTCTGAGCAAGCCCCTGAGTGGCAGCCAATGGGGGACGGAGACCAAAAGACCCCAGACGGGGGATGTTTGCATGTATTGTGAAAAGAAAGAATATAGCTTTTACAAACAAATACGAGTGGTGACAGAGACAATAACAAGAAATACCCACAGAACCCTTTGCAAATGTCCTTTTCATGTTTCTCATCAGTGTGAAATGTCAGAATAGTAATATATGTAGAACATTAGTTCTCATTGTACCTTGCAGAATGGTGAGGGAGCCTGGCTTTACACCAGTCTCACCAAAAACACATGCACAGTATTTGTGCACTGCATGAACAGAGAGCCAGTCCAGTCCAGCAAGATGCACTGAATCATCAGGATGTCCTCTGTTTCATTCATTAATTTGTGTGCTTCATCACCCCAAAGCTATTTAAATAGTGGTCTTTACTGTGTGTGTTTGTGTGAATGCAGTGATGCAGGGTTTCCACCCGTCACAGTGGCTCATTGGAGTGTGAGGGCTCACAATGATTACTGTTATCAGTTCCTGCACAGTAAAGGAAAGGAAAACCAGTGGTGTTATTTGGCAGAAATGTGCGTTTTCACAGCTACATCGGCCCAGTGAATGAATAAGTATTGTCTCTTGTGAATGAATGACAGTCCAGTCAGTAAAACAGACTGAAATCATGATGCATCACTGGTTCAGAGCTGGCGAACGCGTCTTCTGAGGTTCTCTAAACAGGGGAAACCCTGCTGACGGAGACGAACCTAACGCACGGGTTGTTCTCTTATGAGAGAAAATATTGTGGAGCATCTGTAGTTATGGGTTTCATCACCCTAACCTGTTTCACTGTTTTTTCTGAATGCTACAATGCATAAAGAAAAAAAAATTAAAACTATTTTTCACGTGGCTTTCTTCATAATTCTTGAGTTCATGAAAACATGTTTAAAACCCGATTTAAACCTGTGGTATCGTATTTTCCAGGATTTCTCCTTTAAACAGAAAACCCTGCAGAGGAATTTCAACAGGACTTTCCTCTGCATCGTCCTTTCAGACTGTTTCATCAGAACGGCTGCTGTTGAAAACGCGTGGGGCATCTATCTGATGGTCAAACATCAGTTTATGTAACAGCACGCCGCTGTTCCGTCCTCATTTGTAAATCATTTAAACTTGTTGGGCTTAATTTAATATCTAAAGCAGTCACACATGTTTAAACACGTAAAGAAATGTTTCAAAAAGTCACTTTGAAACCTGTCAAAACTGCGAGTTGTGTGTCTGCAGCTGTGCCTGGTCATGTTTGAACAGCCCATCTCTTGTTCTGCCAACAGTGGCTCCACTCTTTCCTTCTGATGAATACAAGGCCTCATGGGCCATTTCCACAAAACTCTGAGTAAAAAAGGATGTGTGACAATCTCCTGTGCTGGAGTTGGAAGTGTAGACGTTATGTTGTCCAGAGCAGAAAAGGTTTTCGTTGGAAGACGGGCTCTAACTTCGCTTTGTTGTTGTGCAGTTTTATTATTCAATGAACTGGCTGCTTGTGGAAACAGTCCAGTCTAACAGTTACCTGCCCAAGTGGCGTAGTCGGAGGTCGTTCGGCGTAGTCTGAGGTCGTTCGGCGTAGTCTGAGGTCGTTCGGCGCAGTCTGAGGTCGTTCGGCGTAGTCTGAGGTCGTTCGGCGTAGTCTGAGGCCGTTCGGCGTAGTCTGAGGTCGTCCGCCGTAGTCTGAGGCCGTTCGCTGTAGTCTGAGGTCGTCCGGCGTAGTCTGAGGTCATCCGGCGTAGTCTGAGGTCATCCGGCGTAGCTGGAGGTCATTCTGGCAACCCGAGCCGGATCCAAGTCGGAACATGAGCTCATTTCTGTCACCTGATTATTTCTTGTAGCAGCTTAAAGTTTAAGTTTCATTGGTAACGTACCACACAGTAAGACGAACTTTAGTTTAACACCCGTCTCAGAGGTCTGCACTGAAGCTTTGCCAGATGTAGCAATGCAGAGCCAAAATGAAACCACAGCTGGATAGAGCGACAAACCGGAGGTAGAGGTTTTGAATGGACTGTGTCAGTTGAATTCTTCTCTATCAGGTGCTCCAAGCTGCATAAAACCTTTCTAGAAACAAACAAGATTTTGAAAATGACGGGACTTTTAAAAGTAGCCCAGTGTTGTCCAAGCTCCTTTTGTGAAGTGATTACTCACACACACTCGAGCAGTCTCAGCGTTTCACCCCAGATAATTGTCACCCACACAAACCCTGAGTCATGAGTTGTGCATGTGTATTGTACGTGCATGCGCTCATTGTATGTGACTTGCATGTGTTCACAATGTGTTTTTGTGGAATTGCAGGTTAGAAGTTAAGTAACAGTTTTGCAGGCTGCCGCCTCCTTTGTGTGGCAGCGGCGTGAGCATCCTCGGATTGTTGCGTCGCTCCGTCTTGGATACGGTCATGGCTGAGGGACCAGAAAACCCACAACACCTTAATAACACCTTAATGGGACATGGAGAAATTAAGCCTTTTGGCCTACGCAGCTTTAAGATTGACTTTCCTATTTACTTGTTGCTTTTAAGCTGGGAAACTGTGGAAATTCTGGACTTTGAAGGTGTTTTAAGGAAGCAGCCGAGCTTAAAATAATTGTGGGAGAATATCAGCCTTGTAGTGACAGAGTGAGGTTTTAAAGTCTGCATTTAGAGGAGTGTCTGTGGCCTGGAAACGTGCACTTTTGGCAATGTAAAAATACATATTGATTAAGAAAAATGGTAAACTGAGTTTTCCATATGAGGGGAAAACATTACACTGTTATTTCTATTAACAGTGTCAGTTGCCATCAGCAGAAATACTTTGGGCACCCTTGAGGTTTCTACACCTCGTTTTAGCTCTGATTTTTACATCCCACTATCCCGCACCGGTGTTACTAGCTCATTTACAGCTGGCACCAGTGGCTCTGGTGCCGGTAACTGAATACAGATGAAACTAAAATAACTGGGAAAGTTTTTGCTGCTTGCACTGATGACTTGTATGACTGTTTACACACGTGTCCCTGCATTTCCACCTCCAAAGAAAGTGGACCCAACAGTTCTTTTAAATAATTTAATAGGTTAGTGAGTCTCTTCATGCTGAGGTTACAAAGGGGATAAAATCAGATCTCTTGGGAAACATGGGTCAGCTTTGTGGCATCAAATTGCCTCAATAAATGTAATCTCAGAGTGCTTTAAAAAAAAAAGTCACAGAAAAAAGACTAGAACTTGGAATAATTGAAACTTAACCACAGATGTGGGGGCTTGTTGAATTTGTATGAGCTTTTTATCTTAATTATGGAAAGCAGTGTGTCAGGAGAAGACAAAGACGGTGTGAGCAGCCAACAGGACTATCAGGATTACAACAGCTCACAACAGATGTGTCTGTTGGGGTTAATGAGATTAAGATACCCCCCCATTCTCTTCCCTGCCACCTCTTTCTCATCCATCTCTCTAGCTGCCTTCCTGTCCTTGACGCATCTGCGACTTGCTTTCTCCCCCACAGCACAATTTCTCAAGCAGTTCTTGGGTAATTTTATGAAAACTTGTGGGTTTTATGTGTCCTGGTTTGTGGCTGAAATTGATACTTTGAGCTTAATTGCAGTACTCCTACTCACGTCTTCCACCAAGAGTTGAAACAGAAGAGTTTTTCTTCCCTCTAGTGGTGGACATGTGTAAGTGCAGTCTCACTTCAGAAGCTTTCCATTTTTAGACCGTTATTATTGACTAGAGAGCAGACAAAGTATTTTCTGTTAAATTCAGATTGTCACTCATTATAGTCGGCAGATGTCTGCAGATCACCGTTTCATGCCCATGTTGGGTGCTGCAACAGATTTAATCAGAAGGATTAACTTAAACATTTTGATGCAGCTTTTAAGTTAATTACTACAGTTTCATAATGAGAATTAGATTTATTTCAGCTGCTCTTCTGTTCGGGTTAGACGAGAGAGTCTATGAAAGCTCCAGGGTCTAAAATGAGGCTTTTGGATGATGCGTCTGAGTATGATTTGACCGTTGGTTTGATTGATTTGTTGATCAGTGGAGATCGCATGCAGTTTAGTTAAGTTGGTTTAAATAGTGACAATTTCTCAATAAATGTCATCTAAGGATTCTTAAAAAAAAAAAGCGCATAAACTAATGGATCGTATCGAATCTTCAGTTTGAGTCCCTTCTTGCACATTCACAAAAAGACTTCCAGCAAATGCAAAAATGTTTTGTTTTTTCTTTTCACTTTGCCCGAGGAGAAAAAAAGGAGGGAAAAAAGTCCACTGGACTCACTGTGGGTACTAAAAACTGCAAAAGCACTGCTGAATAACAAACCTTTGTACAGGCTTTAATGGTAAAAGATTTTTAATGTTTTTGTTTTAAAACTGATGAGACGCCTTATGGTAGAAATGAATATCCACATTTGCCAGTTCTTCAGCTGTCTGCGCCGCTTCACTATACTTTCTTTTCTGATAGGAAGCTGAAATTGAGAAGAATTAATTAAAAGAAAACCAAAAAAACAAAACAATTTTTTTTCTCTTTGTATCTGATGTGATCACAGCAGCTGTGCAGGAAAGGATTTCCAGACTTTCTTCTTCTGTACCTGGTTACACTGATAATTATTGTTGAACTACTGCAGTTTACAGGGATCAGTGTCTGAGTCATTTTCATTTGTTTCATAAGACAAAAAAAGTCAGATTCCTGTTGTGAATTATAAATACTAAAGCCATGAATGTTGCAGAGTGTGCCCTTTAGTCAGTGTTTCCCACCACAGTGACTCGGTCTGGTCTGGTCTGGTCTAAGATAACCATCTTTTACTGCAGACTTAAATTACAGTTTTCAAAGATGAACTGCAGTATTTCACTACTTTTAGGTCTTTTGTTGGTGCGTGCTTTAACACACCAAGGTGATTTGCTTGGTTGATAGTAGAGAATTTGTGGACCTTGTGTGTCTTCGAGTTTGAGCCTGAAAGGACGATAAGGAGGAGCGGTTTATACACATGGACTTACTTGTCACGATAATAACAATACTGATAACGATGGCAATGACACTGTTTCTATTAGTCAATTCTCTGTGCTACCACTAGGGGGCAGCGTGGTTCCATGTTTGGCTTCTGAAAAGTTTCTCATCAATCTGCTGATTGCTGAAGGGTCAGAACAGGAGGAAGTTTGCCTCTTAAAGCTCTGAGGCCTTACATCATACCCCCTGGGTGCTTTCTTTGTCTGCAGGGACTGTATTAAACGTTAGACAGCTTGTAGAAGCTTTTAAGAGCGCTTGCAAGGGTTGACCCAGGAGGAAGGAGGTGATTTTGTGTTACTTATGTTACTTACTATAGTTGTGTGCTTTTATGACAGGAAAGTGGAAAAAAACAGGAGCATTGAATGCTGCATATTTTAAAAACGACATGCGATATGAGGATGTGGAAGCTTATACTTATCACTGTGTATTATCCCATTTTTGGTGCAACCTCACATTCACACATCGATAAGCATAATTTCCTCTCGTTTATCCACCAAAGAGTGACTTTGAATTTTTTAAATTCCTGCCGCAGGAAGTTCCTTGGAAGCAGGGAGGATGTGAGCGTTTGTGGGTGATAAACAGGATGTTGTGTTGTGACTGGCGCTGTTTTCGTTTGTCACTTCCTTCCACCATTTACACTTTAATGACCTGTGAAGTCATCAGGCATAAATCACAGCATAAGATGCACGTTTTCCTCTGCTGTTGCAGGCTTTTCACGATGAGAAAAATCAATCGATATGAATTCAAAAGGACATTCACTGCACAGCTGAAGGAGGAAATCAAAGTCCCTTCTTTTGTTTTTCTAGCTTTTCGGCATGGGTGATAACTTTTCTTTTTTTTTGTATCTTTTTTGTATTTTCAGTGACTAGTAATGCTCTCAAGGTTAATAATAAAAGAAAAGTGAGTGCTTATAAAACCAAGAGCTTTGTACAGATGCTGGTTCGTATACGGCGCATAAAAGAGCTCAAAATTCAGGCGCCCTCCCCGTTTCCCGCTCCACCTCTTGCCACAACAATGTCAGGAATCTGACATGTGCACCTTTATCCCCTGAAGAAGTAGTCGTAGTTTTGCTCATTGCCGGGTCTGTGGTTCAGCTCCAATTGTTTGCACTGCTGGCTTACAGGAGTAGGAATGACCTGACAGCGTTGATGATAAGAAAGAGGTGCAGCGTTAGATTTTACTGCTGCTATGTGTATGGGAACAAAGTGAAGGTCGGTGTACATAAGAGCCCGAGGACGGATTCTTGTTTATTTACTCTCTGAAATGAGCTTGGATTTTATTGTATCATTGTTTTTCTGTTGTGCTTCACACGTATCTCCTACATGGTGCAGAAGATGCAACACTGAGTTAGATGATACATCTCATCTGTTTATGTGACGCTGATATTCAGGATTAGATGAATGATCTGATGGATGGTTGACATACAGTAGATGAGGAGCATCTGACCAAGCATTTTCAGCTGTGATACTAAAAATGTAAAAGATATGGTCTTTGGAACTCTTAGGCATCACACCTTAACTAAAAAACAAAAACAAAACAACTGTCAGTTGATAGTTTGAACAATTTGCTGTACCTGGGAAAAAAAATGATGTTGTATCAGGTACAGCTATACATTTCATGGACTAAAAGACTGGATTCATAAGAGTTTTGTGACTCTACATCAGGGGTGGCCAATCCTGATCCTCAAGAGCCCATATCCAGCATGTTTCAGATGTTTCCCCGCTTCCACACACCTGATTCAAACGAATGCTCATCATCAGCTTGTCTTAAAGGTCTGCACAACTCTGTTGATGACACAGCCATTCGTGTTATGGTGTGCTGAAGCAGGGTAACATCTAGAACATGCTGGATTGAGGCTCTCGAGGACCAGGATTGGCCAGCCCTGCTCTACATGAACGTCCTGTTCAGGGTCCCTTTTGAAGGAAGAGGAATCTGAAGCAGTATCTCCACAAAGACTTAAATACGTATTTGGATGAATTCATACAAATAATTAAAAAAAAAAAAAATTCAACTGGGGCATGCACCACATCTGCAAAAACAGTTGATGTAAAATTAGTGTCAACGGTTGTGTACCCTACTAACAGAAAGACAGAGGGACCGGTTGTACTGACCACACGGCCGCATTGGTAGACGTACAACCTCAAGAGAAACGAATGAAGAAACCTCTTTAATTTAATCACTGTTCTTTTCATTCAGCCACAGTTCATTAAGTAATGCCATGGGCTCCTGGCAAATCAAGTGTGACAGACTGGATCTACTGTCGCCTTTTCACATATTTAGTGGCGTAAACAGGAGCAGAAGACTCGTGAGATCAGACCGAGCAGAATTCTGACACAGACGCAGACTGTATTAACTGTATCTGCTGCTGCAGGTTTAGCAGTTGTAGAATGTGATATCCTGCCATTCATCCTTTCTCTCATTCACTCACTCATTTTGACGTGTGGGGACAAAGGGTTGCGCCTCCCCTCGCTCAGCAGTTGTTAAATCCATTATGGCGAGTGTGCAAGTGCCAAGTTGGCGCTGGCTGGTGTTGGACGTGTGTGCGTGTGTTTGTCTGTGCATCTTCCTCTGCTTTTAAATCTCAGGAACTCGAGTATTAAATAAGCAGATTCTTGACTTGCAGCCAGTCGCTCCACTTTCTGCACGTTTATCAGATCTAAACACAACCTCAGGATCCGCTGAGCGGCAGCTGACCCGAATGGGAAGACATCCTGTTATCGCCTGAAATATGAAGTGACCAAAGAGGGAAGTGTGTTTGTGAGAAAGGTGAGATTAGCAGGGTGCCGTAGGACCTTGTTTTTTAAATAAAATCACGTACTGTATATTTTAACTGACTGGTTCATATACAGTAGAACAACAAAAATAAAACTTCTGTTGGATAGCAGTGTTGACTCTGTAGGAGATTTATACTTAATTTAGATGAGTTTTCAGAAATTGTATTTATACCATTATAGTATTTCTGAAGAGACGAACCTTTTTGGCCTTCACTGCACGTATTTCATATTTATTTATTTATGGGAAGTGTAATTTCTCCTACGTGTTTGGAAGCAACTTCACAACTCCATGTAAGTCTGTCCATGTTTCTGTACATGATTATAACAGATCTGGTGGCTGCGTGGGATTAAAAAAAATACAGAATAAAAAAACTTGAGTTTTCTAAATTGCACCCATACATTTAAAAGACGTCTGTACTTTCAGTCAAACATAGTCACTTGGTGGCTTAATCCAAATGGGCACTACATTTGCAGCACTGCAGATAAAGCCGAGCCTCGAGGCTACAGCACTGAACGAAAAGTCTGCCACAATCACATGAAAATAAAACTGTTTTTAATTTTCTAAAGCCACAAGGGGCTGGGGTGTCTGTTGTTTTTCTTTCTTTCTTGTAAAAAAAATATTTCCAGATGTATCTCCTTAAAGTCCTTTCCTGGGAATCTTTGGCTGAAGAAATCGGGTCAAGTATCACAGGAAATCTTTTGCTCTGCAGCTCTGCACTTTCAGCTTGATTGATCCCTACGGTGTTTTCTTCATCTGGAGTCATTGCCATGACACACAGTTGCATACCCAGAAAGTTCGGTTGTCATAACAGAGATGTTGCAGAACATGATGCAAACGCAGATGCACACAGAAAGGGATTTGAGCCGACTTGGTTGCTATAACAGAGACGCTGATAAGTCTGACATGATGCAAACGGGCACCACGGACCATTCTGCTGCTGCTCGTCCTCTGGGAAGTCCACACCAGCAGGGGGGAACTACCAGATTAGTGGCAGTCGTGACCCTGCTTGGCCTCTCCCTCAGCACTGAAACATATGTACATTTTAAATGTGAACATATCAGTGCATCTTTAATCCTGCTGTGTATGCTAATGGTGTGAAACATGGAAAATGTCACCTCCATTGATAAATAAGTGGGACTATATTTGTTAGTAACCTTACAATTTATGTACTTTGAGTACTTTGATTTAATCTGATGATATTAATAATGGATGGTAGTTTTAATGGTAGTGTTAATTTTGTTAGCTCTCTATTAAAAGGTGATTTCATACTCTCGAATAATTTCAAAGACTTTTTGATTCCCCATGACCTCACTAGTCCCCAGCAATCACCTCTTATTTTGAAAGGATTTTCAGGCAAGTCATCCAGATACAAGAATAAGTATGCTGTTGAACTGAAATGATTTTTCTCTTTGTTCACTTTGAACACAACAGCTAAACAAATTTGGGTAAAAGTCTTCAACTGTGGACGAGTCTGTGAAAATAAAGTGCAGTCTAAAGACATGTAGATGTAGCATTGTCCGAGAGCTTTATCTTGATGGGACTGTGTGAGCAGAGAGCCGGTGTATCCCCTTCCACCATGTTCTTGCTGCTTAACTTGGCCTTGCTGCAGGCGCCTGCAGAACAGACTTGGTAGCAGAAATGGCTGCAGTGTCCCCAGGGCTTTTTGTAAATGAGATTTGCTGGGGGGGATGATTGGGTCTGAGGCAGGCCTGGAGATGGACCTTTTATGAAATAACCTCTGCAATCTGACAGAGCAGCAGGGGAGAGAGAGCAGAGACACATGAGCCCAGTGATGCACTTAAATAAGAAAAGGTGTGTGGCTGCACGGTGACAAAAAGTAGGCCAGGTTACAACTGGTACACACTTGTGTGAAAGTGTGCACACACACCATTTAGCCCTCATTTTGACTTCAGCTCTGATTTAACCCAACTTCATAAACACAAAGGCATCAGAGTCTGTTGTACTTTTGTAATAGACGATTAGTTTAACATGACCTCACTGCCATACAACATGCAGTGCGTCCAGTTCGGTACTGTACATGCCAACATATTGAGAATCAATCTTGTAGCAGTCGTGTTGGACCAAATGCATTAACTAAATCATTTGGGAACCCATCTGCACTACATTTTGTACTTTAGTTATGGCACTGGTAAATGTTATGTTGGTCACACATGACCCAAATGTCATCACCTGGGCCTAACATGGTTAATAGCAGGTGTTGTATGGTCAGATGTAGTCCAATCTGCACTATCTAGCTTTGCAATGGGTCAAGGCTGTAGGCATGGCCACGGAAACCCGAAGAAAATACTTGTGATGCTGAGTTCAGAGAGCTGACCTGTGTTATTGGCAAGCAGGCGAAGCCAAATGTGGGCCAAAGAAAACTGCAGCTGTGAACCATGTCTGGACCAAACGTACTTTCCTATTCGGGACAGCTGTGGGAATTGCCTCATTGCATCATCTTCCTCAGTGTCACAATCAGGGTGAAGTGCTATAGCTCACAAACATTGAATTTCCTTCAGTGGTTTTTGACTCTGTTGCTGATTGACCTATCGGCAAGTCCTGCCCTCCTTAGTTACTGTTGCTACCTTGGAACAAGCTGTACGTGCCGTTTACAGGTTTACAGTGGGCTGCTTGTGTGAAAACCCTGTCCCAGGATGTTTGAAATGTCGGACACAAAAAGACCACCTTTTGTTAAATAGCAACTTAATAGAGCTTAAATGTCAAAGAGATATGTTTGGTAATGAGGTTGAATTGGATGCGAGGGTATCAGAATGCAGTGCGTAGGGGAGAAACCTCATCTTACAGTTGTCATGATCACAGATGAAAGCTGCAGATTCCCTGTCCCCGTCCTTGTCCCTTGTCCGGTCCCAGTCCCCGTCCTTGTTCCGGTCCCAGTCGCTGTTCCGGTCCCTGTCCCCGTCCTTGTTCCGGTCCCGGTCCCAGTCGCTGTTCCGGTCCCTGTCCCTGTCCCTTGTCCGGTCCCAGTCCCCGTCCTTGTTCCGGTCCCAGTCGCTGTTCCGGTCCCTGTCCCTTGTCCGGTCCCAGTCCCCGTCCTTGTCCCGGTCCCAGTCGCTGTTCCGGTCCCTGTCCCTTGTCCTGTCCCTGTCCCAGTCCTTGTTCCGGTCCCAGTCGCTGTTCCGGTCCCTGTCCCTGTCCCTTGTCCGGTCCCAGTTCCCGTCCTTGTCCCGGTCCCAGTCCCAGTCGCTGTTCCGGTCCCTGTCCCTGTCCCTTGTCCGGTCCCAGTCCCCGTCCTTGTTCCGGTCCCAGTCGCTGTTCCGGTCCCGGTCCCTGTCCCTAACTGATATTCAGCAGCCACTGGCTCATCTGCATTTCAGTAGTGATCGCTACGGAAGACTATTGGAAAAGTTGATGCCCAGATGTTCCAGTGTTTTGTAATCAAATGAAATACAATGTCCCATTGTCCACTGTGATCCTGCTTTTGCGTTGTGTCACATTATTCGTGACTTGATATTTAAGATCTTGGACAGTAAAGGAACAAGCCTCCTGCCATACAAGGTCCCCAGAATGTGTTTGTCTCTGTTAGGGACATCATTTGGTGCTAGCAGCTTCTCTAATAACAGTTATCTGTCAGTGTAAGTGAATTACTGACAGCTAAGCCTATGAGGCGGCCGGAAAACCTTTTTTGTCTGAGCTGTCCTCTCAAAACTTCATGATTCACCCCCCCAGTGAACAGTGATTTATTTTCTTCTAGACGAGCTGGATGGACATTTTTACTGTCAGAACATCTTTGACTTTTCATTAAATTCACATTGTTCGCATTTATTGACGCCAAACAGCTCTTTTTTTTTAATTTATTTATTTATTTATTTTTTTTAAAATTCTTTTGACACTTCTGTTTCCCGGTGGATCCTTTTCCCTCGTTGTCCCTCTGTCCAGCTACCTTCTTCGCCCTCTTTCCTCCCCCCACCTTGTCATGGTTATTGGCTCAGAAGAAACATGGAGACTTATCTCCCCTCTAAAATCTCTCTTCGCTTTGCTCATGCTAGATTAATTGAAGGAGAGCCACATTTGTTCTCCATTTGGATGAACATAACATAAAAACAGAAGCAGCAAGTGGTCATCTTTCAGTAGAGGCCAGTCAGAGCTGTTTTTCTGTTGTCTTTTTGTTCTCATCACATTTTTCTTTTCTGTTTTTCCTTTTACATCTCTAATAAGCCCCTTAATTCCACTCATATCTTTGTTCATCATGAGAATTTTGCCTGTTTTCCAGCTGGGAATGTGGGGAACTTCAGTCTCACAAGGGTGATGAAGGCAGATCTGTCTAGGATCAACCAATGAGAGATCTTTTATTGGGATGATGAAGATGATGTAATTATTTCATAATGATTGTAATGTGAAGAGTTTGATGAGTATTAAGTGAGTCATGGGAACTTGGTTTTTAAGCTTTATCGGGGATTTAAGATAAGACTCTGTGATGTGGAATTCCAGCTTAGTCCATAAAAGGAGATTGAGAGGATATTGCTTGGCATGTTCACAAATGAACGCCTATATACATCCACAAATATGGCCTTTGTACTCGTACGCCCTGAAAGTCGCAGATGCGCACACAGACTTGGATTCAGTATTGGTGTTTTAGTTGGAATGATCTTTTGTCAGGGCATACCCTCGACTCTGGACTTTGTGATGCTTTTCAGCTTCACTAGTGAACTGAGTCTGCTTCAAGAAGTGAGAAAGGAATACAAACCAAAACTTTCCGTTCAGTAATTTTATTTTGGTAAAGGGACTATTTAAAATGAGTTTTCTTTACACAATTTCAAAGATTTATCCACAGGGGTTCCTGTTCCTGCTGTATTCTACTTCTTTTTTGTCTCCTTTTATACGGTGGCTGTTTGCCAATAGCAAATAAATGTGCACCAGCGCCATCAGGTGGTAAGCAGTGCATTTTGTTCAGTCAATGGTTCTGGTGTTGGAGGTTCCTGTCTGGTGGGTGTACCCGGAACCCTCGCTAATGGAAATGCACATATCCACATGACAATCAGACATTTTCATCTTATTTGGTTTAACATTTTGTTTCTGTAACTTTTAAAATAATCAAACCAATAGAGATAGACTTGCTCCATCATTCCTCCAGTTCCTCTTTTTCCCCTCATGTTACTTGCAAGGCGCCCTGTTTTACAAAGACTGTGAGGTGCAAGACCTGCCCACATAACAATAGATTAGGTATTGTAACATCAATCGTGGTGAGAACAGTCATTTGCAAGGCCAAGAACAAGAGTCTTAGACTAAGCTGGTACATCTTTGATTGGCTTTCTTTACATCATTTCTTCAGAGGGATAAACGCTGTGGGAGGGAGATTTCTGTCGTTGCTTCCATTTTTCTCTTTTCTGTAAATATGTTTCTGTCAGCCATGCAGCGTGTTTTTTAACCAAGATCAGTCACACAGCGGTGGCTCACATGCTCCTTTCTAATCCCTTCACCATCCCTAATGCAACAACAGTTTGTCACTGCAAAGCTGTCACCCGCATCCCTTTATTCACACAGCAAATTAGCCCACTGGCTTGCTCGGCCTGCTCTGCCTCCGACACGAAACGTTCTGGGAAGTTGATGCTCTGATTTCTGTGATGATTACAAGTGATTATTTCAGCAGCAAGGCTGGTCTCCGTCAGCATTCTGTGGGCATTCAGTATCTGTGCAAATGGTTGGTATTTCTTCAGCAAAATATGACTTGACAGAAGGCAAGTGCACAGACTAAACTACCAAGCCTTACTTTTTTTTTTTTTTTTTTTATACCACTAATCAAGCTTGTATTAACTAATACATCACACATTTCATCAAATGATCCCATTTAAAATAAATGGGGTGCAAAAAAACTGCGGAAAAGAACAAGAACAACATGACATTTCAACAGAAACAATATGTTTTGCCCATTAGTTGTAAATGAAACAAATGACAAGTGTTTTGTTTTTGGTTTTATTAAAACTAACAAAACACTGCATTTAATTGATACATAGTAGTTTAGGAGACCTGCAGGAAAGTTTACTTCACTTGGCACTTGATGAAATATATATTAGTCAATATGAAGCAGCCTTGTCCCAAACGACTCCCGGCTCTCACTCGGTAAAACGTTACATCTCGGATTGGGATGCAACTGGGATTGAAATGCATGCCAGACACACCTGGTCTGCTACCATTCCTGGTGGCTTGAAAAGTGCATTAAACACTTTATATAGGGCTTTCCGGCCAAAGCGGTTCCAGGGCTAGTTCGGTGCATGTGCCAGACTTGGCACCGTGTTTTTCCTTTACGACCGCTGTCTGTGAGAAAAGCACCGACTCGGTGCCAAGAAAAGTGGTGCTATACTGGCCACAAAACCTTGCTGAGCCAGATGCAAGAACCGCTACATCATAGCGGGGGTTGTAATTATTGTAACCAACCAAAACCCTGCAGCTGCCGTATTTAAACAACCTCTGAGACGGGACATTCTGGATGCATTCTTATTTATTTACTTACACAGTCAACTGGGCAGCAAACACGTGACTCTGAAAAGACTCACTTTCGTCCTGAAACGCAAACGCCGTAGATGTTGACGTCAGAAAGTTGCATAAATCTAATTCCGGACTCCAAACAAGACTTTTCGGTCTAGGATTAGCGTCTGCACATACCGAAATTCGATTTCCATTATTATGCAGAGGGGTTTCAAGCTCCTTTTAGGGATTTCCTGCTTCCGTTTTGGTATCATATTAAATGACGTAGGGTCCTGGCCCTCCGGTGCTCCCCGGTGCTCTCCGGCCAGTGGAACAGGATTCCAGGTTATTGTAGAACCCGCTTGAAACTGGCACCAGCACAGAATATGAGTTTGTCAAAAAGTCCTAATAGTCTCTTTAAACCCATTTGAGTTTACTTGAGGAGCTTTAGATGGAGCACAGAGCATTGTTAAGTTGTCAAAGATTGTGGCGACTCTCCATCTCCACTGGATTGATAATAAGCTGACGTTAATTCTTTTTTCCCTTCATGCTTGATGTGATCCCCCTCCTCTGAATCTGATCCCGATGGTCTTCTTTGCAGGTATGTCCTCCTTTCTTCCTCAGACCTCTGTTTCAACTCACATCTATTTTCTGCAACTTTACACCAGAGTCCAAAGCCATAGTTTGTTTTACCATTCCTAGCAGGATTAAATGTGCTTTCAGCTTCAGTCAGAACTGAGAAGTAAAAATCCTTGATGGTTTAAAGTTCTCAGCATCTTTCATCTTAACGCCCTGCTCATGTAGTTTGGGGAGCTTAAGGGAAAGGGTGGAAATGCATGGCGGACCCCAAAGTTAATTTCTGACTTTTTGAACACCCCCCACTGCACCAATTCAGAACCACACATAATATGAATAAAGTAATACTTTCATGCAGCAATGCAGCAGAAACAAAGACAGCGGATATTGCTGGTTTACAGCAGTCAGGTTTTCCTCCGAGCGGACACGCATCCCTCAGCCAGATTTCCACAGCGCTCAAAAAAAAAAAAAAAAGTATGGGATTTTAAGTGGATCAATAAATGCATGAAGCGGATAGACGGGCTCAGTCATATCACGCTGGACCACAATATATTATCCTGTTCCACCTGTCAAGATCTAACATTCACCCAGTATTCCCAGCATGTCACTGAAAATGCACTTTTTTTGTGCATTTTGTGCATTTGTTGGGATGTCGTACAGCAGTCGTGGTACCGCTCTCTTCAGCTCCAAAACCATGCAACCAACTAAATGCAAACCCCCAGGTCCTCCTATGTGGAATTGAGATTTTAGTTAGGTTTTTTTTTCTTCATTTTCTCCTTCTGTGGTTGTACAGGTTGTACAAAATGTTCAGTTAATAAGTTCACTATTGTTCCAGTTTGGAGCTGTCAGCTAAGCCATAGATTTATCTGCTGTTGTGTGACAAAGTAGTTCAACTGGATGATCTCAAACTAGACAAATCGAAAGCAGGTAATAAAGTATTATTTACTGTGGTCAGTAAATTGATTCCCACTGTACACTGGGACACAAGGAGGAGTCCAATTAAACAGCCAAGTCGAGCTGTAACCGTAGTTATAGGTCAACATAGCAGTCAGCCGTTAAATAAACATACTGACAGGAGGGGAGACGTGGCATCTAGGGGGGCCGTGGAGGACGTGGCCCTGCCACAGGTCGAGTCTCCTTGAGTGTTCCCCAGACCGTTTTGTCTGAACTTTTAAAAAAACAACAAAAAACACATTACCTAGAACCGATTTAGCAAAGTCAATGTCATCTGAGAAAAATTCTCGAACACAACGGTGCTTTGATTTCGGCTGCATTACATGTAAAATAATCCCACTGGGACAGAAATGCACAGAGCGGCGCGGCTTGTACGGTACAGAAACCGATACATGGACAATGAGGCACCATCAGGTACTCCTTCATCTCGGGCTGCAGCCTTTCCTCTCTCCACCTCCAGTCAGCGATGTGTCTGGCTGCTCTAATCCCAGCCTCGGTCGGTTCAGCGTCTCCAGGGTGCAAAGGGATCTGCTGTGGCTCTGTCTTATTGATTTGTGTCATTCTGTCTCAGCTGCGACTTTGATGTGACAGTTTCATTTGAGCTTTGCTCATGGAGTTTTTAATTAGATTTCAGTGCTGGGGCTCCTCTCCAGGGGGTGGAGGTGGTGAAAGGGATTTGATGATGAGTTTGAGGAGGTCTGTGTGTGTTTTGAGTGTAAAAGGGAGATGAGTGAACTTTGGGTACTACTTTGGGTAAGCTTCTGTGTCAGTTTTAAAGTGCGCAAGAGCTTACAGTTAACTTGCATGTGCGTGTTTGAGTCCAAGTGTGCGAGAGAGACTCATAGCCTTCACCACTGCGCCGCCCTGACTTGGATTAAACTTGCAGACCTAATAGCACTGCACCTCAAACCCACCGGCTCTTAAATCTGACTTAGCAGAACCGCTCTTAATCACAAGTGCAATATTTGTAGTTATTAGAAAGTCAGTGCAGCTTCGCTGATTCTCAGTGCGGACGGTTCTTTCTGTCAACATCGCTGGTGCCCACAGAAATGTCTGAGGAAGTGGCTAAATCCAAGTATGTGGATGAGTTTAATGTTCTTAAAAGGCTGTCTCAGGAAAACTCAGAATGGAGCATGACCCCACTGACGGAAAGTACAGGAACAAAAGTGATACTGCACTTTCGCCTTGCACTCTCTGCTTTATGTTACTGAGTATTTGCTTTCTTAAATGAGCTTTGGACATTTTCCATCGAGTTTTCTCTTCTTTAAATAAATGCTAAACACTTGTGATGACTTTTACCTTTGTTGTTTGGTTGTTAAGATGTTGCCAAACCTATCCAGATGGTGAAAACTGACTTTTGCAGATCAGATGTTGGTGTTCGGTCCACACTGGCTTGAACTCTGTTATTCTGTTATGAACCTGAACTCCTTCTAGTATCGGAGCACATGCTGGGGCATCTCTCCATCTTTGTTATTAGGACTTGATTGAACTCGTCTTGCTCCTGTGCTGCTCTGTGGAAGGCTGTGGAGCATTTTTCCTCTGAGTTGTGCGTTGCTTTCAACTCGGAGCTCAAAGTACTCCTGAGAAATGTACAGTTCAAAGGATGTTCTGCTAAAAGGAAAGAAGAAAAAAAAACTTTCACAAACCCTTTCTTCCCATTTGTTTTTTTTCCCCACACTGTAAAGCCATTAGGAAAATGCACTGTTTACTGTGTAAGTCTAATCCAGTGTGATCACCACCTTGGAGACACTTGCTGAAACCTTTTGTCAACATGAAGGAACCTTCACTGGATCCTTAATCCTGCGTTCTGTTGTTCTGGCACAGGTGGAAGAAGAAATTAACATAAGATCATTTTTCCCCCATAAGTTGGACAAACCAGTAGCATGTTTTATATTACATCTATTAAGTGACCTTTCCTGTGTAACTGTTTTGGTGTTTTGTGGCCTCAAACTGCTGTTGATACCAGCAGGAATTTATCATCTATTATTTCCATCATTATTATTTCCTGGTCCAAAGGGGTGGAAACCTTATGAGATTTAATTATCATCAAATGGAGCCGTTTTTTTTTTTTTTTTTTTTTTCTTTTTTCAAGCATCAGCACAACTATAATGTCTCATTAAGCGGCTGCCACTCCTGAGGCGCTCCCTGGGCCCTCAATTACAGTGAGGGTTATGAGACCTCCTGCTTGGCTGGAGAACAGCTGCATATGTGGGTCATTCTCTCATTTCGAGGTATCAAATCTTTATCCAGACCTTAACACGCACAAACTCACACACGCCTTATAATAATGAAAGTACCCCACAGTCGTCCGCAGCTCAGACTGTTCCTGCAAATTCTTACGTGGTGGAGAAAACTGCTAACATGTTTAGTATCAGCTCTTATGTTCCTATTGGTACTGATTTTCATGCAAATGGAGAGTTTATTTATCGTGGGTCACTGCCCATGAGGCTCACTTTTAATGCTTGCTCTGCAAGTATTCTTTAATGGAGTCTTCAGTAGTGTGATCATATCGGTTTGGCTTTGGAAAAGCCGCTGAAAGGATGTCGGAGTACCCAGCGACTGTTAATGTAAGCTATCATAGATTAAAAAAAGAAACGCTTTTTTTGACTTTCAGCTTTCGAGCATGCAGCATGTTTTAAACACGGCTTAGCAGTGTCTAACAGATACTTTCCTCGAGGGATTGTCAAAGTTTAGAGTGAAACAGCGGTAACAAATACTGGCTGGACAGAAAAAGAACATCTGCCATTATGTTTCTACGGTTGTAAAGATTAACATGTAATCACGCTGCCTACATGTTAACACTTGACACTAATCAGTCCTTACAATAGATTTACAGGTCAGTGGACAGTTGATGTTTTTTTTTTGTGTGTTTTTTTTTTAAATCTGTTTGAATCAGTACTGAAGCTTAGAGGTTTTTGTGAATATTTGCTGAAGCTATCATGACTTGGTACAACATTTGATGCTTTAAAAATCAACACTTTTAAGGCTTACAGACTATTGGAATAATAAAAAAAAAAGTTTAATCACACATGAAGGAAAACTCAGAATGTAGAAGTTTCCCAGGAAAACGCTCATGTTTTAAGGTATTTCTACTTATTGAGGACTCTGGTCCAACTGAGTTCAGCTTTCAGAACATGACTAAAAAAATCAAACAAAAAAAAAAAAACCAACAAAAAAACATTCAGTTATTGGAAGCACTCAGACTAAACCACAAGACATCGTGTTTTGGCCTGAGTAGCCTGGCCTGTTGTTATTTTAGTTCGAGTGATAAGTACACAGTGTGCAGTGCATGTCTTTTTGACTGTCTGACTTTTGCAAAGCTTCGTTTTGTTTGCATTTCCCAGCATCTTTATTTAAGTGAATTGTGCAACAGAAACTGCCCCCAGACACGAGGCCAGTTGAGCTTTGCCAGCTGTGTTGCCACACTTGTGCAGAGATCTGTTCCCTGCAATGCTGACACTTCCCCCAGCACCACTTGTCCAGGCCAAAGGAGTGACAGAATAATTCCTGGCAAAGAAGGAGGGAAGCTGTCCAGTTCTGTGTTCTGAGCATCACAGCAAGACTCTGTGAAGAAACAACTCGGTTTAAAGCACCGTTGGCTTCATCCACAGTCTTTCTCATGGGCGATTGGTCTCGGCTCTTTCCTCCTTTCACTCACTTCCCCTTCATTCTTCATCTCGCCCTATCATCTCTCTGCCCCTTTTTTCCCTTATCTATTCAATCCTTTTTTAAAATCTTTTTTCTATCCCTTCTGGCCTCCTCCATCCAAATCTATCCTGCTTCTTCTATCCTTCACACTTGCTCTCATCCATTTTATCCTTTCTCCTTTTTGTGTCTTTGTCTATGTGTCATCTTCATTTTTTTCCTTCCCTTCTTTCACTTTCACTCCTTTCTAAGGACAGTCAACCATTCTGTAAATGCGTTGTTTCCATTATTAAAGAGCTAAACAATAGGATTTTTGTCCTACAGATTTCTACCAAATATGCCGTTATGGGATGTCAAGGCGGGAGGCCTGAGCTGCTCTGCTGTATGACGACATATGAATGTGACGGTGGCAATTTTAGTGAAGGCCAAACGCTTGAAATTCAAATTTTGTGTAGTTAAACACAAAAAGGCAGACACCAGCCTATGAACAAAGGACATAGACGGTCTGAAGTGTTCAGAAATCACAGAAAATAACAGAACAAGCTTCATATATTAGCAGTGAATCACTTCTGGACCTTACAGGATCCATATTCACTATATGTTAGTGATCCATACTACTAAATATTATCCAGAAGATTCTTCTTAGTTGTACCCAGTTGAATTTCATCCAAGCGGATTTCTCATCTTGGGATGAGCTCAACTTGAGTCCTGCAGTTTTCCTCCAAAGGCTGAGAGGCACATACGCTCATGTACTGTATGACGCGCTCGCATAAAGTAATTTATACGTGTCCACCGGTTTGGAGTACACTCAGTAATATTTACAGCAGAAGTTTCACCTGCAAAGTGTTGATCACTACCATGAAAACAGGTAATTGAAGGTAAGAGTCTAAATTTAGCCCTCTGTGTGACTAACACTGATAGATGGTGATGTATGGAGCTCATTAGTGTGCTCGCTAACGGCCCTCTCGCCCCAACTGACTCGTCTGCTCACAAGCACAAATGTGTCTTCGGCGTTAATTTAAAGGAACACTCTTCTGTTTAGTTACCTTCTGTTCACGTGTATGAACTAAGCGGCAGCAGTGACACCAAAGTGTGGAGAGAGTTTTCACGCTTCCACAGACTTAATTTGTCAAATCCACCCTGTACTTTAGATCGCTCAGGAAATGCAAAGCGACCCAGGGCTGCAGCCGTTCTCTTTGCTCCTTGGAAAAAGCCCTGGGAGGTTCTTACTTCTGGCTGCTGCCGGTGAAAATGGGCCATGGGATTGAGTTTAGAAAGGTAGTCGTCGGACCACAGGCCTGAATCGAAGATGAACGCTGACATTTCCTATGTGATGCCTATTAAGTACTTCTACATCTACTGACACAGATGTACAAGTACATTTTTTTAATCTTAAGTTTTATTTTTAATCTTTTAGAGTCTTATCTAACGCATTAAGAGGGTTTCCTGCCGTTGATGTTTGGGTCTCATAAAGAAACGGTAACCTAATTAATGAATGGTTGTTGCTTTGCAGAAATGCAACCATTTTTCCAAATGTTGTTCACAACATCCAAAAGTAATTAAAGACACTGCTCTTTTCCCGCCCTCTCTTTAAGCCGTAGCTTTGGTTCAGCAGACTTGGTACACGCCGACAGTTGAAGCCATGGAGCCTTATTGCCAGACAGCTCTGTCCTGCAGTCGGATTGATGTCTGTCATGCTTCCTCATGTGGTTAATTTAGTTTGAATAGCAACCAACCAGAGCTTTATGTCCAAAACTAAAACTTGAATACATTTAAAAAGAACTTGCTTGTACCCACTATATTTGTAGCAGACAGCCGTTTAAAGATAAAATGAATACGGTTACCGTTGTTGGCTTTTAGTATTTTAGTGTCAAATTTTACTGCTGGGTACAATTGGGCAAAGTACTTTCAAACATTCTTCATCTTGACATATTGTCTGCATGATGACGCTTCTATGGATCTTATGTTATTGTTGATGTGCAATCAATCTAATGGCCAATAGATGTTTTAGTTGCCTGTTGTGCTGAGAACGGCTTCCCTGATACCTCACTCATGAGAAATGGGCACCATAGTGAATTTGAGATGCTGCTGGTGAGACACTTGTCAGCTGATACGGATGCTCTGCTCTATTTATATGGGAGCTAAAATGAAAGTTCTGATGTCCTGCAAATGCCCCGTCTAGGTATGAAGCCAGAATCATGTTAACTGTGACAGCTATGTTAGTTATTGTGAGATGAGGACCAATAAAGTCTCCAGTTTATTCGCATTTATCTTCGGTTTGGACAGCCTCATTGAGAAATGAACCTTAAGCCAATGCAGTTGTAGTACTTTGCTCTACTCATCAAAGGAGAGAACAACTACTTCTAGGTTCACAATGTAATCACAGCTTTGTGGCCGCAGAAAAAGACTCGTTTTGCGGGTTTTGCTGAGCTTTCCGGTGGATTCGTTGTCTTTTCTGTAATCAGATTTTTGCAGCCTGAGTTAAACACATTTGCACATCCAGAATAGTTGGTTTCACGGTAGAAGGCAAGTGAATGAACAGATGTGACTAAAGAAAAAACTGAAGAAAAGATGAGAGGAAAGAAAATAAAATAAAAGAAAAATAGGGAAAATGTAGGTATAATTGCAGCCTTGGTGTGTAATGGAACTGCTTAATGGAAGGCATTACAGAGACGTTTCACTTATGTTTGTCCAAATGTGTAAGAAGAGTTTTCTTTTCAGAATTAGAAACCGTTCGTGAAACATTTGTGAAAAAGTTTCACAAATAATTAGTTGCCAGATAACCTTCTAACTCAAATTTGAAATTGCTGAAAGAAATTTGGTCTAACAGTAATTTTCTCATACTGGGGAAGTTTTTTTTATTTTTTTTTACTGTCTATCTCAAAGTTATGATATATGAGTGGGTGAATGTTAGTTTTTTAATGGCTTTTTATTCAGTGTACATGAGAGGTGAGTGTGATGATGGTCATGTACTCTATTGACAAAAAGTATTAATGTACCTTACAAAGCAATGCAAAGAAGTATGTTTGTATAAAATCAGGTTTTTCTCTCCTTTGGCAACCAAGTTCAGGCATCAAGAAGTACAAAGTGTCTTTGTCTTTGTCTTTGTAATATAAAGGTGGTGTAACTGAAACATCTTTCAGGGGATTTGACTCTGAACCTGGCACCGCTCTCTCTCTGTAAATGAACCCCCATAAGTTCCTCGCTCCCTTAGTCCCCCACCACTATGTCTGATTGCCGCTTTTATTTCGTCAGTTTGGCCGAGACTCGACCTGCTCCTGCTTTCCGCCACATGGTTCTCATTTTTTAGGATTAAGTTGAAATGGATAGTAGGCCATGGATTTGTTCCACCACAACTTATCTCAATTTCAGCACAATCCTAAATTTGTGTTTGTGTGGACATAATTGTTACGTGTTCTGTGCCAGAGTGAGGACTAAGGGAATTGAGGAGTGTTGAGGTGCTTCTTTCTCTTGCCAGGGTTGTTTGATAGTTTGTGGGAAGGTGAACTCACCTGTGCTAGAGCTGCTTAATTATTTAAAAGAAAAAAATGAGATAAATTAAAAAGAATATTTTTCAATTACGTTGTTTCCGTGATCATTGGAAAACTAGAAACTAGAAATGTGCTCTCGCTCACTCTTCTATATTTGATCTGAACCCTCTTGTCCTCCCTCCTCCTCCTAGTTTGGGTTTCTGTGTGAACACAATGAGGTCAAGGTCTCTGTCTGCTCTGCTTTTGCTTTTGCTCACTCCAACGGTCTCTCTGGGAGTTTTCGGTTGCGCTGCTCGTCTACTAACCTCAGCTAATTTTAACCCCATAGTAGTTACATCCTTTAAAAAAGAAGTCACATTAACATTAGTGTTTCCAACAGACCTTGGGCTTGTTACAATTTCATGCAGTTAGTTCTTAGACTTGGGCTGTCCATCCATCCATCCATCCATCCATCCATCCATCCATCCATCCATCCATCCATCCATCCATCCATCCATTCATCCATCCATCCATCCATCCATCCTTTTCCAACTGTGTACCATAGTCTCAGATTTGGAGGTGCTGATAGCCATCCCCACTGTAAACTGCTCCAGTGTGAGCTAGAGATCTCTGCTTGATGAAACCAACAGGACCACATCGTCTACACAAAGCAGAGATGCAATCTGGGGATCACTGAACCAGGCCCCCTCCTCTCCTTGGCTGTGCCTAGAAATTGCTGATACAAGTGATAAAAGGCAGCTTTGATGGAGTCCCACTGTCACTGGAAAGGAATCTGAATTACTGCTGCTCATGCTGACCCAGCTCTTGCTCAGTTTGAACAAGGAATGAACAGCGTGTAACAACTGACCCAAAACCCAGCACAGGATCCTCTACAGGACATTATTAAATGCTGTCACCAAGTCCACTAAACACATGTGGACTGATTGGGCAAACTCTCATGCTCCCTTAAGGATCCTTTTTGAGGGAACAGAGCTAATCCAGTTTTCCATGGCCAGGACTGAAACTGCATTGCTTCTCCTTGATTGAAGGTTTGACTATTGACCAGATTCTCTTCTCCTGCACCTCTGCATAGATCTTACTAAGGAAGCTGCATCGTGTGATTCCCCTGTAACTCTAACACACCTTCCAATCATCTTTGGACTGGCCAACAGCTCCCCAGTCTTCCTGTCTACAGGCACTGCTATAATGAGCTTTAAAAAAACAACAAAAAACCCCGGTGCAAAAGGTGACCTAACAAACCACTGAATGGGAAAGCTATGAGAAGAATATTGGGAACATGTGTAGTGTTTTGGAAATTCTGCTGTATTTTGGTTGTCCGCAAGTTAAATGTGTCCCCAGTGACATTAAAAATGGTATCTAGTCGCCGTGATGCTGATTGACAAAATACCATCAAGGTAGGTTAAGGAAAAAATGGGAATGTGATGGATGAAGAGTGAAGCTTGTGGAAGAAAGAGGTCGGTTATGATTCCATTACATTTTGAACTTTGGAATGAGATGTTTTCCTGGGAGTAGTGCTGCAGTAGCTCCAATACTCTACATTTAACTTCTTAACACTATGGATGACCCAGGAGTTGTTTTGCCAGCTCATTTCAGAGTTTTGGAGATGTTCCAGAAGCTCTCTCTAATTCAAGCCACATGCCTTTTTTCCTAATTTTTTTTTCTCCTCTGTACTCATGTAATTCTGTTCAGAATCAAGCAGATAGATTTGGCTGAAGTCTTATCTCAGTTGTACCAGGGACGTGGTACGTGTACACTGTGGGGAGGTCACCAGTCCATAGCAGGACTGGGCAATCAATCTAAAAATCATGTTTTTACACTGCGGGAGGAAGCCGGAGTACCTGAAGTAAACCTGAGCAGGTGCAGAGAAAACATACAAACTCCGCATGGAAAGACCTCAGTCTGGAACCAGGAACCTTTTTCCTGTCAAAGCGCTATGGTAACCAATGCGCCAACACACTTCCAAGTATTCAAAAATTTAGAGGGATTTTACTGAAGAAAATGACAAAAAAATGTTGTCAGATGTTCAGAAGACGGCAGCAGTCACCTGGTGGTGTCCTCGTTTTTGCGTTTGCTACCCGTTTAAATGTTTAAACTTGCATGTGTTTGAACCTTTCTCACGTGTTCACTCAACCTCCAAGCTTCCAATCCAACATGGTGTCAGACACAGAACAGGCCCTATCCAGAAAACCATACTGTGATCTATTAGTTTATTTTGTCTTCTATGAAGTTGGGTCAGAATGGGTTTGGATTTCTAGCTGTCCTTGTCTTCACTGACACTTTCCAGTTCCTCCTGCAGGATCTCTTGGTGTCCCAAGGACTGATGAGAAATATAATCCCTCCAGGAACTTCAGGGTCAATCTCAGGGTCTTTCCCCAGATGGTCGTGCTCGCAAAACCTTCAAAGGAATCTGTCCAGGGGGCATTTTAGTCGGATGTTCAAACCACCTAAACCGGATCCTTTTGATGAAAAAGGAGCAGAGGCTCAACTCGAAGCATCTTGTTGAGCTATTGATAGGGCTGGATTTCAGAATCCACCAGAGATGCCATTTTCACAGTCTAGTGGACAGTACTATTTTGCAGATGAGAAGGGGCCATGAATAGTATTTGGAAACACATCTGTGTTGTAGCTGACTGCTGTAAATCAATTTTTAATGAAACGAGTCAGTTAATATCTGTCCATCTGTTTGACCCTCAGAATGTAGAAAACCTGGTCTAAAAATGCGTCATGCTTCCATGATGTCAAGTATTGGTCCCCATTGTTCGATGCATGATTTTCAAGCCAAATTTCCCCCATACAGATTGCAGCGTCTTCGCCCAAGAGTAACATTGGAAACTGTCTGCGCTCTGGGTTTTTGGCTGTGGCACACCGATGTAGGGGGATCTGATGGCTGTCACTTTTGGGAAAAGGCCTGTTTCAAGTTTTCAGTGTATAACCAGGGAAAATGTTCCTGGCTCCAGTCTCTTGACCAAGGAGGAGAGGGTCCGATGCTTTTGATTACACAGCTGCGTAGGTGAAAGTAGTGTTTACTTCACTTATTTTGACGACATATTTTTGGCCTCTCACTCCTTTGGATGGAACCGGTTATAATGCGAGTCGGGCCTGGAAGCTTTTGGGTTTCACAATAGTGTAAAACATCAGTATTATGTTTTTAGTAAGTTTTAAGTAGAGTGGTTTGTCCTAGTGATAGATGGATCTAGGGACAAATCTTTCATTAGACTCAAAATACTAAGCTGACACGTCACTGAAGCGTGTTGCACACTTAAGCACCCATGTCGGGTAATACTTTTATCATACCATTTTTAGGTTTCACCTTTGACCTTTTGTACTGAATTCAAGTTTGGGGTGTGTAATAAAGCCTTTTTAATTCAGTATTGACATTTTTAGTAAAACGTAGAGTAGACTGCAGTTATCGCCCGAATGCTCGTCACATGTTTCCAAATGTGTCTTTGTTTTTACTGCACTAACTTTATTTATCTCAGGTGATGGTTCCATGTGAACAGGGTGTTCAGACGGTAAAAACAGACGGTAAAAACCGCTAATTTATCTGAATCAGCCAAGTTTTTAAAGTGAGCATGACTCCAGCCTGGTAGTGATCCTGGTTGGATAAATGTTAATGATTTATTGTTTTTTTCACCTTGTTTTGAAAACTGATGCTATTGGAAAGTATCAGCATTTTTGCAACTTAAAAATAATTTTCTTTTCTTACTTATTATGGGTTTACACACTTCAAATATTGACACAAAGTTCCTGTTCTTGTGTTTTAGAAGTGAGGAACTTTTGCAGATTTCAATTCAGAAAACTTAAATGACAGAAAACATCTGACTGCCCCCTTGAAGGCACTCGTTACACAATTTACACTTTAATTTTATACAGCAATGTCATGTTATGATCAACCAGGAAAAAGATTCCCAAAGCAGTTGATTTAAAAAGGGATCATTTAGATTCAGTCCTACTTTCAGTGGAGGTGGACATTTATTATCTAGTATGAAGTTAATTCCCAAAGTTTGGTGATTTGCGTGGTACGTAAACTTCCCTTCTGTTGAAATTATTTCTCCTTAGCTAATTTTATGTGTCTACATTTTTTTGCCAGACACAGTTAAGACTTAATAAATATCATGAATGCGCTCAGCCTGTGTGCAGCGCGGTGCTTGACATGAGAGAAAACATGGCCTGCTGGTGTGATATTTTGTGTGTGTAATTTTTAATGACTTTACGTCATTTAATAATGAAAATTAGGGAATAAATCAAGCTGTTGGTGGCTGGCTGCGCGGCACTGAAAGCCTGGTAGCCACAGCTAAGGCAAGTGTAATTGTTGGACGGCCACACCACACAAGCTCTGGGATCTCCGATGAAATAAAACCAAGCAATTGCTGATTTGGCCCAAGCGGTGACTGCAGCGCCACCCCTGCAGCAGTAATCCGTAAAGACTAATTCCCCTTTGAGAGACCCCTGCTTTCCTCTCGCTGCTTTGGCAGCCTGTGTATTGTTTGCGCCAGAGGTATGATGATGATTTATGAGCCACAAGTGAAGTGGACTGACTCACATTTTCCATTGTGCTTTACTTTTCAGTTATTGTTTGATTTTTTTTTTTTCTTATATATTTTTTGATAGGAATGTGTTAGTATGAAAGAAGATACAAGTTGATTGAGTAGTTTTGAACATGCACGATAAACTATTCATGCACTTTTACTCACACGTGTACACTTCTACAGTTATATCGGCCTGCCTCCATTGCACGTGAACATGCATTACGCACTCCCGTTGCATCATTCTCCACTGGTAAAGGCATTTTTGAAATATTGGTGCGAAGATGATTCTTTTATAATCAAACTGATTTGTGATTATCCCTGCTGCCTGGATCGAACTGCAAAGAACTGCACACTATCTTCATTCTTAATTATCTAAACCATGCGGACGGACCATTTCCAGCCAATCAACACCTACTTCAAAATGCACATCATGTACGTTCTTAGGGAAGGCAAGGCCGGCTGATTGGAAACTGTGATTTCTACCTCAGACGAGGTCCAACCTACATGAAATTTACAGTTAATTTTTTAAATTTGTTTTTCACTGATTGTTTTTCAGATTGACTACATGGGCTTTATTACTTGAACTCTTGAACACTTACCTGAATTATGTTTCACCAAATGCGCATAATAAGAGACATCCACAGGTTGGTGTGAAGGTTTTTTGTGGACACAACTGTAATCAAGATTCAGCTGCAGGTTTCACCACTGGTGGTAACAGCAGTTAAGAGGTCTGAAGAGGGTTTCAGAGGTTGTGTGACTTTATTGCCTCATGTAGGGTTTGAATACTAAGTTAAACAAAGCTGGCAACGGTGCAAATGTCCCTTCTGAGGTTGTGACTTGACTCCAGGAAGGATATGCAGCCTTGCTGCTGCTGCTGATCTCTTACGTGATGATGCAGTTGTTAGACGTCTGTTTCTGCTTCTGAACAGTGAGTTTGGGCTTACGGGAAGGCGAAAAAACCAAAACAAAACCAAGAATAAACCACCTCTGAGAAACTAAACTCTAAACTCTAAAACAGCCCACACATATAGTGTTATGGTTATTATTTAATCCCAACTATCTTTTATTTTGTTTTATTGCTAGAAGCCATAGCATTAAATGCATTACCCAACTCTAATTTTTAATTGAGTATGTATTTTACCTTTTTAAGGAAAAAAAGTTGCTATAAAGAACAGTTCACCAATAATTAGGGTTTTTTATGCTTTTGATTCCTGAACACTCGGAGAGCTTTAGGCATGTTGATTGTTCCACCGTCCAAAATTTTTTTTTAAACGTTATTTTATTTTATTTTATTTATTTTTTTCTCCACTGTAGCAACTGTCTCACTTGGACCACTTATCTCTTATCAACGTCCTCAGGGAAATCTTTTTCTTTTTTGGTTAATTGAAAAATGGTTCAATGTCATCTACTGATCTAATACGTATTTAAGCATTGTAGGCAAATTATCTCCTGCACACATACTCTGTACTGTGCCAACCAATGCAGCGAAAATCCTTTTAGGGGCTTTCTGGTCCGACATAATTGGTCAATGCAGACTTTTGTCTTCACTGTGGGCTTCAGCAGTCACAGAATGAGAGTTTTATTAGTGTAACGAGACACAATATTCTTTAGACTGTGACTTTCCTTTATATATTTATATATGTATTTATATATAAAAATCTTTATTTTTTTTTCCTTTGATCATCATTAAATATGTACCATTTTAAAATACATCAGACACAAGTAGTGCACATCACAGCTGAACTGTATTACAGCAACAACCACATGGGCTGGAGAAGTGCGTTGAGTTCGGGGTTCTGCTGCTGCTGAGAGGAGGAGGAGGAGGAGGAGGAACAAGAAGAGGAGGAGGAGGAACAAGAAGAAGAGGAGGAAGAGGAGGAGGAAGAAGAAGAGGAGGAATAGGAGGAGGAAGAAGAAGAGGAGGAAGAGGAGGAGGAACGAGAGGAGGAAGAGGAGGAGGAACGAGAGGAGGAAGAGGAGGAGGAACGAGAGGAGGAAGAGGAGGAGGAACGAGAAGAGGAGGAGGAACAAGAAGAAGAGGAGGAGGAGGAGGAACAAGAAGAGGAGGAGGGGGAGGAGGAGGAGGAGGAAGGCTTTTACTGACTCAGCTGTTTGCTCCTGAATTGAGCTTTAATGAGACAACAGTGCAGCACTCTGTCAGTCATACACAAGAAGTTTTATATTACACACTTAAAACACACCGTCTCAAAGACACCACCCGTTTTATTGCAGTCTCCCATGTGCCTCACGAAAATACATGAACTGCACACATGCCTACTCGGTTTTAATAGCCTTTACCCCGTGTCTCGTTTCCTTCCCCCTGCATGTTCGACACACACTCAAACACACACTGTCTTGGACTTTGACCGTGCGTACACATCAGCTGGGGGCTGCGTCTCTCTCTAATCTGAAGCGAATGTGTGTTCGCATTAATGTAAAGGCGCTAATGAGAAAAATGAGTCCTAAAGTCTGTAAGTGTGTGTGTGTTTGTGTGTGCGCCCCGGAGCTGGTCTTCTCACCGGGGAGCCTGTCCGGCATGCCGTAAAACTCTGCAGCACTCAGGCTAAATGTGGCAGCGGTAAAGGTTTAATGTGCCGGAAAACTGGTGGCCGAGTTTGAACATTGTGCATGTGTGTTTCAGTGGATGGTGGGAATGTGTGCGTGTCTAAAGATGATTATGTCTGTATATTAAAATACTTCTTTGTTTTGCAGAGGTCTGTTTTCTTGTTCATCTCAGTTGAGAGGAATGCGGTTTTGCCTTGTTACATGAGAAAATATTCACAACATGGGGACTTTTGGTTTCTGCTCTGGTTGCAGTTACGGCAAATATGACAAAGGTCTCTGGTCCACTTTCCCTCCAAGAGATGTTTTATGGTGACGTCTTCTCAGGAGGAGAGACTTAACCCGCTGCAGTTCCAGTTTTTGTTTGCTTTTTTAAATGTGTCTCAATTGAGTCATTTAAAACCCATATGTGCGAGATTGGGTCATGAGGAGGAAACATGTTTTCTGTTGATTTTTGCCCCTTTATACATCCAGATCAGGTTCCTGTTCAGTCAGACTGGAGACCTTGGTACGTTTATAAAAGATGAAATGTGCGTCTTCAAAGCAAAATCGAGTGGCTAAACCTTGTAAATTATGTACACCATGTTCACAAGAGACTTCAAAACATTTTTCCCCCTCAAGAGGTAGTCCTTTATATCTTTCCTTTTAAAGATATAGCAAAACCATTACATCTTGATTAGGTTTTCAACCAGCTACGTTTTGCTGCAGTGTTTGGTCTGCTTTTCTTTAATGTTCAGGCTTTTATGGTATAAACAAACCCTGGCAAACTGCAATTATACCTTGAGGATGTTTTGAGCTGTTTACCAGCATGTTTTTATGGGGTTTTGAAACTTTGGACATTGTCAAAGGCATGCATCAGCGTCAGATTGCCATCACCAGGGACAGTTGGGTCACATCCTCTCAGAAGCTTATCCAAATGTTGGATTAGATCTTTTTTTTTTTTTATTCTTCCTTATTTCTTCCTGAGTTATGTGAAGCCAGCTGAACAAACTCACGGGCCAGGTGGGAGTCGGGGAGGGATGGCACGGATCACATCTTTAATTTAATAAAGGGAATCGTTGGAGACTGGAATCAATAAAAATCTGTGAGGGAGAAGTGCCGTTGAGTATGAAAGCATCTTGACTGAAAAGAGTATTGGCCATAATGAAGGTGTCAGTATGATAACAAAAGAGAAGTCGTCCTAATCACCTTCATTTCCTGTAGCCTGTCTGTGTGGGCCTTGTTATATGAGGGCCGCGTTAGGGACCACTATTTATTTGCTTTTGTTTATTCATTTATTTAATCCCTTTGCACACCAACATTAAAGCAAACAAACAATCTTCATTGCACCTCAACTATAATTTATGCCTCTTGATTACAATGAGTTTGTGTTGGCGCCTGCACACCAATTTGTATTTTTTAGTGTGTTTTAATGATTCTCTTTCGACTTCCTCTTAATTAAATCAATTCTGTTAAGGCTTTAACAAAGTGTCTTTAGTTCAGTCTGAAATATTTTAAAACTTTACATTATTCATTAGTAAGACTGGTTTATGTGCAATACCTGGACAACAAATGTATGGATTTAACATCTCCACAAAGCAGCGATTAACTTGCGCCCCCATGACAAAGGAAGATGTATGGTTGGTTCAACAACACTGCGGACTGAGGAGCACACAGAGTATATGATAACAAAGTGCCTACTCCTGACAATTAGTCTTCTTTGAATGTTCCACTGGATCTACGGGAAGTGTTTCCAGAGGGTTGTTTGAAAACTGGAGCGGGTGATTGACGCAACTTTTTATTGCACTTTTATTGAAATTCATTGAAATAACATTAATCTTTCA
The DNA here is from genome assembly GCA_014839995.1 of Xenentodon cancila. Classification (NCBI taxonomy): domain Eukaryota; kingdom Metazoa; phylum Chordata; class Actinopteri; order Beloniformes; family Belonidae; genus Xenentodon; species Xenentodon cancila. The sequence goes on from CM026207.1 coordinate 4,117,684, forward strand.
TGTATTTATTTCTTCTTATTTTCTTCATAGTTGCAGTTTTCCCTTTATAATGGGAATAAGCATGAAGGAGGGTTTATTTTTCAACAAATCTACCAGTTCTTTATGACGTCATTAAATCTGGAGCAGCGCGTTTGACAAATCCGTCCTCATGCAGCCTGTCTTCTCTTCTTCCTCTGTCCTCCAGCTGATAGCTATATATGACGAACAGGAGCCCCATCACGGAGGTGACGGCACCAGCGCCAGCTCCACAGGGACCCAGAGCCCCGACTTGTTTGCCACAGACCTCAGTGCCGGCAGCGGGGCCTCGGCCTTTCAGCCCTACCAGGCAGCCAGCGAGATTGAAGTCACTCCTTCTGCCCTGCGCACCAGTAAGTTTTAGCACATTTGCCATCCAAACGATCTTCCTCTCCAATACAACGTTTTCCTGGTGCCGCTGGGTTCAGCCGTGGGTTTCAGTGCCGCTGGAAGCCATTGGATCGGAGCATAACTAAATGTCTGTGAATGGGAGGGGTACCAGACCCATTTCACAAGAGGACATTTTGCCAAAGTGAATTTATGTGGCTTTCCAGGGCAGGAAAACTTGTATTAGAGTAAGGACCATCAACTTATATGCATGTGTGTGCATTGTTGGACAGATATAGGCTGGAACTACCGCACTTAATTAACAGATGAGCCAGCTCCTCTCATATAATATTCCTCCTGTTACCGTCCTCGTTAAATCAGCACCTACAGCACTTTACAGGAAATCAAACAAATTGCCGCCTCGTGCTGCTTTGTAGCACTGTTCATAAAGTCAGTAACTTGAACACGAGGTCCTTTTTTCAGTCCCAGCTAGCTGTTTGATCTGCAGCCAAAGCGGTTGATTTGTTCTCTTCACACCCTCCTGAATCAAACGTGACTGAGCACACTCACCTTCGCAATTCTGCTGGCCAAGTCGCTTCTTCCACTGTAATTACTAAGTGTGGGTGGGAAATTGACTCTGGTAGGTGATCTGTCAACTTGAATCCAGCAAACCGCTCAGAACACAGTTTTGTACGGTGATGCACACAAAGACGCCTGTAGAAATGAAGACTCTACTTTAGTCGCATGGTTTTTCAGTTTAGGTTGATTATTTTCAAATGCAGAAGCAAATTGGAATACATTTACTTATGTTTATTGATGTATGTTAATATTAATATTTCTTATACTGTCAGTATATCTTTGTCTCAACGTTAATAAAACCAATTCTACCAGTTTTACCTAGAGATGGTAGGAAGAGAAAGTCTGGGACAAAGTACCCTCCAGATTACGTCCTGCTGCTCCTCAAATGACCTAAACACGGCCTCATGAACCTCTCATCTTGTTTTCAGTTGTTTTTAGTTTTAAAAAGTCCACAGGAATAGCTTTTAACTTGGAGAAAAGAAGCATTTATAAATAAGTGAAAGGGCCCTCCATATGTAAGATCTCCTACATTTGATTGGCTACCAATAATTTAGCATAAATGCAGAGTTTCCTTGTAAGCATTCCTATTTTATTGGTTGACTGTCATTTAATTCCTAAATATTCTCTGGACAAAATGAAAGTTGATATGAATTTTTAAATTGGTTTCTTTAATTAGGCCACAGAGGTTATTAAATCCCTCACTTTTTGGAGTGTGACTGACCCACTAATGGCATTAAATGGCAGTGATTGATGAAGTAGACATTATAGTTTTTTTTTTTAATTTTTTTTTCTCTTTGAGACACACACACACACACACACACACTCTGCGTGAGTGAGGTCACTCCAGTTCTAATTGCATTGCTGCGTTAGCTTCTGAATGTAAAATAAATAAATAAAATAATAAAGGAAGAATTTAGCATAATCACACCTGCTTGTCACATCCCGTTTACCTGTCTTCAAAATAAATTCTAATCATGCCTAATTAACAGTCAAGAATCTCATCAGTGAAATTTTAATAGGTTTTAAGAGAAATGTCTGACATGGAAGAGAGGGAACTTTGATAGATTTTCTCACGAGTAACTAATGAGAATATCTTTCAGTCGCTGATTTATTGGAGATGCTTGGAGGAGCATGGGAATCTCTGCTGGTTTGACTGTTTGGCCCTCAAACTCAAAAGGATAAACAGGAAACTCTTTCCCTTAATGATTAAATAGCGCTGTTTTGGATATTTAGGCTTTCAAATATTGGTTTAAAAAAGTGTTTTATTCACATTGAAAACAGTGAAGAAGTATATCATCATTTATTTTCACATTTGTTTTGGTTCTTTCTCCTTTGCACCATAAATGTAGTAACTTCCTTCATCCAAAACTCCCATATACCTTTCCTCATGGTGATATATTAAATATTTATATATTTTTTCTTTGTTTGTGGAACAAATGTGAACCTAAACACAGCTGATATTACATGAACCAGGTTTGACAACCACGCTGGAATGTAATTAAAACATTTCAGATCAATGAAACGATGACGTAATGTGACGCACAATTAAGATCCAAAGATGAATGGCGGCAACGGGCCCTCTAAAAACGCACCTTTGGATGCTCTGCCGTGAGTACTCGACAGCCTTGTTGATGTAGACTGTAAATGTGGGCACGCTGGTGAAAGATGATTCATTACCAAAGCTGAGTTTGAGGTTATGTCGTGGAGGTTTCTTGTCACATAAGTGAAATGAAATGATTTTGTATTGGGGACATTTCCCATACTCACTCCTACCCATTACAGCGACTGGATGAAAATGATAGCTTTAATTATGGAAAATAGACATGAATTGAATTTCATTTTGGATGTTGTGTCGCTCTGTTGTCAGAGGAAGCGAGGGAGGGGGGGGGGGGGGGGGGGGGGGGTGTTTGTACCCCTCGTTCTATCATACACAATGGTATCTTGTGTTTGTGCTAAAGCAAACCAATCTTGTCTCATTTCCTATCACCAAGAAAATTTGACACGTTCCTATGATGACTATCACTAACGTATTTCCAAATGATCCCTCTTCGTCAGCACTCCTTCTAACCAAGAGGGCGATCTCGACTCCAATCCAAAGAGCCGCTGCCTCCCACAACTCAGAGCAGTTTAGGTCCCACACTCCGGGTGACCCGACGCACTCATTTCAGCCAAGTACACGAGTTTGCATACACGCATAAACACATTTGCTGATTTCAACAACTGCTGTAGCTGTTGGCTCGCAGATCTTCAAACAGAAACACATGTCCACTGCCTTGTGTGCACACCGACCGCCAAACAGCTTCAAACATAGTTGGATAATTGTACTAAAACACACATGCGGAGTTCCACTTCAGTTTTCATAAATGCACACATCTCTTAACAAAAGCATCGCGTGTTCCAACACATACAGATCCGTTTATCAGAGCGCAGGGTAATAAACACACTCAAGCACATCTGCCTAATCTCACAACACACACAAACTCTTGAGCCAGACACACTCTTCAGACAGATCAGTGTTTCGTGTGTGAGTACACGCTACATTCGGAGGAAAGAACGCGGGAACGCAACACTTGACACTGTCTTCTAAAGACTCCAGTTTGTTTTAAACATTTCAATTTTTCAATTTATGATCCATGAAGCGCGTTCTTAGCCAATCATATCAGCCTAAACATCTTGCTACAGTAGTAGCAGAGTTTTATTTTCAAAACATTGCATTTTGTTTGCGCCGTACTTGTAGGAATAATTATTTGGACCTTTGCTGACCACCCACACGCTGCAACTTTACTGCAGTGAAGAGTTTTAATGGAACACAACCACTTACACTGGTATTTCATAATAGCCTCTTCCTCATATTATTGTTCCCACACAGTGAGCTGCTCTGCATCAGAAGGGGATGCGCTGACAGTCGAGTAGAAACTGGAGCTGCCTCAGTTAGACTTTTAGTGGTATATCTGATTCATTCATTACGGGGTGATAATGGAATCTCAATGATTAACTCTCTTTTTTTTTTAGTTTGCAATGTTTGAGAAATGTCATTTGTTCCAGAAAATCTACATCAATCAACTCCAAATATTGTAATAAATCTTTCTTGTATCTGATCATCTTCTGGAAGGAGTTTGGTTACTCGTATCTCTAAAAAGTAGCTCATATTAAACAAATAAATAAATTAAAAGTTAAATCATGGTATTACTTTTTCATTGATTATATCCCAACGAAAGGAAACTCTTAAGATACTAAAGAGACTCTACGATGAAGATAAAATTAACTCTTTGTTGATGCCCTTCCTTTCTTTCCCGTTCCTTAGATATGCCACTCCACGTCCGGCGCAGTAGCGACCCTGCCCTGATGACCATCAACGGGCCATTTAACGCTGTTGAGTCACGGGTCCAAACAGATGAGACGCCAACCAGGAAAAACCCAACCCGCTGGTCCACCACCGCTGGCTTCCTGAAAGCTCGCCACGCGTCTGGCACCAACAGCCTGGAGAGGAAGGTGGGCAGCTGTTGCTCAAAGATGGAGCGTTGATACTCAACAACATGCATACACAAACTAAATGCATGTAGGACTGAAATCTCACCATTTGGATAAACCTCCTGGATATTTCTACACTTCCACTGAGTGTTTATGTCAGTAATAAAACTAAATATAGTGTAGTATAGTAATACCAATAAAGCAATAATTGCATTAATATAGCTTTGTTGGAAAATATATAAGAAGTACTGAACATAAAGATATTTAGATTTGTATGTTCTTATTACAGAAAAAATGGATATATGAATAAATGAAAATGTTTTCTCTGTTCCTACAGGGTAAAAGTATGGACACATACCGCAGCCTCCCACGGGATGCAGGGACGTGGGCCAATCAAAGGGAGTTTCAGCGAGAAACAGCCCGGTCGTCCCTCAGCGCCAATCACCCCATGGTGGACCGATGGCTGGAGAGGCAGGAGCAGGTAGGGGTGAGTGTGTTTGTACCAATTAAAAATAAATAAAAGTAAAACACAGAATTCATACAGTTGGAAAGAAAAATCTCCAGACTCTCTGTAATATGTGCTGAAAGTGCAGTAAATGCTGAGACACGTTTGTGAAAAGCAGACAACCCGACGTCTGCCCAAAGCGTAATGAAAGCCAGTCCTGGTGTGCTGTGACCGGAGTGGGTTGACTCAGGTCCATACAAGAGACTGACTCGGTTCTCTCTCAGGCTCTTGACAAATGCCGTTGAATGAGAAACAACGTCCAGTTGGTGCACTTTAACTGGATGACTGTAATGTTGCAGGGTTTGAACGTTTTTAGGGCAATAAGCATTAAAATGTTGAAAAATATGACAAAGTATTATAACATGTCATGACTTCCATTTACACAGTTCACGTATTTGCTTGAACTTCATTAGAAGAAACTAGACATTACTAAGTGATCGTTATTTAATCAAATGCCAGACAAGGTAGCTGATTTCTGGACTATCTCAGGGTTTCACCAAGAGTTGAAGAGGCATTTTTCATGTTGAGATGTTGTCAAATGGACTGATAGACCAGGATGACCAGTGGATCAGTCCTGGAGAGTGTTAGTTGAAGTTAGTGTTCATTCATCCTTGTGGATGTGCATGAAGGAACAATTAGGAATCATGTCAAGGACCATATACACACTTTGGCATCATCTGCATACTAGTGAAATGAGATGATTCTTGGGAAATGTATAAAATGTATAAAACAACAAAAAAAGGGGGCCCTGCAATGTGCCTTGTTGGACATCTGTGGAGATTGTTGCTGACTGCTGTTTATCTGTGTAAATGAGCACGTTGCTCAGTGTGCTGGTGGACTGTTTGTGTTTTCATATGTGGCTCAGATGATGATCCAGTAAAGTAGTCTTGAGTCAAGGTCACATACACATGTTTTTTGGTTTCATGATGTTGTTCTCAGCCGTTCTTGTACTCCACTCTGTCACTGTTTTATGCCTCAGTGGTTTACTAGTCAACTCACTACTCAGTTCCAGGAAGCATGTTGCAGCAGTTTTCTATGGCCAGAAAAGCCTCACTTCTATTCCAGACGTGATATAATTAAATGAAAGTAACCAGACTGAGGAAGAATCACTTTTCTTTAAAGCCTAACTCTCACTATACACAGGGACTGTGGGTTGTTACTCCTCTTGTAATAAGTTTTGAATGCTGTAGCGTGATGGCCAAATAACCCTTTTATAATTGCATTCTCTTGAAAGAGAATTATCTTCAGAACCAGGAAAATAACTTTTGTTTCTGTTTAGAGGCATACTGACACACCACCTTCTCATCAGTTGCTGACAGACCTTCATGAATGTTTTAGGAAATGTACATTTGTTTTAACTTGGGGGTGATGGGAGCACCACTGCCAGTAGGTAAACTAGTGAAATATCTTCATTTTATTTAATTTTTTTTCCTAACATAGATTTACCTAAAGTTAACTTAAACTAATGACTGATCCCAACTGAAATGGCTCCATGTATTAGTTAAAAGTAACATGTAGACAATCTTCAGGACACCAGGACAAAAAATAAAATCTGATCCTCACTAGGGATTAAAATGAAGAGCTGACACGGAGGGTTTTTTAGCTCAAACATATGAAGTACACACTGTAGTTGGGTCAGGAGCTTTCACATCACAAATGAACTGCACCAGAGTTCACTGATAGCTGTGCTATCATTTTATACGGTTGTTTTTGTGTTTTACGGTTGCTGTGTTCACACGGGCCCAAGGGAACTGACTCGTGGCCAGAGTTCCTTTGGCCCGACCTAAATGGTGCCAGTGTCAACACACCCTTGCATTGTTGTGGAGGAATTTGGGTCCGTTCTCCTTTTTAAATGTTTCTTCCACTAATTGAGGTTTAGAGTTTAGCTATGAACAGTGTTTAAATGCCCACACAGAACAGGGAAATAGTCTATACGGCTGCAACGTCATGTACAAAGATGTGATATTTTTCCACAGATGGTCTCTCGACCTTTAAATGTTTGACTTATTTTAATACATCTTTCTTGCTATATATATTTCAATCTAGTCATATTTGAAGAAAAGCTTACATGGTAGGACAGTACTAAAAGAAACGGACAGTAAATACTGGTACTGGTATGGTTGGTATTAGCGCAGTGGTGTTTGGATGATATGATGAACCAAAAATGTCAATCACATCCTTTAATAAACTTTGAAGGACAAAAGGAGATCACTAATTAGTGTGGGAGAAGCGGCAGACAGAAAAGTAAAGTTCAGGTTCTTGAAATGAAAGCAGCTGACATATGCTGTGAATCACAAGGCTGCACTTTGAGTAAAGGAAAAAAAAGGAAAATAAAGGCGAAAATAAAATGAAGAGGTTTGTTTTTATGTTCATCTGAAGCATTTCATGTGCATTTAATGGATTTGCAACTTCTGTATACTTTCTAAAGTCATTCTAGCAGTTTGTTACAGTTCTGAAAAGAATTCATCATCAGTTAGGTTAGAAAGATTTTTTCCAGGAGTGTATGAAACCTTTGTTGAGCTTATAAAACAGAACAGTAAAGGAACGAATGGCATACTGAGGATAGAATGAGCAGTGGTTTAATTAGAATAGAGCTGCTTGGAATGATGAATTAAGCAAAGCAATTTCCTCAAGTTGGTTTCATCTGATCTTCCCAGAATGAATAACCTGGAACAGATGAGTATGAAATGAGGGGGAGAACTAGAATAGAGCGCTGTTTAATGAAGAAGGCCTATTTTACTGCTGTGGAAAATTCAGCTTCTCTTATAACTGAAAGAACGTGCTTTGCGCTGAAGTGAGCGTGACTGAATTGCATTGAAATGAATGAAACTACTCTCTGGTCCAAAGTGGGTAATTGTGTTTGCCTGCAGCAGGACTAGCAGCTCCCTGACACACTGCAAAGAGAGAGGGAGAGATGGAGAGGGAGGGAGAGAGAGATGGAGAGAGAGAGAGAGGAAAAAAATAGCTGCATTCTCAAGTCTTTAAAACTACTAGCTCCCTTTGGCAACAGGTTGGGGGTTGCCATGGCAACAGTGAGCTGTCAGTCGAGTGTGTATTAATGAGAGCAGGTTGGAGGTGCTGTGGCTGCAAAGAGAAAAGAGGGCTGCATTGCTTTTTGTGTGTGTGTGTGTGTGTGTGTGTGTGTGTGTGTGTGTGTGTGTGTGTGTGTGTGTTTTCCTGAATATCAATGTGCCATGAGGATATTATTCATCTGTGTGTGTGTCTGTGTGTGTTTTTGCACATTTGTGTGCTTCGTATGTCAGCTGTGAGTATATATCAAAAATTGAAGCAATTGTCAGCTGGATTGCAAATCAACCAATTAAAAAGGAAATGCAGCAGCCACTGAGCCACCTGGAGTGTTAGTGAAGTGAACCTCAGCTCCAACACACACGCCATGCCGTCTGGGTCAGTCCTCAGTCTTCACCTCTGTGGCAGACAACACCCTACGGACCTGCATGTCGCACCACGTCTGCTTGTATTTGTCATTTTAAGACTGCTGTTTTGTTAGCAAGGCATTTCTGTAGTTTGTTGGAAGGAGCTTATTTTTTTCTTCCCCCTTTTTTAAGTGAGCTGTTTAAATGGCTGTTTTTTAACTTTGTGTAGAAAAAGACAGAAAAACCACTGACGTGTTGCTTTTTCTTTTGAGATTTGCAGCTTTTTTTTGTAGGAAAATATTATTGTGTTTGGTTTTTGGGACATAAAAAAGTCACTCCACATAGAAGTTTATGAATTGTAGATGTACGTGTTTCTCAGCACGCCTTTCTTTTGGGGAATCCCATCCGCATTCCCTTGAGGTTTAACAGCGCCACTATTCCTGAAACATGGGGCAGGAACCAGATAGCATTAACAAGTGAAATTTACCTCCTCATATCCACGTAATAACGCTTACACAAAGATGAATGTGCTTCTACTGTTTTCTACTTTGATTAATCACCTTTAAAATATAAGTAATAAACTTGGTTTGTTATCTTGAGTTTTATCTTTTGGACCTTCTATCACCAGTAAAAAAAAAAAAAAGGTTGTGTTAATAATGTGATGTGCTTTTAACCTCCATAAACTGCGTGCCAAAGAGGTTTTCTGAAGAAAATCCTATTATATTTTATTGTTTTAAACAGAACAAATTGAATACGGACTTTAGACAGCTGTAAAAAGCTTTGTGTTAGATGGATTTAGGAAGGCTGGCATGCAGCACATTTAATGAAGTGTGACCCGACTGGATCTGGTAAGGCCTCCAGCATAATTTGTTTTGCAAACGCGTTTGAGCTTTGTGCCGCCGCTTGAGGGCAGTGTCCAGAGTATGTGGATCAGTCTGAGGCGTAGACCGCTCTTGGTTGTGTTTGAGCCTCGTGTCATGGCACGGACCATGGTACAGATAAGTCAGTGAAACGGTAGGTTTAAAGCACGTGGTAAAACTTTCCAGTCCAACTGCTGAATGCAGTGTTTCTCCTATGACTGTTTATCGGTTGTCTTTCATACTTTTTTATGAGTTATACTATAGCTTTTTTCAAACCAACTGCACACAAATCCATGTGCTTAAAGCTCATCTGGTTAAAGACCCATGTGTGGTGAAAAGCAACAGTTTTCACGCAAAAACAAAGTCAAACACAGCAGGAACGGCTCATATACCAGTAGGACAAAACTCATCCACGGAGGACACGTTTGGCATTTTTGAGGGGCTAAAAATGCCATCTGAGGACATTCTAGTCCTGCGTCTGTCAATGGCCCACTAATTCCAGCCATGTGTATAAGGGCGGTTCTAGTTAACCAAAGATGCTAAAAATGTGGCCCAAAGACTTTTACAAGTAATATCAATGCGACCACTTAGTTGTATAAGTATTTCTGATTCATGGAGACACATTTCTACGGCAACCCACGCCGCTGCAACCTGGAATTTTTCATTATCATATCATGAAACGCCACGAGACAGCGAGAGTTTGGTGTAGACGAGCGTGCATGTGTCATGTGTGAGTGAAGAAGAGCGAGCTAATGTGAGCCTGTCATCCTAATAAAACCACACGGAAACAACGGTGCGTGGGCCGTCATGTCCTCCTGTCCGCCCACTTGTTAATTAATCTTATTTTCTTGTTGAGATTTTCAGATGTCGGCATCAGAAATTCTTGCCAATTGTGCTGAAAACAAAGGTAAACAGGATCCCAATTATCTTTGTTGCCCTAAAAGTCACTACAGGAAGTTGGATAACAGTACCCTGGGAATTCCTGTTTGGAGTCAACTTTTGCAAGAGCAAAAGATATTTAATAGATATTCTTTCTGTTTTATTCTATTCTATAATAATGTATCATCACAGTCAAAATAGATAATAATAGAAGTTGGACTATTTTTGTTTGCATGTATCTGTTCATGCTTTAGAAAAACTTTGAGGCCAAACACACAGCAATCATAAAAGGTTGGTACGAAATATTATTTGAAAAGACAACCGCTCTAAAATAACCCTGTTTTGGGTCAGCTCTCAGTTTAGCCTGAAAGCCCAGGTATTGATATTGGAAAGGGGAAAAAAAGAAGAAAGGTATTTGAACATCTCTGCTTTGTTCGGCCCTTCAAACAGAATAACCTTTTTCTAAAGAAAATATCATTCCCAACACCACCAGTGATGTGTGAATCTGCATTTGATGTTGATTCCAAGGAGAAAAAAGACCTGTCCTTGTTGACAGGACATGTCTGCACACTTCAATGACACCATGCAATTAATGTAGCACTTCCCAGGTCACTTAAAAAATGAAAACATGAAACGCTTGTAAACAAAAACAAAAGCATGACGTACACGAACTACGCAGCAGAACATGCACTGATGGATTGCAGCATATTTACCAGTATCTTTAAGACAAGAGTCAACCAATAACACCAGAACAGAATGAAATTATGGTATGTGTGGCATCCACTTAATCATTTAAAAAGAGCAGTCAAAGTCAGGTGAGTCTTGGGAACGAAGCACGTTCAGCTCATTTAAAATGCTTAACTTTTGTAAAAACAGTTGTATGCAGCATTGTTTCCCTTTCATTCATTTGCAAAGTGTGCAATCTGTGTATCATCGGGTACCGAGACTGTAACTACAGTTACTACCACATGGACGGTTGCCGTTGTGTGCGTTTGTGATGCTTCTGTGCGTCGTCAGTCATTAGGCCGCCGAGACGCCGGGTTAGGGTCTTTCAAGGTGGGATGGAGGCTTCACACGGCTCACTGGGGATGTTGTTACAGCCGTTCTGACAGCAGGTCTCACACACACACAACTCAACATTCCTGTACACGAATATTGATGCCAGTGTATGTCAGCAGATACCCAACACACATTTTAATGCTCTTGAGCGTCGCCATAAGCAATCTATTCTGGCAAAACAAGTAAATTGGAACAAATGCAATAGTGAATGTGTAAACGCATATCCTGCACCCAAACACACGAAATGCAAGGTTACATTACAAGCACATTCACGGAGTTCACAGACGTTTCTCCACTGCTCTCTAAAAGCCTTTATGCAGTGTCTCCGTGCAGCGTGAGTAGTGAAGGGATGAGTCCCTCAGGTGCACGGCACAGCTTTACAAGGATAAATCATGCAAACTCGAACCATATACTCATAAATCAGCTCAGTCTCTGCGTACCTGAGCATGTGTTTCTCTGTGAATGCATAATCCTGGCTGAAAGTTGCGTGTCCAGGCTCTGTCATTTCTGCTTCTACGTGCATGCACCGTTTGCAGGTTTGTAGCGCGCACATTGTTTTCTGTGCGTCTTTGTGATTGTGCTCCCTGTGTTTTGATGTGGACAAGGCGGGTGAAAGTGAGCAGCTCCGGTCTTTGACTTGAGGTTCAGAACAAATGACCAGCAGGAGCTGCTGTGGAGCTGGAATTGAAGACGGGCAGGTCTGTGTGTGTTTCTGCGTGGGCATGTGTTCTGCCCATATGCTTTTGCTATATTTTTGTGTTTTGTGTGAATGGATGCACAGATAAATGCTGTAGGTGTGTGTTTTTGTTCACAGATGTCTGAATAGCTCGGTGTTAATCACTACTCACCTTGTTATCACAGCGCTTTATTCTTCCCTCTTTACCATCTGTGGACTCGCAAGCAAACCTTTGTGATTGTCTTCCATTTAATAGCTTTCCTTTCCCGACACTGTTTCTGAGCTTTATATGAAAACTATATAATCACATATACTGCATTTGTCTCCTTTTCTCCCCTGTTTTTTCTTTTTTGTTTCGAATTTCCATCCACAGTCACCATCTGCCTTTGAACAGTGGTCAGGTATGGGTTTGGCAACATTTCACAGTAATTACCAAAAAAACAAACAAAAAAAAATCCTGGCAGAGTATTTACCAAACTTTTCCAAGATGAAAACAAGGAATGAAAGAACTTATGCTAAAACAAAATGTTCAGTCTCTTTCAAAAATGAAGTAATGGAGTGACCCTGCAACAGTTCTGACCTAAAACCAGAAGTGTGCCTGTGGACACGTAGTCGAAAATGACTGTTCCCAGATTCCCTGTTTCCAAACTGGATGTGCTAGAGTCCATCTGATGCTTGAGGTCAGCTGATGAAGAATTAGAGGAAGTTGTGAGGCGAGAAATGTGTTCCTGAGAAACCTGAGACTGCCAGAGATGCTTCGGAGGAGATGTAGGGTGGTGGTGAAAAGTTGAAACAGTCTGACAAAAAAGAAAAAAGTTAATTTAAATGCACTTAGTCTTTCTGTTTTTATTAAGTAATTGATAGACCTATGCTGGGCTTCCCAACCTGCAGTGACCTGAGGCTACAGCGGGTTTTCCCATTGGCACGTGTGCAAAACATCACGTATTTACTGGAAGATCAGAAGTTTCACGGAAAGAGAGTTACAAACCAACTTCTTTACAAAGTGCAGCACTAGAGCAGGCCAGCAGATGCTTTTCCACGACCCTTGAAATTGTTCAAAGTGGATTTACGAAAATGCACCAAGTGGAAACTCGTCAACTTAAAAACTCAAAACTTTTTTTATGCACATGAGATGTTTTTTTTTTTTTTCTTCTGGTAATTCAGAAAAAGAACAACTGTTATGGAAACACCATTTTCCACATCCGCATGCCATATGACCTACCAAAAAGAGTCTTATTCACTTTTCTGTGGGAACTTGTTCCCTTGGGAAGGGTGTAGCAGAGGAAGTGCCTAACTCCGCATATGAGGATTCACCTTGGGAGAGTTTGATGAGCACATATAAGTTTGTCTAGTATAAATAACAGCTGGGGCGGTTGCAAAACAGAAATTAACCCGCTCAAAATAAGATGTTCTTACTGCTCATTGTCATGATCATCAGATGAGCATTTTGGAAGAGAGGGAAATGCAACGTAGCATGACGTGACGGAAACTTTTTGACGTTTTCTATTAAAACATTTTTAATATTGTTCAAGTGTTGCACCACACTGTAACAAAAATATGTAAAGCAACCTAAACAGTTGCTCAGACAGCAGCCGTATCGCAATGAATAAACAAGCTTCATCTTTAATGTTAAGTGTTGTAATTATAATTAAAATGAAGGGCAGTCATAACTAATTTTCCAGCTGGAACAAGAACAAGCACTTAACGTCATTGGACGAAATCCTGATTTTACTTTTATTTTAACTACAAACGCACCTCCTGTCAAATAAAATCTTATGACTTCAAGATATGTATACTTCGGCGGCTTTGAGGAGGGATTGAGACCTTTCACAGCGCAGACTGAACTTGCTTTTTGCGTCAGCCGTCTTGCGTTTCATCTCTCTCATGTCCCTTTTCTCTGTTCATCCTTTGCTCCTCCACTCCTCATCACATTTGATCTCTTGGTTTGAATATGACAGAACTGTGGGAGCGCAGATTTCATCCAGCTGGGCGGGACGGTGAGAATAGAGAGATGGAGTGAAGATGAAGGACGGCTCTCTTGCCTTTTGAGGGTGTGCAGTTTCCCTAAGGGGCTTCTTCATCTCAAGGTGCAGCCTGCTGTCAGATCATTGCAGACATGCACACAACCATATAATGAGATATTCATCACCTGCTACCAAAATCTAATTACACCAAAAATAGATACGTTCAGGTGGGACAGATGGCAAGTCTTTGTAGAAACTTAATCCACCTGTTGAGGTTCAGGAAGGGCTGGAATGGCATGCAGCGCAGCAGCGACTTAAATCAAAGATGAGGATCTCAGTTATGCAAACGTGCTACGCTCCGCGGGGTTGTGAACAAGAGAGTTATCAGTGGTCTGTAAAATGATCAAAGGCGAATGAGAAGGATGGTGAGCGCAGGTGTCAGCTGTTGACAGAGGAGAGTCGCAGATGAGACAGAAGAAGGCTAGAGCCCGGTTCTGAGGCGCGGCGTGCTTTGGCATAGCTCAGAAGGCCGTCACAGGGAAGAAACGTCCTCAAAACTTCAAACACTGAAGCTCCAGCTCCCTCACTGACAAATCAGAAGGATGCTTTTTATATTCCCAATGGGAAATTATGATACTACGGGATTAATAATTGAAGAAAAACTGAACTAGCAAAATCAGAAATTGAAAGTGAGGCACGTTTTTCACGTTGCTGAACTGATGGCGTCACATGGTCATCTGCAGGTTACCCAGATGAGCTCCCACAGGTGACACCGCAGGCAAAAACACAACCCCAGCAGGTCAGTGTTGTGGGTGCAGAGTCGCTTGTTCACAGTAACGATCCAGTATCGCAAAACCTGGTTCAGCTCCACCTTCCTCTATTTTTACCCCTCTGTTTGTTATTTAATGAAAAGTTGACGTACTGTACTGGCGGTAACTTTCTTGTGATTGTTGGGGTAAGGTGGGAGGGATTGTTCATGTGCTAAGGATCTCTTAATCAAGGAAAGAAAGGGTTTAAACTTCCCTCCTTTTCCTCTGGGCTTTCCGCCTTCCCCACATCCTCAGCATCTCCTCTTCAACTCGTATGGATGGCTCTTAACAACCAACAGGAATCAGTAAACTGCATATTGCCCAACCTAGTGATTAAAAAATGTTCCAAATTTCCAAGCAAAAAGAGCTCAGAAAAAGATGATACAGACATAAAGACTACAGCTGCTGCAATAAGCCGCCACTAGAGCAGCGCCTCTATCGTTTTTTTATTTTTGCACCTAATTGAAATAATTCTGGTGATCAACTGACTTTTTCTCGGCTCAAAATCAGTTATTAAATGCACTTTGAGCAGAAAGAGGAATGTCAAGTTGCAAGAAAGAACTAAATAATAATAATAGCACAAATGTTAAGTTGAAGAAGATTAACTTGGCATATGGCTATTGTAAGAAATAAATCTTGCTGTAGGAGTTTTAAAGTAAAGATAAACCGCCTTAAATTGTCATCACATTGAACAATGAAGGTATAATAATTTTAAACGGCACAAATGACTATTGCATGACTTTACAACAGAGTTTTAAACACGCCTCAAACTACATATCTGTCACAACTTCTTTAAGACTTTAAAAAGTTTAACTTTGACACTTTACTAATTTTCGAGACTTCGTAGTCAACCTGCGCTGTACATTTCCCACGAATGAAAAAGTCTGTCTGAAAAGTCAGAAAGAAGATGTGGGAAGCTTTTTTTTTTTTATTATTATAAATCTCGTCAACTTGTTTATAGAGACGCTCTTCTTCTCAGCAGCACCATTACCGTTGGAGTCAGTCAGAATAATGGCCTTCAATCTGACAAGTCTACCTCAGTGTGTGTCTGTGTACGTGTGAGATGCTTGTCACCGTTATCTTGAGCTGCATTCGTCTCTGAGGGCGGCGCAGCCGTCCTTCCCTCTGCAGCTCTATAGCTGCAGCTCCACAGGGAGTCTCATCTGGGTTAATGGTGCATCACATGGCAAGCTTTGTGAATAAGCTGCCGCCGCCGCCGCCGCTGCCGCCAACGCCGCCACCACCGCCGCCACAACCGCCACAACCGCCACAGTGATCACTTTATCGTTAGGGCATCCGGTGAATGCATCGTGAAGATGATTGTTACTTAGTTACCATGTATCTGACAAAAGCACACAACTGGAGAAAAGGCGTCTTGTTGCTTGATTTGAGCATGGCTGTCCTTATTTTATAAATGTTATGCTTAAGAGTACATCTGTGTTTTTGCATTCAACATGTTTTAATTATTAACAATATTGAACTGGACAGTGATCATTTGTGACAGTTGCTCTTCGTGCGATAAAAAAGAAACATATCCTGAAAGCGGCTCTATACTTTGTTTCATTGATGAGGGTTCGGAGCTTTCTGCTTAACCTGCACGATGACTGTAAATGTTTTATGATTTAAACTGTATAGGAAACCTTAAACCGTTCAGAACTCGAAGTAACTCCAAGCTCACCTAACTTGATTTTACTTCTGTCGGGAACATTAACAGAACTTTTCTGCAGAGATCTGTTTTGAGGGTTGTTTACTCAGTGCTTCGCTGGCAGACATTGATTGCACTGTATGATGCTGTCTCACCTGAATATTTAAATGTAGAACTGAACATGTTTGAGCTTTTCTGAACATCTGTGTTGGTTGAATCAAAACATTACACACAAGAACCAGAGTAGCTGTTGAACTACGCTTAAAGTTAACTGCATGTGGTCGTCAGACTCATGAAAAACTGGAGGATATTAAGTGACAAGGTATCGGCAACACTCGTCACTACCTCTGTTTAGATGCCAAAATGTGAGTGAGTACAACATGTGAAGGTTTGAGGTTTGGTCCGTTTCATTTCATGTGCACTCTCCACCTTCCAGCCCCATTTTACTACATCTTCTGTTGCATCCTGGGATGCTTCCAACATTTTACTGTTTACTGTATCCTGTCCTTCTTAACAGTCGGCACACAACTCATTCTCCACCTGTGCAGAAATATTTAACTTATAAACGGAGCTCCATCCGTTACTATGTGATAAATGCATTCATCGTTACGCTGAAGGGACATTTCTATAAAACTGTTTTACAAAGTATCTGAAAGGTAGGCCAAGCATACACATGCCATGTACTTAAAAATATGCAGAAGATGGTGACAGTTGCAGCCACGTTGTAGCTGTGAAATAAATTAGATGCTGTGTATTTTTGACATGAATGTTCAGCTGTAAATCAACTTTTAGCTATTTGTTACCAACTATTGTAAAAAAAATCCTTGGTATGTAAAGTGAGTATCGTCTGCCTCCTTTTCCTGGAACGCAGCAGAATCCAACGTTTACCAAAAAGTCTGGGATCCCTGTAAACTGGACTTTGCTGCCTTTTTTTTTGCTGATGCACTTTGAAAGCAAACTCAACCGTCTTCAACGCACCATCCGAAGACACGGCCCGAAAGAGAGACGGCTAATCAGCCTTGCCTAACAGGTGACCGGGGGACAAAAGATGAAACATGATGATTTTCTCTCCTCCAGCCACGCCTAACACCTGTTACGTGGTTTTTGGCGCTGGTGGAGACGGAGCTTGAGCTTCGTTTTGCCTACGAGTGCTTAATCAGCAACTGGCTGTTTTTTTTTTTTTTTTTTTTTTTTTATAAACTACCACGCATCGCTCGTTATTTAGGTGTTTTTTTGGTAACCTGAGAAGAGACCACCCTGATCATTAATTTGATGCCGTTGCTTACTTTTTTTCCATGTGATCCACTTAGGCGAACTCAAGTCTGAAGAAAGTAAATGTGAACGTTCTGTGCCAGTACAATGCCAGTACAATGCCAGTGATGCCGATGTTTTCAGCACATGATTAGATGGTTAAACAAGTGAATTACCGTTAACTACAGAAAGTCGTGCTCAGTCCTCCTGGTATGATCGGTTCATGATTGGAGGACTGTTGGAGAAGCTCAGTCGTTCCACTGCTGCTTTTCTCTGACGACAAAAACAGAAGTCTTAAAACAGCTTAAGATTTCAGATTCCCTTCAGGCTTTGAGTTAAGACTTTAAGTGTCTTTTGTCATGCTTTGAACGAGCTTTTCATGGCCCGCTGTTCCTCTGTGTAAAGCATCTTTGTCTGTCTCGCTATCTGCCTCTCTGTCATTCTCTTTGAGCCGGTCTCTGCCTGTCTACCTTTCCTTTTGTTTCTGGCTCATCACTCACTCCATCTCCCTTGCATTCTCTGCTCAAGCTCTTTCTGATGCATTTCTCCATCATATCTCCAGGATATCTCTGTTGAATACCAAGGAAGTCGATTTAAGCGTCCCAGTCAGGTGCATTCCTATGAGTTCAGAAACAAGTGTACTAAACACTTCCATTTCAGGCAACACTGATCGAGATCTATACCTGGGTTTTGAAACTGCTGCAACGCCTTAGTTGATTGTTATGTTCGGATAAATCATTTTGCATATTGTTGTGATGCTGCAGCTACAGCCCCTTTGGTTGAATTGTTGGTAGAAGCTGCTGCTGAGCTGCTCCTGCAGCAGCACTGTGGCGATTAGGACGTGCTGCAAGCGTCATTCGGTTCACGGTGAGGTTGCAGCTGCTCCTGGTAGTTTATTATTTTACGCATTTGCAGCACACTGGATACAGCGCATGCAAGGACAGGAGCTCACCTTGTTGGGTCAGAAAGTAGCGCTATGTAAATGTGAAGAAAACCTCAAATAAGCAAATCGACTCCAGCCACTGCTCTCACCATAATGCATCTGTCATTTGTGCGCCTTTGCAACACGTGTATGCATCTCATTCCCGTCCCCAGTATTCCACGTTCCATTTAAGTTTTCCATTTAAACCAGACGTATGGCCAGCTCAACTCAAAACATTCAGTGAGAGGAATAAGATGCACAGCCCGTTAACCTTAAATTTTTGTATCAGTCACTGCAGAAATGAAGAAAAATGAAGCACTATGGGTTTTCTGTAAATGATGCATGCTGTGTCCTTGGACCGTACAGAACACATTTTTACAGAAATCACGCCAGCAAGTGGAGAGAAAAAAGAAAAAGAGAAGCCACAGCAGAAGTCCCGGTATGTTTATACTGTTGGAAGTGTAAGCATCTAGTACGGTTTCAGAAAGACAGAATGTCAGATTTCAGGTAAAACATAAGATGAGACACAATATTTCCTAAACCGAGTGATTTTTGCTCAGAAATTCCTCCTGAATGGAAATGATTTCCAGTCCGCTGACAAGACCTCAACCAAACTTAAGTTTTGTTTTTACACAGGAAAAAAGTTAACAACTCTCTCAGGACTATATGAAGCTTATAGGAGTTAAATAAGAATAAACTGACCTTTTCTTTTTAATCTAAATGAAAAGCTTTGAGCAAAAGGACTTTTTGGACAATTACATAACAGCAAAATGGATATTTGTCTCTTGTTATGAAAAAAACAAAATTTCTGAGTGACAGAACAGGCTCCTATCTCCCTCCACCCCCACTCAAAGCGCAGTGCGCACATGCACGTCTCCATCCTCTCCTTATGCAACAGCCCGACCAGCTGCCAGGATGATATTAACTCTGATAAAGTCCCCTCGGCTCAATGAATCCTCAAATTATTGACAATGCTGTCCGCCCATCTGGATTCCATTATCAAACTGTCTTCAAAGAAGACTAACTGCGTGTCTAAGTGTGTTCTCGGAGCAATGAGCGCCAGCTCTCATCAAATATATCTTTTTACAATTAGACTCTTGTGTACAGGATTACTTAAGTTATTAGGACCATCTAGTTTGTTTACACTTTAAAAGTGATTATTCATAGAAACTTTAACTCCAGTAAAGCTCTAACACAGAAGAATTGGAATAATTGTCGGTGACTGCCGTTCCCGGTTCTCTGCTGTTGTCAGCCTGGCCTCCAACATCAGCATCACTCCTGCAGCATCTCGCACCTCAGGGACCGATCTAATAAATGAGACATCAGACTCTGTGCGCATTGATGTTTGATCACCGCGCTCCCTCGATGCAGACGGTCCATTCTGGTTGTCTTTCAGTGCTTTAAAGAAGTGTTTTAGTGGAAAGCTGATGACGGGCATCAAAGTGCACACCTGTTGTGGTTTGTGTGTCATCTCACTTCCCAAGAAATTGAAGAGATTATTTAACTTCTCTCTGAAAGGGTCACACACCTAGTGACTCAGTCTGTTCTTTTCTAAATTTTACATTTGTGAGCTGTACCAGCTCATGTGCTGTGACAGTTTGATTTTATGAGTAGAGATATCACAATATGTGCACTTGCACCGTTGTCTTCTGTTGATCCACTTTGTGTTTTGAGATCCTGTCATTTTAGGCAAAGTAGCTGGTTTTTCTTTCCATTTGATCCTGGATACATCGCCAGTATTTCAGGATCATTTCCCACAGGAGAAACAAACAGCTGTGTTCAATCTGAGAGAGGATGAAGATGGCTTGGGTTTTTGTTTGACCTCCACCTTCAATTCCATCCGTCTTTCATCAACACAGATGGCGCTGGGAGGTTCCCAGGTTAGAGGTCAAAGGCTAAAGTGAATTTGTGGTTTTTGGTTAAAATTTTCATCCCGTTGTGGACACGTGACGCTCTGCTACAGAGGACGCGTATACCAGTTAACAATGATACATGTGTACGTGTTAGAATTAAAGTATGAATGATTATCCTAGTGCAACACGTTTTATTTAACTCCTGTGTTGACTGTGTTGTTTGGTAAGAAGGAAATGATCATCTAATTATGAATTACACTCTTCTAGGCAGTATCTTAAGTAAACATGAGCAGAGTAAAGAAGCTGCCACCCAGACCGGCACCGACCTTTAGAGTACACCTCACCTCTTTGTCCTCAAAGCCATTTCTATGTGAAATGTCGTCTTAGTAATATTACAGCTAAAGAAAATGTGACGGAGGTGGTTCAGCAGCTGCATGTTTGGTACTTCAGAACGTGGATCAGGTAAAGGCTTTTACCATTAGAGTGGAAAAGGACATTTTTATTTTACAGTTTGGAGCACAATGATGGTATATGACCCTATCTGGGCTGGTTATTTTGCTGAAAGACATTAACACATTAATGATTGTGAGGATTAACAGAGGATTTATTTGACCGTCAGATCAGGAGAAGCGTTTCTTGGTGTTGGTTCCTCAAGTCACTGGTTCTCTGCTGGAGGGATGGAACCTGTCGCCCAAATTATCTTCCCTGATTTTTTTTGTCCGGGTGATGGTAGTGGTGGGTTGTGCCCTCTCGCAATGTGTATAATAATTGCAAAAAAATCAACAGTGCGAGCTTTTATATTGCACAAGAAACATGGGTTGGACAAGCCAGAGTCAGCTCAGGATAGACATTATGGTCTCTATGGTAACAGTCAGCATCGCTGCCTGTTGATGAGTTCAGAGTAGATGCTGCTGCAGCTTCAGTCATTGCTGAACTGGAGTGTTGTGCAGTTAAAAAAGGAGAAATAAAAAGAGTGGTTTTCTAGAATTGGACAATGTTTTTATGTGCTTTCCCGACTTGGTTCAGGGTTGTTTTTTTATTTATTTTTTTTTTAAAACCAGCTGGCTCTATTGAAAGTGCACAATGACGATCACCTGCCAAGGTTTTTTCTTTTTTTCTTTTTAATGCCTGGCATTTTGCTTACATTTTTTGTGGATTATGTCTTACAGTTCAAGTTAATTTGTTTGTGTATTGCCAGATCACAGCAAAAATTGCCAGGCCTCTGTACAGAGAAAATAGATGAGTGAAATTGAAATTAATTTAAAAACAGTCCAATTCACTGCTGCTCACGCTGGTGTTGGCAGATGCCACGCAAAAGTCACTTTGTTTCAACAATCAACTGTTTCAGTGACCTCTCGTGTTTTGTGGGTGGCACCGTCATCCTCGAATGGATCAATTTCATCGGGGTGTTTCATTAACCGGATGAAGGCGGTCACTCAGAGCTACTGCGATGTAACATCCATCTGAAAACACGCGCGGAGCCAAGCCATTGCAGTAAAATGCCCGTCAACAACACGACAGTCTCCCTGCTGCTCGACCTCTCAACCAAACTGGCACTTTAAACCATTAACTTTAGGAAGCATATCTCCACCTCTCAAAACTTCATCTGTCTCACAACTTGACATGAAGTCTTTGTTCAGAGGTTCTCACTCTGTTGTGAATTTTAGCATCTAGTCTGAGGATCAGAACTGTTTCGGGGAGTATTGTTGCAAAGATGATGATTTTATAATCATTTTACGATAATGTTTTCTTTTTTTGTTTTTTTTAAAGGACTCATCATCTGCCATCATCTTCGGACAGCGAGACTCTGTGCGGCAGAGTATTTCCATCTCTGTCCTCTCTGTTTGTCTGCATGCACCCTCATCAGTTTGAAAGTGACACTGTGGTCAAAGTGGCAAGGAAGAGGAGTGGGCAACACTTCATTAAAGTGCGGCCGTACTCCTCTCCCTCCCTCCCTTACATACACAGAAGGCACAGACCACTTCATTTAGTCTGAGAGAGAGAGAGAGGACAGGCCCCGATGGATTCTCCCATTAATCTTTAACGAGCCCCCGGCCCTGCCCGCCTGCCTCTGCCTCTCCTCATCCAGGAAACAATGACTCGGCTAGAAAACGCATAGTTCGCTTGTCTTCATACCCGTCTGCTGGCCATTAATGCCTCTCCCTCCAAAAAAGAAAAACAGCTCTGAATTATTAACACAGCTATATATCTTTCTCGCCAGACCCCATATCTGAGACGGGAATGGGCGATGTCTTGATGGTGTGGTTGGGAAAGTGTGGCTGTGTGTTTTTGAGTGTCTCCAGCTGGACCTTTTTTGAGCAAGAAACCTTCTTATTTGGATTTATGGGGGAGATTTCATATCAGACAAACTTCTCAGCTCAGAATGGGGAATGTGATGTCAACCTTCCAGAGTGAATAAATGTAAATCCTTGATTTTAGCAGCAAGTGGAAGGAATGGGCTCATGCAGTTTTTCTTATATGATGCAGCTTAAAAATCGTTCTTTTTTTCATCACATTCAGTTTATACAAAACAAGTCATTACATCTCCCACTGTATGAAAGTATGATCTCTTGATGCCTGTTTTGGCTTTGATTTATTGCTTGTTTGGAAGGTGGGGTCGTCTAACAAACATTTTTAGATGACTCAACATCCAGGAGCAGAATTATGGATGAAAGCAGATGTTTGCTTCTTAATACCTTGAGCAGTTTTACATTGTCTCATCATTTTGTATCTTTTGCTACTACTTGATGCAGTCACCTGGTTGTAATTTTCCGTTTTAGTTCATGTTTTTGCGGCCTCACTTGGGCAGGGTTCCAGTCCTTTTCTGAAGCGTGTTTTATAAATAAATGTGGTGTTAAAACTGCAGTGATGGCTCTTCTGGACCTTTAGGGAGTTGGTCAGATGTTGTTCAAGGGTGAACTGATATTTCTGTTTTCACCAGTATAACCATTACATGATGATTTATAATTTAAAAGGCAACTTACAACTCAAAATACTTGTGAACGGTGATTTAAAAAAAAAAAAAAATACAGTCATAGAGATGAAGTTCTTTTGCTTAATCTTTGTCATTTTCTTCGGTCTTTGTGTCTTTTTAAAAGCTTTTAACCTCGTTATCGTGCAAACACAGACGCACACATGGATGCACAACATTCAGGGGGTTAAAATAGAACGGTCGCTGTGGAGTCCTCAAAGATGGAGCATGTTAAACTGACGCGTCTCATGTGATCTTCCTCAGATATCAGGCCCCTCCCACACTCTTCCCCGAAGCCCGCTCCCTCACATCCTCATGTAATGATGAATATTGAATACTCTTACATTTAAATGTGTCTCTGAGGCTCTTTTAGCTGCTTTTATCAGACTTTTATCTTTTATTTCATGTCCCCCCTCTACACACACACACACACACACACACACACACACATACACACACACACACAAAGTGCATACGTCCCACACTTCCATGTGGTTTTACAAGGAAAGCTTGTAAGTTGCTAAATGTTTACTGTTAAGATTGGAATTTTGTTGGTTCTAAATGACATATTTGCCATCATCACCTATTTTTCTAGTGAATAAATAAATAAAAGTAATACAAGTCCAGCAGCTGTTTAAGTCGGATAGGAAATGATATGAAAGTTTCTCTGAAATCACAGTAGGAGGCATTAACTTGACGACTTATTAATGGTGTTTTCATCATCGACAGAGGAGATTTTAGATTGTACAACCGCACTCCGTAGACGTACATATGCATCTTTTGTTTCTACTTTTTAATCAGACAAACCTTACAGTTTTCATTTGTCTGCATTTTGACCAAGGAACCGACTCCTCAGTTAAGACGGGAAGAAGTCCTTGCACACCGTTTCCACACACATGCTCATGCGCTGCCCTGTAGCGGCATGTCCTCCAGGCAACAGAAATGTCATGGCAACTGTGCGGCAGCCACGGCAACGGCAGGCTCATTTTCATGCTGATGAGGCCAGTTGCCAGGGAGGTCTGAGCCGCCACCGCTGCTGCTGCTTTCTCGTTCGTCTCTCTTCTACGGTGTCGCCCTGAAATTTTAATGACCCTCTTTCTCCGCTTCTTGTTTTCCTGCTCTGCTCCCAGTGTGTTTGTGTGTTCGTGTCATGAGTCTCACCTTCACCATTCAGACACAGACTGAGGAGGACAGAGACAATGTCATTTTGAAGAAGTTTTGAAGGGCATGTATTTTTATACCTGTGGAAGACCTCCTCCGGTCTGCTCCTCTTGGCTTCACCAGGTTTGCGAATCGGCCTGCTTTTTATCTGCCAAATTGCACGTATGTTTTAGATTTGACCATGTTTACATGGCAGCAAGCGGACAAGAAATAAGCTGGGCAAGATGAGCGTCAGGAACCAACTGCAGCATCAGCTAAAAAAATCATTCAATCCAAATCTGTATTAGTCATTTTAGTCATTAGTTATGTTGTATTTTTCCATATAGTTAACAGCTGAGCCAAAATGTCTACTAAATGTTCCTCAAATCCAGGGATCTGCATTTCTGATCCCTCAAATCTCTGTAAAACCTAACGTGGGGTCATCGTTGTGCATCACTTCGCCTGTCCAAAACCGCAAGCTGATTGGGTTGAATCCAAGAAGTAGTCTGACATGAGTGAAATCAAGTGGACTAACTGGAACGGAGAAAGTCTGCCATTGGCATCTTTTTATATATTTATTTATGTATTGGGGTTTACTGGAGATTCTCTCATTGTAACCTCATTGCTTGCTGGCAAGAAAAATTGGAAAGCGGCTTATCCCGTGTCAACATGCATGACATATCCAGTCATGGATGCGTGTTTCCAGTAACTGTACAGCTGCAGCTGAAGCTGCAATCTTCTCCTGCACATTCATGACATAATAGCCGCTTTGCAAACTGTATTGACTTTTTTTTTTTTTTTTTAATTTTGTAATAGTAGCTATCAAATTGAAAGATCAGAAATGTTGTTGTGACTTACTTTCTCGCTCTCTCTTTTTTTTTTTGTAGGATGATGATACCAGAGAGGAAGAAAACGGAAGGATTGAGCCGGTCGGCCGAGCTGACTCCTGCATGGATCACACTCCCGTGAGGTCTTTGGAGTAAGTTGGTCAATAATCAGCTTTTTATTCTTGAAGAATAAAATTAAAAAAAAAAAAAAAAACTTTAACAAACACAAATGTCAATACCAACTCGATGCATACACCTCTGAAGTCTCTTGCTTTGTAAGTCTGATCATCAGCACACGGAGATTGTGAGTTTTCCAGAAGGTTCACTTCAAACAACCTGAAACTGCATGTGGATGAAAAAGCAAACTGAAAAAGGACTGTCCTAAGTCTAAATGTGTCTCTTTCTGCGGCCAAGGCGGGTGTCATTTATCTAACCCCCCCCCCCAAAAAAAAAAAGAATAAAACACGAGTTGTTTAATGCCAGAATCTCCTTGGTAAGTTTGAAAGGATGAGCTGGTTATGGTTTTGTCTCTACTCTTGATAAGCGTTTGAACCAACATCCAGGAACTTCTGTGTTGCAGTTTTGGTTTGTTTATAGACAATCTCATCTTAAACTCTGCTTTCGTTTGCATAATTATCTTTTGTGGGAGCAAAATGATCCTCGTCTCACTATTAGAGTTCTCCCACACACTAACCTGCTCATCTCCTTTTATTAACCAGTCTGTTTAGCTTTGTTTTTTTGCTCCGTTGCATGCCTCCAGTTTAATATGCAGGTATGGTATTATTATTCCTGGGATTTCACAGAGACTCTGGCTTCTACCGCCTCTTAGCTGTCAACAAGGGGCCCTTTCCTCCCCAAGCTAATCATAGTCATCGCATCTAAGCTGTGATTGCATGAGATCTGGCATCTTGCAAAATATACCAGTGTGTGCACGTTTCACAGCCAAGCACAAAGCTGCGGTGTAAAGAAAATGGCTGCGTTATCTGATTTGAAAGGGTCAAAGCATGTCATTGATAATTTGTATCCTCTTATATTAACTTATAACATCCTTCACAGCTCAGGATTCAACTGTAAATGCGTCTCTTTCTGGAGGAAAGTTTGAATGATTTGTTTTTTCTCCCGTCAGGTGCGTCTTATTACTGCTTTTTTCTCTTTCTGAGTCCTTTCACTGTTGGTTTGAGGTTGTTTTCATCTGCAAACATCTGCGCACAGACTAATGGAGATCAAACAGGCCAAACAGTGGCAGTGTGGTCTGCCTCTGCAGAGGTGCACCAACAAATTTATTCAGACAGGACTGAAGATGCAGATGCTTTCTGATGAGCCAATGCACGCTTCCTAAATCTCAGACATGAACTGTGGCGCTCAAGCAAGATGAAGTCTTGAATTTACATCCTGTCAAGAAGTTATCTACATTTTTCTTGCAGCAGAGGAAGCTGTAGTCTTTCCAAGGGAATTAAATTATGCATTTATGATGCGCCTTTTTTTTAAGGGGGGGGGGGCTGTTATCTTTCTCCGATTCAGATGTTTCTGTACAATGTGACTGAGGTGAAATTGATTCCTCCTGGCTGATCTCGTACTTTTCTTTATCTTGTGCTGTACTGACTTGTTGCCGAACCCGTCCTACTCGGTACCAAACTCTGCTAAATGGGCCTCATGCAGGCACTTGCTGCTTCAGCAAGACAGTTTTACCATTTGAAATATTAATAAGCCTTAACATTTGACAGATGAACAACACTACGGGATTCAGAGATCTTAAGTCAAGTTAGGTTTTTAAGTTTTGTCTGTGGATTTGTCTGAAGATTTTTGACACCTTCATTGTTTCTTGTTATCCCTTCCATAATTTATTTAATTTGCTTCATTTTATTGTTTTTTTTTAATCTTCTTCAACACTTCTTTGTCTTTGATTTTTGATTTATCTGCACAGAATTGTTGTCACAATATTTTTTTCTTTATTTTTGTTTTTGCCCACATGGTGTCACCCCTCCCTTCTCTTTGTCCTTTCTCCTCACCCACCCATCCACCCATCCACATCCCCCCTGTCTCTGTCCCATCCACCCGTCTCCGTCTCCGTCTCCGTCTCCGTCTCCCAGAGACATTGTCAAACTGGTGGAGGTTTCAAACGACGGTGGGCCTCTGGGAATCCATGTGGTGCCTTTCAGTGGCAGAGACCGCAGGTAAAAACTAAAAACATCCACAGAGCTGTTCGGACAGGCTGGAGTACAGTGAAGCAGAGCATCAGCCTCAGTTCACCAAAGGTGCTTTAAAGTGTGTGTTTATCCTAATTGATTAAACATGTGCAGTTTCTTACAATCATTTACTTTTGGTTTTAGTTTCTTTAAATAGTTTTGAAACAGCACATCACAGTAGAAGAGTTCATTTACAGTTCTGTAACATTTGGAGGCTTCTTTTTTTTCATTTTAGTCAGTTTTTCCTCGGAGGTACACACCTGACAGCTTGTAGGGCGCTAAGGAAAAGAAAATTACCCTCTTTCTTCCCTCAAGGTCATGACTTGGCGTCCTCATTGTGGTCAAGAGAACTACATTCACTTTTGAGTTAAATTTTGTTGAGTCTTAAAATATGTTGGTTTGAACTGCATCATGTCAGATACACACCGAGTCTGGTGCATACCAGACATTCTTCACACGCGCCCGTGTGCAATCTCCTCATCAGTCATGCACACTCGCCGCCATGCAGATATACAAACACACACATGCAGATTTTCAGCTTCTGCATCATGAAGTCATTTGCCTGTTTGCAGTGATCAATCATGGTTGTTTAGGCTTCTCAGGTGACCGTCATACTTCTGTGTCTGCTGTCACATCGTTTTGACTTCGTTCAAAGAATACACTAAGCAGTGCACATAACACACACGCAACAGTGCAACACATTCGTAGCCCACGCGAAACAAAGCTGTGAGGGAATTGAGGGATTTTCACATCTGGCCTAAATTTTCCCAGAGAGGCATTTGTTTGGAGGCAAAGATCCAAATCACGAGACTCCTTGGAGTTGCAGCAAAACAGACTTCAGTGTGGCTGGTTTTGCAACATTTTCTGAATGTCTGAAAATCACCATTAGAATATTTTCATACTGCCAATTCCCCACAAAAGTAATTGTAATGTCTTTATAGTATGCGCCATCCAGGTCATTAAAATCCATTTTTTAAAATCAATTAAATCCAATTTAAATTCATGTTACTAAAAGGAAAAAATGAACTTAAAACGACACAACAGATTGCACTGAATCTTCATTTTGATAACTCACCCATCCAAGACATGCAGGAGAACCGACTCCCTGTTAACAGGAAGAAACCTCCAGCAGAACCAGGCTCATGAAGGGCGGCCATCTGCCTCAACCGGTCGGGGGTCTGAGAGGACGGGAACGAGATGCCAACAAATACAAGGAGATTAGTCCAGGGTGTTTGCTCTGAAACAAGAAATAGGCACACGAAGTTAATAACAGTAATACTGGTATACATGTACATGCGGGTCATGTATATGATCTGAGACCTGAGAGCAGAATGAGGAACGTGACCTCACAGGAGGTCCCTGAGCAGTACAGGCCAATAGAAGCATAGCTAAAAGACCGGCTGGGGTCACCCGCGCCATCGAGACGTATAAACATTATCGAATTAAGTGTAGGCCTAATGTTAAAGCTACAGAAGCTGTCTGCATACTAAACACATACCAGGGAGCGGGTTACACAAGAAAGCAGGCTCATAAATGACAGGCTCTGCCTCTCATTGGACTGTAGGAAACTCCAGAAACCACAAAAGGGTTCTGATGGGGATACGTGGAGCTATAGGGCACAACGGAGCTGGGTCTTTAAGGGTCTGTGAGGCGACACATTTCAACTTCCATCCTGGATTTCACAAGACAAAAATGAAGAAAAGACCGTCGGCTTAAAAGTAGTTTTAGACACATCCTGCTCACAAGGAACTGCAGCAGTCGGGTTTCCAAATAACAAACGTATGGACTGTTTTCTCAGCGCCACTCTGAGACAAGATGCTCCTTGTTTTGGCAGTATTACGAAGGTGACAGAATGGATTTGTAGAGACTTGTTCAAGTGTAAATTAAAAGACGAGGCCTGATCAAAAATAACTCCAAGCCTCCTCACAGGAGAACTCCACGCCAAAGTGATGTCATCGTGAGAAGCTGCATGGTTACAGTCTATTCCTAAAGCACTCGAGTCCAAAGACGCCAACCTCAATCTCATCCAACTTCAGTAACAGGAAATTAGAAGATATTAGACCGCTGTTTAAAGTTTAGAACCCAGTATAAGCGTCTCTTCAGTCTCACACCTGTCCAAAAGTATTCCCCGCTTCAGTTTCACCGTCTAGCTGCGGCTTCGCAAACTCTGAGAGCATGAATCTGCCCGAGACCTAAATATCAACACTGGCCACAAACACTCTGTATTAAAAATCAAAATAATACCACTTTCCTCAGTGCCCAACCTAATCAACCTGAAAGCACATTTATAATGCACTTTTCTTTTATTGGGGAAATGTCAGTTTGGGCTTTGGACTAAGATTAAGATGGCCAGCTTTCATCAGAGAAATGGCCTCCCCACAGCAAATCACATTGTGTTCTCACTCCAATTCAATCAGCAGAATTGTCTCTGAACTTTTTCAACTCCTGAACTTTTTTGCCCTCACTGTAATCACATTCCCATTCATATTGAATTATAAGCCTTGGCCACGGGCAAATACTAGAGCCTGACATAAACCCAATTTACCTGCTTGTGCATGCTACTTCAGGAAAGGTCTAGATGAGAAATACAAGCAAGAGGACTTGATTAAGTTTGTTTCATCTTTCCTGGTTGTTTCATCCTCAGACTCTGGTTTATGATCGGCAGCGTGTACCTCCAGGTGAAGTGGCTTTTTGTGGAGGTGTAAACCGGTTTGCTGCACGGTGTTGCTGAGTGACCACCATTGCAGCTCATTATGCCCCATTTCCACACACCCCCCTTTGGGCACTGTTGAAGAACCCTTTATTTATTTATTTATTTCCAAGAACAGCAACAGACCAGTCCACGAACATGTGCTAAGTGTCTACCTCGGCAGTCGGAGTTTTAACTTTGTTGACTCTCTGTGAATGGATGCCACTCCCCCAGGGGGTCTCAAAAGCCACCTGATTTGATGCGACGACTCACTTCTTTTCTGAAGCCTCATCTGCAGAACGATGATGCGTTTTGACAGGACCACACTATACACTCCTCTCTGGTGTGATGTGATGAAGCACAGGCAGCAATTACGCTTAGCTGTCTCTGTTTTTGAATGAATATAATTGCTGGGCTTTCTGTAGAAAATGAAAAGCCACAAAGGAAAATTACAAAGTATTTAGTGGTGGTAAATACAAGGGCGGAGGAAAGGGTGCATCCTTGCTCAAAGGCAAGTCGCTGTCATCTGCTTCTTTGCTGTGGCTACAGCAAGCCAAACACACTCAAGCCTTTGAAATTGTCTCGTGTTACATCTGCCTGACATGCACTTCTGAATATTTCAGGACTCTTGGCTTGTTGGTCAAGCGTCTGGAGAGGGGAGGGAAGGCCGAACAGCAAAGCCTGTTTCAAGAGAACGACTGTATCGTCCGTATCAATAACGGAGACCTGCGAAACATCCGATTTGAACAGTAAGACGACAGCTAACAGGAACTGTTGCTGAGCTCCCTGAACTTCCTCTGCGACTGGCTTCTTTAGACCTCTTTCCTCTTTCCTTGTCGGCTGTCCTAATCCATGCCTTTCACCATTGTCCTCCTCGCTGTTCTCCTGGTACACAAGCTCCTCTGATGCCTGTCACTGTGCTAGGCTAACCTTTCCCCCGTTTTAACTCCCATAGGTTGCAGCTTGAGCTGTTGGTGTAGCTTTTATCCCCCTGTGTCTCAGTAACTGCTCCACTGGACTCGTGTTCTGGCACCTTTCTCCTTCAGTCCTTCTGGAAGGAGCAGGAGGAGGCCTCCTAACATTCACTACCTCTCCTTTACAGTTCTGTCAATGTCTAGTGCTTTTGTTTCCCGTCTAACCCACCCACACAGCCTCCAGCTGCTGTATGATGCATGCTCACCTTAATGCTGTGATTGCAGAGTCGCAGAAATTACACGTGATTTGAAATGTACAAGCATTTCAAACTCAACATATAATCCCAAAGTGATGTACATTAGGGTGAGATAACAGTTATGCAAAATACCACCCACACATGCTCATACGATGAGACATAATGATGCTGCATTATTCTCCCTTGAGACTTGACATTCCCAGGAAATGCAAGAATGTATTGGAAATATTATTCACAAACACCATAGAACAAACAGTAACATCAGTAATTAGAGGTAACTATTAGGGAAAAGAATGCTGTTTTTAGTTATTTTAGCCCTTAAGATTTGTGCTTCTTTACTTTCAGTTGCGGTATTTTAGATAATCCAACGAATAAACCTTTTTTTTTTTTTTTTTTTTTTTTTTTGTGGGCTTTAGAGAGCCAGTAATCTGAGCAAACATTTGGAAGTGAAATGAAATCTGAAGCAACCCTTTTATCTTTATGTTAAGGCTTCCCCTGTTATGTGATAGGTGGAGAACCCTTCATACATCAGGGCAACAGTTGTTCTTGCTATGAAATGGTATTTTCATAGTGGCACTTATGACATCTTGTCTGGCTGTTGATGCAGCCATGAAATCATAAAGTTGCCGTGACAACACCATCCTCCTCAGGGACCACTGGTAGTGGCTGGGAAAGTGGCTCCAACTAAATTCTTCTGCAGGCCAAGTTGTAGTTGATAGCCGGGGGCATTGGTGGGGGGAGCTTTAGAAATTCCCTTCCAGTTTTCCAAATGTCGGTCCAGCTGTTGAAGGGGGATGCAAAGTAAGAGCCATACCAAAGTTGTTTTTTTTTTTCGCCTCTCTATTGAAACAGGTGCTGCTAACAGGCTCTGCATTTACAGGGCGCTGACAGTCGACAAATGTTTCCTCTCGCACCTTTTGCACAAGCGCTCAGTCCTAAAATGAGTTTGAAGGGGCACTGCCTGCTAACTCGCTGATAGATGGAGGGCCCCTTTATCTACAGCCAAATAAGGGGATTTACATGATGGAGCTGCAGGAGAGGGTTAAGTCTGTTTTTAGAGCTGCTCATGTCAGCACTAAGTGTTAATTAACATGTTAAGGTGGGAAATGATGGACATCTGGTAGATGAAGGGATCTTCTGGGCAAGCTGACAGAAAATATGAATCCAATGATTAACATTGGATAAATATGGTATGTGAGCATCTTCTCTGTATGCTTTTCCTCTTTTTTTGTCTTAGAGCCCAGAATATGTTCCGTCAAGCCATGCGCTCTCCCGTGATCATGTTCCATGTGGTGCCATCATCCATGAAAGCCCAATACGAGCAGCTCTCCCACTCCGAGAGGAACCCTTCATTCTCCTCG
Source organism: Xenentodon cancila (assembly GCA_014839995.1). Lineage (NCBI taxonomy): Eukaryota > Metazoa > Chordata > Actinopteri > Beloniformes > Belonidae > Xenentodon > Xenentodon cancila. Next base: position 4,150,218 of record CM026207.1, read on the forward strand.
GGCCGCTTCAGCCCCAACTCCCCGAGTGGCAGCATGGCATCGAGCATCGACCACAATCCCCAGAGGATGTCTCGCCACGGTTCCCAGACGCACTCGCACTCGCATCCTCACCCCCATTCTCACCCAGACTCAACCGATGGCTACCCACCTCTTACTCACCCGGCCGTCTCGGCTGCCAAGCCTCCGACAGGCCACGCCCACTCGCCTCAAAGGGGGCTAAACTCCACCCCAACGGCAGGGTATTCAAAAAAAGTGGGGAGAAGACTCAACATCCAGCTGAAGAAAGGTGAGCTGGGTCAGTGTGTTTTAGTCCCCGATAATAATTTACAGTGTTGACAAGAAGCAGAAGGTAACTTTTTTTTTTTTTTTTTTTTGCATTTTCTTGCAGTGTAACTGCTCTTTAATGACCAATATGTTTCTAACTGCAGCCACAACATTTTGCAGCTTTTGAAATATTTTTAAAACCAGAATTACTCTCAGAACTTTCAGATAATAAATAAATAAATAAATAAATAAATACTGCAACGCTTTGAGTTTCCAGAGGAGTTGTGCAAGTCTCACCCCCTGCTTTGAAATGGGAGGATATATAATTTCACAGCCTTTTATTTTACCAAATAAACAGGCAACAAGCAAAGGTTCTCATTCCAGACACATCAGAAACTCATGGGAGCAGGTTTTATGGTAAAAGCGCAGAAGTATGTTAAATGTAGAAAATGATAAACGGCCCTAATAACACTCCACATACAAATAGAGTTATAAGAATGCAGAATATGGCACGGCAGGGGATATCAAAGCAGGAATTTTGGAGAGGAGACCTGAGTATGGGCTTTGACTGACAGCTGGCACAGGTGGTTTGCACCTCTGCCAACAGGACTCCAGGTGTTGGTGCCAGGTCTTGGGGCCAGAGCCTGTTGCTAAGCAGCCGCTGGTCCCCGTTTCCTGTCAAATGCCACAGCAAAGAGACTTGACAGGGCTCCACCATATGCCCAATTAAATTTTCCCCCAAATCTGTCCTCTCTTGTGGGACTGGAATCAATCCAAAACGTAAAACATAAAACACCCACCTGCCTGTTGCATACTCCATCTGGACTCCTTCGCTTTATTCATCTGTTGAAGTTTTTTCTTCTTCTTTTAGTTCTTGTCTGCCTACTTGGTTACAAAACAAAACAAAACAAACAAACTAAAAAAAACAGCATTCCCGGCATGATATGAAAGGAGATCTGTATGCTCACAGTCAAAGATGTTATCCTTTCTCATTTCACCTCGTGTTTGCTGTTGTTGGAGGAGACACTTGCAGGGATTAACAGTGATTCCCAAGAGGCAGTTTGCCTCCCCTGTTTTGTTCTGAGTGTCGACTTAAACCCACAGCTTTGAACGCAGATTAAATTCCCACATTGCTTATGTTCTTGAACCAGACACTGGTATCCTTGCAAACACGAGTATCAAAATCAATCAAACAATCTCATTCTGGACAGGAAATTGCACAAGTATGTCTTAATCAAGGTAATGGGAGCTTTAAAGATCCTCCTCCTTGTTTAAAGCCAGGAACTCAGCAAGCATTTACTGGTGAGTGTAATAACGCACCTCGGCTGCCTGTGGGAAGTTGATTGCCTCATCAATGTTGGGGATTAGGTGGAGGATGTGAAAAAGAAAGGCAAAGTCTTCTACTTTTCTTTGCACGGTTTACTCAAGCAGGCGCGGAGGAATACTCCAACACAAACTACAGTCCTATCAGCTGCTTCGATAACCTTGTGTACAACGCTGGAACCGTTTCTCAGTGAGGACATTTACCTACATTCTCACATCAGGTGTGATGTTGGTACACAAAGAGCTACTTTTCTTTGAGTTAACTTGGCTGATAATGGTGCAGCGTGCGTTTGTTGGAAATATAGACCTGGGGCATACAGATCTGTGTTTGTAATGGTTCATAATATTGCATATTTTAAAGCATTGCTATAAAAAAAAAAGAGAAAAAAGTACTCTGTACATGAAGCCCATTTGAAGATAATACCTTATTACACTGAATCTCTGAGTTGAGTAGAGTTGTTATCTCAGTAAAGGTCTATGGTTTATTTACATGTAGTCAGTTTTAAAGAAATAGGAAACCATTTTCTCCATCATTACAAACTATGGAGACCTTGAATAAATGTTGATTATTTCTGTTAACTGATTTTCACTACGTTGTTCTGCAGACAGTCACTTAAACTTGGTGCAGCGTATCTTCACTTGTAGACGTGAAGTGCACAGATACAAGGGTATAAAACCAAGGCGCACACATTATGTGCGCTCAAAGAGGTTTAATGAACACTGCTGCAGAAGAGGAAAATGAATAAACAGTTGTTAAACCGGTGATATATGGTCAGCAGTTGTCATTGAAGGTATTCAGTAGCTTCTCTCTGTGCGTTCTTTTATGACTTTAATTTATCACAATAAACTGACATTTATGGAAATGCTGAGCTCATTTTAAGGAACTCCTTAAGCTGAAAGTTAAGATTAAGAGAAAAAGTTCAATATTATTTTTTTTTCTATATTTTTATTTCCATTCTTGTCAGTATGTATCTCACGATAAACACCGAAATTGGACCTCTGCTTTTAACCCATCACTAGTTTCACTAGTGAGCAGTGGGCTGCCAGCATCAGTATAAAAACTGCAAACTGCTAAAATAATAATCAGTCAAAGTAAGTAGGTTGATAAGAAACCTTCCTGGCCAAAGACATTAGAGCCATCCATGAAATTAACAGCAAGGGATTAAATGCAGATGCAACGTTTCTGCACTGCCCTGTCCAACACAGAAGCAGCAAGCTTTCTGTTTTATGTCTTGGAATAACAATCAGCTAGATGCATTCTGAGTTGAATCACAGGTCCTGATGCCGTTTATCCACACCAACTCCTCTCTCTCTGAGGTAAATGTCTCCCTGCACATTGATCGATATTATTGCATTCTCTTACATCAGATCTCTGAGAACTGTGCCAGGCCGATATGAATTTATTCTCTGTAGCTTGAGTTATGGGGATATAAAGCTGCTAGATAAAACCCAATCCCACCTTTACCTCTGTTCCCACAGGCCCTGAAGGTCTTGGCTTCAGTATAACATCGAGGGACGTTCCCATCGGGGGCTCCGCACCCATCTATGTGAAGAACATTCTGCCTCGGGGAGCTGCCATCCAAGACGGTCGCCTCAAAGCGGGAGACCGGCTGCTGGAGGTGAGCGAGTGAAGGACCGACGTTACCCATACTTGATAAGTGCAAATATTTATCTATAAAACAGGCCTGCCATCTGTTTAGTTTAAAGGGGTATCAATTAATCCCAGGTAACTGTTTTGATATGGAAATTGGAACATCCCATTTCGAAATCAAAGAGCTCTTGTGCTGCAAGAACAGAACGGCTTTTGAAGTTGCATCATTCCATATTCCAAATCATTTGCATAAAGGATTACACTGCAGCTCCGAATTTACATTTTTCTCATTTTCAAACTTTGAACTCTTGCTGAAGTGATGAGTTCATCGTCTAAGCAAATTAGAAAAACAAGCACCTGCAGGTTTGGAAGAAAGATGTGATACATTGCTGCCTTTCTCACTTTTAGCAAACTGCTGTAAACAAAATGAAAGATCCCATGTTACGTTGAGTTACAAACCCGCTGATTTTATCTTCAGGGGTCTGTCTGAATATAGATTTGATGAAAGAAAGACATCATTACTTTGTACGTTTCCATTGCTGCAGAGCCTCTTGTCAACTTTTGTATGAAACGTTGCATTTGTGAAAGAATTTTAGAAAAAAATAGCCGACGCACGACCAGCCAACACGTCATGACTCCCTGCAGCTCATTTAGAGTTGAACCCAATGGCTGCGTGTCTCGTTCAGGTGAACGGAGTGGACCTGAATGGCCGGACCCAGGAGGAGGTGGTGGCTTTGCTCAGGGCCACACCTATGGGCGGTCCTGTGGGACTGCTGGTTCTACGCCAGGAGGATGCTTTCCTCCCCCGAGAGGTGGTATGTTTGTCACACTCCATCTACCTGTTGCGTCCCTGCAGCTCTTCGTGCTGCCAGCATTAACATCACATTTAACGTCATGACATAAATAGACAGCCTCCTGCTGCATGGATTTGTATAGTTTACGGGTGTGTACGTCCACGCTGTCACGAGTGCCGTTAATCCCCACGGTGAGCGCTGTGTTCTCTCATTTCTCAGCTAACACAGCACGTTTTCCGAGCATGCAGATTGATTGTCCGGCTCCGCTGCTGCACTCTTCTCTATTATCAAGCTGTGGCTCGTTTCAGAGGAGACCTGTAGAGCTCAATCTTTTCTCTTTATCTCATTCAACCTCTCTTTCCTTCCGCTCTCACTCCGTCTTCAGTCTTTATCTGTCACCCTCCCCTTCCGCTTTTTTCTTTGTTAGGTAACCTCTGCCTCTGTGCTTCTATTTGCCTGACTGTGTTTTGCCTCTGAGCTGACTCTGTAGATTGATGGATGTGGGGATGAACAGACAGACGCAGGGCAGGTAGTAGGCAGACAGTGAAAAACATTCTGGGCTTGAATATCAAGCAGACAGCATCCTCCCACACTGCATTATTCAAGCAGACACAAGTCTTTGTGAGCAGTTATTAGATGCCACTGCTGTCACATAGTTGGGGCAGATGCCACTCACAGCTTGTAACTCCAGTGATTCATGCAAACTGATGCTCCTTTAGGTCACCCCCCACCCCCGATATAGTCACTGATATCTCCGTTAATGTGTATGCAGCCACCTCGATCCTGCAAGATTTAGAAGTTCATAATTGCTGAGACAGAAACCAGGCAGCAGAGTAGGGAGAGTGAACAGTGGAAGCTGTTGGCGATCTTTAAATCACCCAAGTGTTTACCCCACAGCAGTAGTCAATGATTCTCTGCTATCTCCTAAGCTCCACTGGCTGGATTTACCACATGCCTTATTGAGTGCAAACGCGAGTTATAGCGCCAAACAGCCTTAAATCCTTCCTCTCATGTCATAAAAATGGTTTTGCCCAGTGCCATCAGAAGCTACTGCGGCTGTAAGAAGCACAAACAGCCATTTACTAGCAAGTGGTGTAAATCAAATGGCTGATTGGGGACAATTATCACAGCAAGTGATGCAGACGAGGCTATTGGCTGGCTGTCGCTGTGAGTGAAGTTCGACCAGATGCACTTCCGCAATGGTCGATACTCCTCCTCAGATTAGAGCAGGCGCTTAGTCTGGCCGACGCTGCTCAGTTGAGAGTTAGATGCTTGGATTTACTTGATCTGTGGAGGAGAAGATCAGGACTCGAGGGAGATGAGGTGCAAAGAAACAAGTAAGCAGCTGTGGTCTCGATCTAAAGTTTGTCTTGGCATTTCAGAGTCTTTTAAAGCTACTGAAGATCTCCCAACGTATATTTTATAACCTAAAAGGGGAAACTGCTGAACTAAATTGAGCTCAAAAGTAAACATTAAAGTTTAGCCCCGAGTGTTCTCCTGGCACCTAAGTTTGAATAGAAAATGACACTTATGAAGCTTAATAAATTAAACTGATGTGGAGTAATAAATACATGAAGTAGGCAGCTGTTGCATTATTGCTCCACATGTCACAGAATTTTGAAATATGAAACAAGACCTCCATAAAAATGCTATATAAGTATATATAAGTGAGTTTATGCCATTATTCTTTCATGTTGTATCCTATTATGTTGAATTGTTGATTTAAGATCATGAAAAAAATTGCATTTGATTTAACTGAGAATTCAGACTCAAAAACAAAAATGTTTTTGTTTAAATTTGTTCTTGTGTTTTGCTCAAATAGTACAGAATACTTAAACACAAAATCAGAAACACGAATTCTTTTATCCACACACATCTAACAAACTTTCTGATTAGTAATTCTTTTCAGCCCTACATCGGACAAATCCGTTAATGCCTGAGAGACGAGATGCTTCATAATTATAATTATTCCAACCAAATCTGTTTGTCATTGCATAATACAGTATGGGATAATACAATTTGAGTTGTAGTCTAACAATTCACTAAGGCAAAAAACCAGTTAAAACGACAAGATTTGTTTCATCATCTAACATTAGGTTGGATGGAGAAACGAGAAAGTCACAAGGGATGTTTGCATACTTCTTCTGGAAGGCATGTCGCCAAAGAAATCAGAACACAGCAAATCATTTAAAAGTGATTTTTTCTTTTTGGTTGCAAAAGGCACAAAGCTGAGTGGGTTTAGATGGGGAGAAGATCCGTAATTGACTTATGTTTGTAATTGTTAGTCTGAAAGAAACAGCCTGAACTGGCGGTTGCTGTGAGCTTCTTCAGGTCACTTTAATCCAGTGGGAAAAAATGCATTTGCCTATTTTTAAAAGTGAGATGACAATGAACACTGAGAGTAAGAAAGCAAATCAAAGTGACACAACATTATCAATCTGGAAAGGCAGCAGTCCCGAAGCAAGTTTGGCCATATCTTTTTAAAGTTTAAATTTCTTAAATGTTTCCAGTTGTCTCTGAGCCACAGCTGATATTTTAGTCCTGTGCACTGAAGAGCAGCCACGCCGGATCATTTCACGTCCTGCATGTCCATCAGTTCATCACGCTGCCTCACACAATCACGTTTCCCATCAACAGTGTCCTGTGTTCTCACATTTTCACTGTTTCTGCTGATACGTAATTGTTGCTTGACTTCTTTTGGTTCTTGTGTTCCCCCTCCATCCTGTAGAATGCTGAGCCCCAGATGCAATGCCCCAGAGACTTGGTAAGACTCCACCTCGACACCAGCCTGCAAACAAACCCACCTCCAAAGTCCAGCCTCTTCCTTAACGGCCCCTGTTCTTTCTTTTAGCTCCGATGCCACTATGCATGTTGGTTTTCAAATCTTAATTATTGCATGGATCCAGACTCTGCAAGCTGTCCATGCACGTTGGTCAGTGGCGCTAGTTTGTGGCTCTAACAAATCCCCGTCCATGTTTGAGTGGTGTGGCCTGTTGAGGCTTTGCTGCAGTCTAATTTGTTTATCACTCCCTTTAGAGCTGCATTTGACAGTGGACATGGGAACACGCAGGGTTCAGCTTTATTTGTTTGCTGTGGAAAAGGTTGTCAGTCTGACCTTCTTGCTGCAAGCTCACTCATGTGTGTTGAATAATAAACAGCTAGTACGGTTTCTAGTTCACTTTATTAGGGAAATGCCGACAGGCCTGCCTGTGACACCACGTCCAATAGAAACACTTAACATTATGCAGACTGACGTATGCGGCAGCAGAAGTAGTTTCCGTATCTCAGACGGCTACATTATTGTCCCCATTGCCTGAGTATTACTTGTCACACATTACGTTAAAAGCTTCTCTATTGAGGCGGCTGTTAAAAGCACATCCTTTTTTTTCTTCTTTTACTGCTGTTATTAAAAAGCTATTCCCATTTCCATAACTCCCCATTTACATACTAAACCTGAGTTGTAATTTAACATCCACAGACTTCTCGTCTTCACATCTGGTTTTACCTTCAGGTTACATCTGGCTTACTGGAAGTAATTGGTTATATTTTGCGTGGCACATTAGAGGTGTAATTGGCCAGTTAATTTGATTGGCAGTTGTGTCTTCCAGCTGTGCGATTGATGCTCGTCTAGAAGAAACGTTATGGCAGGACATTAATGATAGCCGTCATTGCAGCTGGTACGTTTAACATATTCATGTGTTCGGACGAGCTGAAGTTGTGCATCGTCATGAGCGAGCACGGACGAAGTTCCCCCACTAAAAGATACTTTGGGCCAATGTTGCATGAGCTGCTTAATTTCTGTGTTTCTGCTTCTCTGTTGCAGTGCTGCTGCACCACAGTTGCTGCCCAGATGATCTTTTTATACCACCAACCTTTGGTGGTGACCAAGCATAGAGTCTTGTTAAAGCCGTAGTTGATATCGTTTGATCGTGATGGTACTAAAAGAGTTTTTGAGATTGTGTCATCATATGAGTATATCTTAAGACAAACATGTTGAAATGACTGTTGGGACATTATCGTCTCCTGCACAGAACTTAGTTGAAACAAGCATGCCCAATCTTTTGTTTAAAAAACCAAAAAACATTCATTTTTTTTTATGGAAAGATTGTGTGGTAGGGTTTTCCCTTTCAGACTCCGAGAAACTAAGAAAGCGTCAGTTTGTGTTGTTTTTGGATGTTGGCTGTGTAATAATCAAGGCACCCATCTAGACCGAAGCCAGATGGATTAAGCAAATGCACTGAAGTCACACCATCTCTCCACAATCCCCTTCCTTCCTGCCTTCCAAACTCTTTTCTCTTTGCTCTTTCCTGGAATATAAACCACTGTAATGGATTCATCAGATGTTATCTGTTGTCAGACACCTCGTATTAAACATCTTGCCTCCAATAACAACAACGGCAGCACTGTGATGATGTAGGGTTTTAGAGGCCGGGTCTGTGTCTTGCTTTTAATGGATATCCATTTTCAAGTAATAAGTGTGTTCCAGTAAGGTTAGATTATCTGGACTGGTGCAGCAGTTGGTTCTTCAACTATTTTCTGTGTGTGGACTTTTTCCTGTTATCTACGTTTGAAGATTTCAGAAAATTAGGAAACTGTTCAACTATTTTGTCATAGCAAGAAGCCAGAATTCAAATGAATTAGTTTCTATTGATGTAAAACATTACAAAGCCATAAGTTCTCAGGTCAGACGAGCTGGAAACAGGATTAACATGCATTAATGGAGCTCAGGTTGATCTACTGATTTTGTTGCTGTGAGTTTTTTTCCCTTGACTTTGCAACTCTTTGTGCAGTGAACTTATTAATGCTATAAAGCTGACAGAATATAATATGTAGACGGCTTTTAGAGCAGCAGCTCTGCCAGCACTCCAGCTGGGGTTTTGGAGGTTGGCACGGCACGACTCATCCTACGGGAGAGAGCTCTGCCGAGGGTCACACAGCAGACAAAACGCAACAACTGGAGTGGAAAAAGCACTCGCTTATTGAAATTGCTCCAATGACCCTAAAAGGACCCACGTTTTTACAGCCATTCGCTGGAGGCTGCCATCAGTGGCGGGACACTGGAGTCTATATTTGGCTTTCAAGCTTATGGGTTGCTGAAACTTTTCACTAATTAATCTTCTTGTTTTTCCTCTTTGCAAAGCCAATTTCTATTAGATTAATTGAAGAAAAGAAATAAACAGCCGGAAGTTGGGAAGATGTATGGGTCTGTTGACCTTTCATTCGTGACATTTGCACTCCTGAACCTTCGTGTTGTGCACTAATGACCTCCTTTCCCGTTTTCTGGCTTAGTTGCTCCACTTATTACATAATGTGCCATCACCATGTGGTGTCTGAGGGATCCCTTGTATCTAACCTGTTGACTTTGACTGCTCCCTTTAGCATCCGAGGCAGCCTGTGACAGCCAGGAAACCCCACTGGTTGAACGAGGTAAATGCTGCATGACATCCCCAGCTTGGGCCATTGTGGTGTTTAGGGAAAAAGGCATCACGAGCAAATGAGATACTTTGGCTGGCTGCACAAATGGAGTGGGAGTCATTTGAGCAATCCATTGCTTTGCCAACGGTCTGTAAAAACAAAACACTTTGTTGGGTTTCCTCTGCCTCTTTGTCATCCGCTTTTACTTTAAATTCTCTTCAGTTTTATTGCATCTCTTCCTACTACCCCTCATCTCCTCATTTCACCCCATTCCTCCTCTCTCCACACCCTCGTCTGACACGCCCTTGTTTAAGACAGAAATCCTCTCCAGTGCTGCCGGCGTTTACAGTCGAGTTGATCAAAGGCATCCGTCTCTACAAGCCTGCTCCACGAGTTTTATAATGGACACATAATACGAACATTCAGGCCCATTGTTTAGGCCATTAGTCACACAGGCTTATGGAAAATGACTACAATTCTATGTTGAAAAGCCATCAAGAGCAGCAGCGGCGGTGCACAAGCAACACACTGTCAAGATGCTATCACATACGCACGTTTCCTCTTGTGTCGGCATACGAAGCTGTTACGAAGCCGTTATCGGTGAGGATTTTTCAATAGTATGATGTACACGCTGGCGTTTAGCATATCATTACACAGCATAATAATTATCTGTGTACTAATGTGGCAGCAACTGCATCAAATGCCGAAGCAGACGTTTGTTAGTTTTAGTTTTGGAGTCAATATGTCACTTAGGATAACACAAAGTACTGGTAGGGAGCACGTGTGCTGTATTTTCCTTAAGACTGATTTTATATTTTAAACCTGGGCTGTAAAAATGTGGTGTCAACTGTGGAGGTGCAGTTGACATTTATGATTTATTAAGGTTTCTTCCCAATCATACGTTAGTATAGTTCACCTCACAGATTAGTCTCCCCTGTGGTGTTTAAAAGGTCAGTTTTTTAACATTTATTTATTTATTTTTATTTCAGTTGGTGCCGTCTGCTGCATGACCCACATTAACATAGATCTGCAATAGCATTTGACAGGCTTTTACCAGGGACACAACCTTTTTGACCTACTGTATTTACACTTTAATCTTTTAAAAACTTTAATCAGATTTAGTTTGTTACATGAGTCAAAAGCGTGACCTGTAACCAGTAGCTGTTCCTACAGAGGATGAGGAAAATCCTCAGCTGTCCACGTTGGTTGTTTTCCTGGGGAAGTTTGTCATGTTCTCCCGGGTTTAGGTCCAGACTCCAGACCAGAGTTCTCTTGAGCTTTCAGGAGCCCCTGTTCCATTTCTTTGGTGGTTTTCCTCAAGTTGTCGTCTTCTTGAAACAGAAACGTGTCCCTTACCCTGAGCTCCTCAGCACTCTGGAGAAGGTTTTTTTTGTTTTTATTTTTTTATTTATTTTAACTTAGACAAGTCTACCAGCATTGGAACATATTCCTGCAGAAAGACGATGCTTTTACAGTGTCTGAATGAAGCCCCGGAAACTGAAATAAAATATGAAATTAATAATTTAGAGCTTATTCATCTAAAGTCTAGCACTGGTTTCCTAATGTTTATCAAAATGTAAAATAACACACTGATGCACTGTTGGCTCATGTAGTTAATATGGTAAAGGTCCATCTCATTCATGTCGTCGTCGGCAGAAGTGTGGAACCCATCGCAATAAGTAAGAAATTAATCGATTTTGAACTTCTGTTCAGTTTCCTCGTTCTCTTCGGCGAGAATCGGGGTCTTCACCGCCAAATGCTCGATGTCTGCTCTTTGTCATTTAACAGGAAGGACTGTGTGTCTATTTAAGTACTTTTCCTACACTGCATGTTATCATTTAATTTTCAGCATGAATAAGAAAAGACTTCATCTGTCTTTCTGTGGTGTTTTTGTAATTACATAATTTGATGAATGAGACACACGACTTTTAAACACATTAACACAGTACAGTTGATGAGTTTCACCTGAAGTCGTATGATTGCAGTTGAAGCAACGACAGAGTAGGAGGTGGAGTTAATAGCAGTTAAGGAATACTCCAGCAAATACACTTAAACAGCAACTTACTCAGAAGGTAATGAGAAGAGAACCTTGTCCTTCTCTTCAGAACCACAGTTGTTTTTTTAGGTGACCAATGTCAACACCGTTTGTTGAAGTGTGTCAGGTTTTATTTGATCTCATGCTTCCAGCAAACGTCTGAAGGTTTAATACGGTATCTTTACACGGTATGGTAAATGTCCATAACTCCATATCGATGTGCATATCAGCCACTGATGAACGAAGGTTCTTGATGCAGTCATGTCTGATGGCTCAAAGATGCGAGATCCAGGCTTCCTCCCTTGAAGGGAAAAACACAAATAAATCATCTTTGTGGAACAGTGTTGTTAAACGTACCAGTCATTTTCTCTCAAGCGTGTTTTCTGCCCGTCTTTGCTCCTCAGACGTGCATGGATACATCAATACAGTAACTTGTTGACGCCACTTTTTTGATATAACATTTTATGTCTTTGTTTGTTTGGTTCTAAAGTAGATTACTACCCCAATTTGTTCCCATCCCAAACTATTTTACAAATTTTTTTTTTTAATTGCACCAGCTTTTTCTGATTTAATGCTGTAGGTCTGGTTCTGTGCTGGTGGACTGGTGTGACAGGCCCGGCTATCACAATCCAGGAATCACGGAAAGTGGTTCAAACAGGATGTGCATCGGCTCCACAAACAAGCTTGACCAAGTTTTGCAAAAATTACACTTTAATGTTATTTGGCTGATAATGTTTGTATTAATTAAAGGAGTGTAGTTTGCGTGAAATGATGGGAATAAAATATAAAATAAGATCTAATAGTAGAAGCCTGTTGCATTTAAAAGACGAATCACATTGAGTTTTGCTTATCTGAGGATGATCTGTGTTTGGTATTTTTCTTGAGTAAGAACACGACTCTTGTCGCTCCCTTACGTGGCTTGCAGGTTGTCAGATTTAGTGTGATTTAACAGTAAATTGTTAACGTAGTTACAGGACTTCGTGTTGCTGGAAGCTCAGTAAAGTAATGAACTGTTGCAGCTCTTCTCTGCTTCTGTGTTTTGTAGCGACTGTGTGGTGACTTAAGTCAGTCAAAGAGATTTGTTTCACCAGAAAACAGGCTTTCTGGCTTACGTTGATGTTCTGTGCTGTCGTCTGGCCTACGCTCCCAGACGTAAAACTAGCTGTGTGGACTATGCGGGGACATTTAGAGACTGCAAAGCCAAAAGCAAACAAGCAGTATGCCCTGCACAAACATGCATCCCTTCAGATGCACACAGTGCACGTAGAGCACCCCACATAGGCAGGAGGTGGCTGGGAGCAGCTGCTGGTGTAACTGCTCAGCATTGGATCAGGTTTTAAACGGTTTCTAGTGGCTGCGAGAGCGATGGAAAGAGGGCAGCTGATTAGTTTTGCACTGCAGGTGTGAGTGTGTGTACATCACTTGGCTCTTCCTCCAAAAGCTGTCGTAGGTGTGTGTGGAAGCACGGACAAATTTAAGTGAGTGCATGAGCTGTTTTGTGTGTTTTTATACTCATGTCATCTACACACGAGGACTTTTTTTTTTTTCACTTGTTTACTCTGTCTCACAAACACACACAGAAATGCACACCTGCCTTCCTCCCTCTTCCTCCATGCTGTGCCAGTCTCGGCTCAGTTGGGCGCACAGGTATTTGATATTCATGGTCTATCAGCACAGAGCTGCAGAGAGAAGAACCAGAACAAGTGTGAGGAGGGAAGGAAGGTGAGGAAGGGGGTTGGAGCAAATTCAAATACACGGGAAAAAGGCTTGGACAATAGAAAATAGGAGATGGAGACGAGAGGAGTGACCAAGATTGTACTTAAAATGAAAGATGATAATAGCAGCAACATAAAGCATGTGTGGGATGATGTGTCTGCCTGCTTATAATGTAGATGGTGGGAGGTAAGACGGAGGTATAGAGGCAGAGAATCACATTGGGTCTGGTAAATGATGTGATTGAAAGTATTGAAGGAACGGGCAGAGTCAGAATATGAATACGCAGAGATGGATGCTACAGTAGGCAGCCAACAATGGTCTCCACGCTCGACTTCTCTCGACCAATTACACCCTTCACTGCCTCCTTTTCACCTCCGTCCCTCTCCCCTCCCCTCTTTCTCTCACGTCCTGTGCAATCGTCGCCTCCCTCCTTCATTCTGCTTCTCTCTTTTTCTAAAATTTTTATTTTCTTTTACAAAATTTTCTTCAGACAGCCCTTTCCCGATGCCATCAAATCAGCAGGTTCATGCGGCCAAAGTTGAGCTCGCCAGCAAACTGTAAAATCATTCCGGGGACTGTTGTGTGGAGAAGTGTGAGCTTTGAGATGAACAGGAAGGAATCGGAGAAAAAAAAATGGCAACCTGGATCTCTTGAATTGCCAAAAACAGACTTTCTGTGGAAAACAAAGAAGAAAAAGCAGGTGTGAGATGTAGCCGTGTGGAGCAGAAAAGGTGCAAGCATACGTGAAAATGAACGTCGGAAAGCAAACGGTTGGATGAGAGATGTGATTGATTTGAACTAGTGTGTTAAACTGCACTTTTCAGTTTACCAGCATTTTTCACTGAGTTGAGTCTGAGTTGTAAAAGTTTAGGCAAAAAAACGTGAAAAGAAAACAAATGGTCCTCGAGTTCAGTTGGTGTTGGACAGGTAACGAATACAAAGAAGCAAAGGAGTGGGAGAAGGAGAGGTGTTTTAACTCTATAATAATAATTCAATTCAATTTTATTTATGTAGCGTCTATTAGAACACAAGTTGTCTCTAGACGCTTTCCAGAGACCCAGAACATATTAGAGCGGGGGAGCTGGTACAGAACAAAAGAGGAATGAACAGATGGTGGTTAAGGTGAAGGAAGTTGAGAAGCTGCGTAAAAAAGACAGGTTGGAAAAAAATAGAGGCTTAAGGGGAAAAAAAAAAAGGTAGAGTTGGAAATCGACATGCGGTCTGAAAGGTTGGAGTGTCTGTCTCCTTTTGTGTTCCACATGGATTCATCTCATTCTGTCGGCCTTTCATTCACACTTGCTTACTCACTCTGTCATTGTCATGCTCGCACTTTCTCATTCTTTTCATCCTTTTCTTTTCAGCTCCTCCGCTTCATAGCCTCTCTGTTTGTCTCGTCCCTCGTCTCTCCAGCACATCACTCTTTTCACTTTCCTTACCTTCATTCAGCTCCTCTGCTCATGTCTCCTCTCACCAGCACCTGTCTTCAGTTTGATTTAAGCCGCTCTCATTTAGAAGTTTCACCCTCTTCTGCTGTCTTCTTTCTCACATATACAATCTTTTTGAAATGGCTAAATATCATGGAAATTAGGCACATTTTGAGGTAGAAGCCGTTGGTATTGCCGCAGCCCATCTTTGCTCCAGAGATTGTGATGCATAGGTGTGTTCAATAGATTGTGCAGTTGATTTTATTATCAGTCACAGTTTATTTACATTTGAACAGAACAGCACGACCACTTGGTACTTAATGGGAAACTTCATGGCTTGACTGAAAATGGACGGCTTGTATAACATTCACACCAACTCCAACCCGATCTTTCTGGAAAAATACGGGCGCATTTCCTCAAATCATTGCTGCCAACTACATTAAAGACCACGATTTTGGGAAACGTTGTTAGCTACAAACAAAGTTGGACCCACACAGGTACGATGCACGCAGGTTTTTCCCAAAACCTTCACTGGAACGCACATGCTTCCCAAAGCCACGCTCACGACTGCTGTCGTTACGTTAAGTCGCCGGACTGGTCTCAGCCTGCAGGCTGAAGCTCAGGTCCTGGTTGCGACGTCATCACTGAAATTATATTTATTCAGCGGCAGGTTGGATGTTACAAGTCTCAGATTCCCACATGGCGTTACAGAGTTTCAGTGACTGTCACGCTGCCAAAATCTGAAAATTGCCGTTTGGACTACGGTGGTTCAAACGATGCGCGACAGTTTTCGGGAAAAGGTCAGACTTCCGATGTTGGTTAGTTTAAGGACTTTGCAAACGCTGCAACACTCGCTCAGCTTTTAAGAGTAAGATCCACACGTTCAACAGCTTCACATGTGCTGATAACTTTACAAAACGCACAGAATGTGGACGTTAATCAAATAATGAGTTTGATATTGATTCACTTTTCTTATTTTCTCGTTATGCTTATATGCAGTCAAAGAAGATAAGTTGTTCTTTAGTCACTTTTCAATTAGCCTTAAATTTAATTTGGTAGAATTAATTGGACTTTACTTTCCAACGTAATTAAATTGTTGTTGTTGTTACTGTTCATCAATACTTCCCATAAGTTGTTCTTGATGTCACACTGGCTTAGGCTTTGTTTATTTTAATTTATTGCAAATGTATTCCAGGTAGCATTCTTTTGTTTTTCTGAAACGCGCAGACACTCTGGCGGTGCTTTTCATGCTCGCTTGTCCTTTATCTGCCTCCTTCCATTCCCTCCCTCTCCTTCTTACTCATCCTCGTTTTTGCCCTCCTCTCTCTCCTCCATTTTGCCTCGCCCTCCTCCATTCCACCCAGAATAATTCCATCTCTCTCCCAGCAAACAAAGGGAGCTAATGACATGCTGACACTGAGCCTGATGATTGAATTCATTAAGCGTGCGCAATAATTGCCAGGCGGGAGCACGCACGCACCCATCTATTCAGAGGACAGCTGTCAAATAACAACCAAGAGAGGATGGCTTTTTATTGTTGCGCTGGAATAGAGAGCGTGCGTCTGGTGGAAGAGTGAGAGGAGCACCTGTTGTAGAGGTGAAGAGAAAAAGGAAAAAAAAAAAAAGCTCTCAGCATGCCAATTAGCCTGCTCTGTTCGTGCCGGCTTCCCGGGAAGTTTACGGCCCGTAGGATGCACTTGACATCATAATTCAGCCTTTTGGTGTTATATGCATTTGCTATTAAATCCTGACTTTGGAAATCTTAGATGAATATTTGAAATTAGATTTGTAAAGTAGGGCTGATGTACAGATATGCACGTAGATGCACGTTGGGTCTATTCCGATTGGGTCAAGCAACATGGAAGGCTTAGAAGAGACTCGTTGTGATTTACAACTGTGGTGACTAGAACACGGCAGCTCCTCCAGTCTCTGTTGCAGATGCAAACCTCCTCCCTCTGTCAGACACGGGTTATCAATGCACCGATTATCAGTGCATTGTTAGCTGATCTCCAATTCAAAACAGGAAACTGCATGAAAAGATAGCATCCTGATTCCAATTAGATCTAGTTTAATTTGAAATAGAGGCTGAATCACCTGCTCTATGTAGTTCAGCATTAATGAACGGGAGTCTTGAGGGAGAGTCCGAGCCTGCATAAGCTAAGTACTTAATTTAACACTTACGAGTGCTACTTTATTCAACACTAATATATTTGTTGTAGTTAATGAGGGTGCACTGTGATTTAGCTCCCTGCTATCTGCCCAGCTGTAATTTATATGCAAGTACTTTTTATTAACCTCAAGTAGCAAAATAATTGTCTGTTTTAACCTTTATGCTTTGTCTGACCCAAAGGCGCTTGTGGAAGTCATGACGAGGCTTAAGCAGCTTTTGCGTTCAGGCTGAAATGAATGCATGAAATATGCATTATGTGATGATCTAACAGTGTGTAAATCTGTGTTTGAGGACTTCTTTTGCTTTCTGTTGCAGTAAGTAACGTTCACAGTAGTCTGTTTGGATACCTCTAGTAAAATGCTTTTGTATTCTTCTTTGTTTCCAATTTTACAAATTTCGCAGAAGACTGAGGAAGACGAGCTGGTCCTGACCCCTGATGGCACTAGAGAGTTCCTGACTTTCGAGATCCCCCTCAGCGACTCTGGCTCCGCGGGTTTGGGTGTGAGCGTCAAAGGCAACCGCTCCAAGGAAAACCACGCAGACCTGGGCATCTTTGTCAAATCCATCATAAACGGAGGTGCAGCCTGCAAGGTACAATAGCTTCCTGTCATTTATAGAGGGTGTGACTGTAAGCAGAAAGTCAATCTAAAAGTGTGGTAATACGTATTTGAAAGCCCTTTCAGACAGAAGATATGTG
This sequence comes from Xenentodon cancila, assembly GCA_014839995.1. Classification (NCBI taxonomy): domain Eukaryota; kingdom Metazoa; phylum Chordata; class Actinopteri; order Beloniformes; family Belonidae; genus Xenentodon; species Xenentodon cancila. The sequence goes on from CM026207.1 coordinate 4,167,647, forward strand.
ACATTAACGGCATCATCGCTCTGTTCATCCAGTCATTGGGCAGTCGTCACTTCTCATGGTTTTGTTCAGACACGCCTGTGCCAGGGATCTAGAGAGCCACTATGCATGCCTGGGATTTGCAGTCTGCACAAGAGTAGGCACTACATCAAATTAGTGATATCTTTAAAGTTTCTAACATACTATATTACTGCAACTTTTTATATTGGTATGCTACATGTGATTGGTTATGTAAAACAGTCACAGTGGATGGAATCAACTGAAAGTATTTAAGTTTATTGAATAGTCAGTCTTACTCTAATTGAAATAATTCTATTATATTAACTGCGTAGCTCTCACCAACTCTAGAAAAACACATTGAAATAATCTGAGGATATAATCGCCAGCTTTATTGCTGTTGGATGAGACCATGTGACCATACAAAACGTTATAAGTCCTTGTACAGTTATGGTTTTGTCTTGAAAACATGTAGTTTCTAACACAGAACCATTTCCAGCTAATAGGTTCGCTGCATTGTGTTAAATGTTTAGTGGGTGGAAAACTATAATCGGGTGGAGTGCCGAAGCAGCAGCTCGAATGCCTTAAATCGGTTTTCTCCGTTCGTTTGGTTGCTGCAGCTGATTTGCATAGTTAAAAGTAGGAAGGAGGACATTTTGTACAAAAAAGTTAAATATTTATTCATGCGATCTGTCTGTCCTCTGAACAGCAAATTAGAGGCGACTTCACTGATTGTACCTTTTTGTGACTGAAGCCGTTCAACCCTGTGCGGTGCACACGTGTACGGCGTGTAATTTTTCAGAACATCACCAGAACATCACCAGACTTGACCACCACCAAACTGATGGAGGCAGGCACAGAAAGAGTCTGAAGAGAGCTTTTTTTCAGTTTTACAATGAACATCGTAATTCGCTGCAATATTCTCGATAAAAATCCATCCATCCAGGTGAACACATTCAAATCCATAGAAAGGTCTGCAAAAGCGAAAGCTTTTTCTTTTTTTTGTGAGCCTCTACTGTTTTATTTTATATAACAAAGAAAGCAAAGTAAAACCTTTTTTCTTTGTCTAGGTAAGTAGTGTGTGAAGAAAATCTAAAGCTGTGATTAGAGCACAAAGTACCCTCTTTGCTTTCGCTGTCTATTGTGCTGTAGTCATTTTCAATAGTCCTTCAACTTGTTTTTTTGTTTTTTTTTACACAAACAAGCTTGTGTTGACAGCACATAATAACAGACTTAAAAGCACTCTTCCCTGTTAGACAGTAGATCATGGCCTGAAGTGGGATGCACTCAGCGAGTGAGACTATTGGGCTTATTAGATAAAGGTTATTAATTTGGATATATGGCTCCTTTTTACTTATCACACGATATGTACTCTGTGAGTGCTGGGAAGAGTACATTTTTCTCTTTTTAGTGCATGTGAGAGTTGAACCACTAAAATAAGTACTTTTGATTGCATCTTTGCTTGTTGACCAAAAGGATGGGCGCCTGCGAGTGAACGACCAGCTGATTGCTGTGAATGGGGAGTCGCTGTTGGGCAAAACCAACCAAGACGCCATGGAGACATTACGCAAGTCGATGTCAACGGAAGGCAACAAGCGAGGGATGATCCAGCTTATTGTGGCCAGACGAGTGGCCAAGAGAAATGAGGTAGGGAACCAGAATAATGATGGATTGCATAAATACAGGGCTGACGGGTGGCTAAATGTTTAAGTACATCTCACTGAAGGATATAGTGCTGATGTTTTTGGATGTAGTGGCCACAGATTGATGTAATTTAATATCACTGGGAAATAATCAGCCGGCTAATGTATACTTTTCTAATCATCTAACCTGAGTGTGCATGATGAATCATCATAAGCCTCTATTTTAACGGCCCTATTCTATCTGATGGCGTTTTATTCATTGCAGACTCATTTTAGTCACTTATGAAAGAATAATCAAACATGGCCAAATTTAGACTAAAGCCGAAATCAAAGTTCAAGCAAACATGTTAGAGGAGCCTAGTAGGGGTTCCTTTATGAGAGAAAATTATAATCACAGATTTTCTGGTCAAAAGTGAACTCGTGTTCATTGGAAACGATTGTGTATTAACGTTTGAAACATAAAACATCACCGGCCAAACGTCATGGAGCTTAACATCCGTTTTCACAATTACATTGTTTTTATGGTCATTGGTGGACTTTGACGAATTGCACAGCCTTAACCCTATTGATAATTATTTAAAAAAATAATACCATTACCCATAAAACACAGTGCACAAAGCAATAAGTAAATTTATTTTAAGATCTAATCATCAGCAGCCATCAAGTTGGTTATCTATAGCACATAAATGGGGGAATGAATCATACCGATGACTGTTGTCAGCCTTTAAGACCCGGTGTGAATTGTTGCTTTAGATTTGTCGTATTCTCCAAATGAGCCCTTCTGACGTTTTGCAGCTGCAAGTCTGCGTCACACTTTGGTGTCACACTTTCACATGTCAGAGCTGCACGTTGTGGCTGCTGTTGAATGTGAAAAGAGCAGTTTTGGTGGTGTCATTTAAAAAAAATAAATAAATAAATAAAAATAACAAAAACAGAAGAAAACGCACAGCCCTGACAGGTTAATGTCCAGCACAAGGCCATACTAATACGAGTTACTGCGTAAGTATTTAATAATAACTTTATTGGACCAGCTGTCCTGAGATTTTCAGCTTATAAAACAAAGTTCTGGTTTTGATCCAGGATACTTTGGTAAATAATCTCTTTTTTAGGCATATCTGCCTGGTTTACTCTGGGATTCGTCCTTAATAAATGCAGAGTGTGCCGGGTTTTGTGCGGTTTTACTGATATCAAAGAGGTTATAATTCGCAGTCCTAATGTCTACGTCATTAATGCACCATTTCAATGAGATTCTTTCTCTGTTTAAAGCACAACACTGGCATTAACAAGCATCACCGAAGTCTTTCATTCAATAACAGTAACTATGCACGTTATACTAGTGTACAAGCCCCTCCCACACACACCCACCTTGAAAGTGTAAAGGGTGGGGGTGGGGGTGGCTATGAACCAAACTACGTAACTGTTTTTCCTCCCTCAACGTCGTGTTTTTACATTCTCTCTACACCTTGGCCTGTCGTCTGCTTCAACCTGAATCTTCATGCATATCCATGAAGGAGCATGTATGTTTGTGTGCAAGTGTACGCCTCTGGCACAGCCCGGCTTCCCAGTCCTTCTCTTTCAACCTAGTGTGTCAAAGTTTTGATTTCCCCTCGGTCCGTCTGGTAATTGAAAGCAGAGGCTAAGCCTGGAGCTGTGTTTTGTGTATGTGGGTGTAAACGTGCATTCGCCCGCGTGTCTGCGTCAGCTTCTTTGCATGTATATCTGTGTGTAGTGAAGTGTGTAGTTTGTGGATCCAATTTATGCACGTGTTCATTTATTTTTGAAGATATTTTTGTGTGTTTGCGAGACCACATGTGTGCATGTTGCAGACATGTAAAGGCAGGGAGACTTCACAAAGAGCGCTGTAGATGAATAAAATGTGAGCACTGGGCGCCGTGTCCATCTTTGCTGCACATGCTGCAGCTGGAGGCATGGCCCGAGGCTTCGCAAGTGTCTGGATATTTATAAGAAGTAGTGTCCACAACACTGCAAACGCACTGTTATGCGCTCTTTGTCAAAATGAGTCCTCAGACGTGATTTATGAATTACAAAGTCCCTCTAGAGTTTCTGTAAATGAATGCGTCACAACCAGCTGTCAATCAAATATTAGCTTAAACCTTATAATCCCCAATTATAATGGGATGAAAGCTTTGGCTCATTTTGACATTTTCTGACATATGGGATCAAATAATTCAGTATTTACTTTCCTTCCCATGTCTCCATCTCCTGACAGCTGATATCAAATCAATCTGAAATGTTTGCCGTTGCATAAATCACAAGCCCGACTGCTTCCGCTCCTTCATCAGGCCCCCAAAGAGTCGCGCCGCATCGAGAAAGAGCTCGCTTTCACATCACCACTGGCACCCGATGGGATGGAGACCTTCCTGCAGCTTGGTTATGAGGCTGAATATGCAACGAGCTGCAGTGCGATTTGTCAATACGGCGCCTGTAGAGCAAATCCCCTCTGCTGTTATGGCGGCATTTCACCGTAGCTCCTCAGTCAGCCAATTCATTAACTACCTCATTTAAAGTCAGGAGCAGTCAGCAGTCACAGCACCATATGGCGACCTTTGAAAAGAGTTTGTTTCCGAGGGCGTATCGTTGTCTCTGTGTGAAGTTTGGGTTGGTTTGATTGTTTGGCTGCGATTCCAGGCGTTTCACCTGTTCAGTAACGATGGGCTCACGAGGTAGTAAAACCTCTTTTGTTGGCGTATCTTTGTCCACTTTTATAAAAAAACAGCACTGATTTGCTTTCGGTTTTCTATTACAGCAGACGCTTTAAATTTTCCTCTTCATTTCAGGCCACAGCTACACTATCGAATAAATAACTTTTTAATTGCAGCCTGACATTTTGCATCTTAAGTATGAGATCATGTTCAGCACCAAAAATGTTTTTGCAAATCCCTACTAACCTTTGTCTAGATTACCTGAGTGAATCCCCGCCCCCTAAGTAAATCTTGAATGGCATCGATTGCTAAGGATATGGAAAACATTTCTCGTCTGGAGACTTTACCGGGGATTTTCCAGTCCAAAAACACTTCCCACCTCTGCCAACCACCTTCTGCTACACCTCAAGTTTGAATTTTCTCTCAAACTTCACCTGTTTGTTTACATCAGAATCCAGTCAGCTGTGGTTATCACAGTTCCTCAACCATTTAGGAAGAGGCAAGGATCGCTGGGCATAGACCTTTTGCCGAAATCGAATCCCAGCATAGCCAGTTACAGTCATTGATTGAAGTAATTTGGCTCCGGTATTGACTCTTGTGTTATCGCTCGTTATGTGATGCCAGCGCTGATGGTTATCTTTATGGCGAGAGCTGTCATCATGGTCAGCAAGAAATGCAGAAGGCATTGCAAATCAATACAGTCAACGATCCAATGGACAAACACTGAGGGGGGAAAAGACACACAGTCTCTCTAGATGTGAATGTGTGCTTATGGGTGACAGGGCCAGCAAATGGTCTATTTGTCCAGCAAACAAGAGAGTGTCACCGCTGGTCTTTTGGGAACTATGAAGACGGGAGTGAGCCAACCTCCCCGCACAGAGCTTCACTCGCGTGTTAACAGCCAGTGTCTCAACAGCCCATTGAAAATCCATGTTCATCTATCCTTGTTGTCAAACTGGCAGCTTTAGTGTTTTTAGGTGCTTCTGTCTCCGTTACTGTTTAGTAAATATTAACATTCTTATGTCCTTTCATTCTCTTTTATCTATTTTTTTTAATAATTACATGTGATCCTTCATACTCTACTTCACAGCATCATGTTCCCTTTAGTAACTTAATCAATGCAATAAAGTATTAAAGAAACTGGTCACATAGATGAAGGATTATTTTACTTGACCGCTGAAGATTAAAGGCTGAGGATACAGTACAATAAGTCTGAAGTCGCCTCCTTCTTCCCTCAGGAGCCTCCGGAGAGCCCACTGGGATCCCAGCAGACTGTGAACACTTCTCTAGATGACCATGAGCGCAGAATCTCCCACTCACTCTACGGTGGCCTTGAAGGCCTGGATGATAACTTGATGCCACGACAAGGAACAATTCCTCGCACGATCGGTAAGAAGGACTTTGATTTTGACATCCAGGTACTCATCCACTTTCAGCTGTCACACTTACTTTCCAGTTGACTTTTTAGGGTTATTAGATTTGCTTTGGGTTTATGATACAGGCGGCAGTAAAGATGCACATCTGCCTTCTGTAGCTCACTGCTGCCTTTTGGGGGCAGAGGCAGAAATATTCAGAGCAACCCAGAATGGAGACTATTCTTGTTTCTTTTTCTTTATTGCTCAGCCTGTGGTCTGTGGGTGGGAGATGCACGTCAACCCATATTGTACTTTAAAAAGTAAAAAATGGCAACTGCACAAGAAACATTACCGATTATAAAGATGAGCATCCAAGGAGACATCTCATAAAAATGTTAGTGTTGGTAGTTAGTTACCCCTATTAAACTCCTAAATTTAATTGTTTTTTTATTAGATATCAAGTAGTAGTATTATATTTTTAGGGTCCAAATAAAACTCATTCCTGGCTACAAAAAATCATGATGGTGGAAACCAAAAGATCACAACAAACGTTAGTGGATGTCTGGGGATTCTGTGGCAAGTGAATACGATCAAAATGTACAACAATCCCTTTATCTGTCTTTATTGTGGTTTCTTTCTCTTTTCCCCTTCCATCAGGAGTAACTCTTATGTGCGTGATTTATTTTTTTTCTAGACTGCAGTTGTATGAAAATCACAAAGGTCATGTACGTTTTGTATGTTGTTTTTTTTTTTGTACGTTTTTGTACGTCGCCTATTGTGAAAACTGCACATGGGCCTTTTCCTGTTTCTAAGTAACCTCAAAAAGGTTTTGAGTTGGCTTGTGTGTGTGTGCGCACACGTGTGTAGGACAAAGTGCAAGAGATTAGCAAGCATATTTGTATGCGTGTGTAAGAGCTTTGCATGCAGCTGTGCAGGATTGCATGCATGTCACCTGAATGATTGATGGATGGGCGGTTAAGTTTCTTGATGACGAAGAAATGCTTCTGTACAGCAGATGGTGCAACAGCACAGATAGCCTGTTTTAATTTCATGAAACAGTGAATAAACCCAATATTTCTTTTTTTTTTTTTTTTTTACATTTGCTTTGATGGGTTTAATTTCCCAGAAGATAAAAATGATCACGTGTTTCAAGGAAATACAGAGGAAAAACAGCTATTTCTGTTGAGTTATTGCAAGTGACTCCAAACAAGAAGGTAGCGGAAATGCCTTTAATATAAATTAATTAAGCAGAGGAAGAGTTAGAAAAGTTGATGCATCAACTTTTAATCAGTTTTTTAAATGAGCTGCTGCCAGCTCTGCCTCATTAATCAATACAACATAATGTGAAAGTGTGAACTCTGTTTTCCTTTCATGCAAATTGGTTGACATTGGCACTGTTGTGTGAGTGTAAACACAAAAAGCATGAGCTGTGAGTGTTAATAGGTGACGCTCCATCATGCTACCACACTGGCTGTATTCATCCATGCTTAACAAACAGCAACGGCTTATAATGAGCATACAGGGTCCAGATTGGAAGCACAAGACGATTAATACCGGAAGATACAGACGTTGTCTCGTTTATCAGTGGAAAAGAAGGTCATTGTCACTTAATCAATCAGGCAAAACCGTGTTTGCGTCTTCAGTCCTACTGGCTTTAAACACAGTTCAAACTAAGTTCTATTGATTGTGATTCTTCCATCCTTAGTTTTCCCAGATGTTTGGATACTGTTCCAGGTTTTCCCATCAGCCCTAACGTGGTTGAACAGTCGTCCTGACTGACTTCACTTCAGTGCTGTCAGTGTTTGTGACATTCAGCTTGTTAGGATTAAAAACGCTGTGTACGTTTGCTGACTCATTGACGGTTGGGGCTTGTCCCACGTGCGTTTTGATCCACCGTCACGTGTGGCCGGGATCAGCTGGCCTGAGCTGTGAAAATAGAAATGTCACCTCGGCTTCATCCAACCTCAGAAACCACCAACGATGGCCTGTGGACTTTATACTTGATTAGCATTATTTAATCAGTTTATTACTTTATTAGTATCGGATAACAGAGACATGATACATGTCCCTGCTTATTAAAACACTTAATCATCCCCAATCTAATGTCATTTTTTCTGGACCACCTAAAGAGAGATTTCAGCCCCAACTGATAATATAAAACATATGTGGTTTTCATCGCACAGGTGGTTTATAAATAATCTAAACTCAACTCTGTTATAACATTTTGGCTGTTTTCTATTCAGTTTGCCGTCCGTGAGATTCCAAAGCACTTTTTTCCCTTTTTAATATATAACTCTGCGCCTCAGTTTTGTGTCAAAGTGAGATTGGAGAGGTAGGAAGGGGATTACAGCCCTATTCAAAATGTTTAATTTACGTGTGTGTGAGCTAAGCAGTGGGGATAAAGACCAACAGGGTCAGGCTTTAAGCTGGGAGCCTCTGCAAGATGCTTTTTCCAAACGTGTTTGTTTCATTAATTCTTACATTTGCTTTGTATCATCTGTAACATGTAACATTTCTTTGTTTTGTCAGTTTTTTTCTTTTTGTTTTTTATCCTGCTCTCCTTGTGAAAAGTCTTTTAGAAGCAAGACTTATAAATATCAGGGAGAACATTGGATTTGACTTTATATGATTGAATTTAGTGGTTAAAAGTGGCTTTTGTGAGACGTGTGTGGACTGTGCTTGGCGTGCACGTAGGTCTGTGAGTATATTTAAGTGTCTGTATCAAAGGTGTGTGTGTGTGTGTGTGTGTGTGTGTGTGTGCGTGTGTGTGTGTGTGTGCGTGTGCGTGTGCGCGTGTGTGTGTGTTCGCACGCCTCTGGCGTCAGTGGATGTGACGTAGTCATTCGATCCAAAGTCATCAAAATCTAGTTACCAGCTGGTCTGATGTAGTTGTGCTTTAACATTATTTAATTAATTATGCATTTGTGCATTACATAAGAGCTTTGCTGTTGACTGATCATTTGAGTGATCATCTGATACCTTCGTCTTCTGTTGAATAGTTTCACAGCAGCGATGGTGCCAGTCCCCACATGTGAAAGACTAAAGATGTTTCCGTCCATCCTCTTCGACGTCGAGGTCTCCTTTTTCACGGTTTTGAAGAGAAGTCTTGCCAGATGAGATGGAAACACAAACCCCCCGCAGCTCTCCCTTTTGTCACAATTTCAGAATTGTTGGTTTTATTTTGTGAAAAAGTGTAAAGGAAATCCAGTTAATGTAAACTTGTGTGTGGCTGCAGGCGTCTGTGAAGCCCTTCGATGACCTGCTGACCTGTCTAGACTGGTCCCGCACCTTTCACCCCTGAACAGTCTGCTCCTGCAGACCCCCATTTTCTTAAAGGATTCAAGCATGCATGGTGAATATATGGGATAAGACTGAACTATATTTATTGAATCCCTAGAAACTCATCTGTATTTCCTTAGATTTTACATTTTGGGGGTCTTAGCATGAAGAAACTAATATGGTTTAAAATTGTCCTGAAAATGACTCCATATCTTTCTCCCATTCTGTTAACGGGGACCTATAAAGATGCGCTGGCCACACCCCCACATCACCCCATCAGAAGATAATACGCTCTTTCTAAAATTGGGATATTAAAGGAGTAAATGTTTGAAGAAGATTGAGAATGTTCAATAATAGGAATCTAAATTCTACTAGGTCAAATGTAGCGGAGCTGTCAGAGTAGTAATTTATTCTCTTATTATTCGACATGCCAGCGACTCCGACTTGGGTTCTGGCCGCAAACACCTGCCAACACCAGGGCTCTGCATCTCTCTGTTCACAGCTGCAGACCTGTGTGCCAAGAGACTCTGGGAAAACGCATGGAAAAAAAGAAAAACCAGCTGACTGACATGCCAGCTCATGCATTCAATGTCAAGAGAAATGTTGGCAAAACGGTTGTTTTTGGATGTCACTTGTGAATCCGCCGTCCAAAAGATAAAAAGTGCAGGGACATGGCAGCGCTTCCAAAGGAACAGACCCCACTTTTTCTTCAGGTTAACCTATCTGGGGAAGACGTGAAGGATACAGAATCTGATTCCATGTTATTACAGTTGTAACCTGAGCGTGTCGAGATTGCCATCGCAACCAGAGGAAAATCCGCCAACAAGCTTCTTCCACTTGGTTCTGCTGCGCTCTGCCTCAATCTTGTGGTACCTTTTCGTTTCATTTGCTCGACCTTTCCGACCTTCCCTCTCTGAAACTGTAGGTGGTACTCTGCCGATTGAAAGCTGAAATCCACTCTGTGTGCCAAAAGCTGATTTTGCTCCTGTAATGTATAAACCCTCTCATGGAGAACAAGCGTTACTGTTGATATAATTTTTTTAAATTTTGAACTTTTATATTAAGGTGGAAGAATTCATTTAGTTGCCCCCCCACCAGAAAAACGGAGCAAAACAACCTAACGATATGCATGGCTAGTCCCAACTATAATTGTGGCGTGTTCGGCTGCGGTTTGGGTCAACCAACCCGACAGTTGGACCAGTGCTTATGTGCAAAATGATGAACCAACTGAAGCATATGTAACTTTCAGCATGTGTGGTCTCACGAAGACGTCCCTTTTGCAATCTAATTTACCGCTGGCACCCTTTGTACTTTTCTATTAGTCACAAGTGGTTTGAATACAGTGGGATGATGTGGAAAAGGAGGCGCCCCGCTCTCTGTAGCTGCTCAGAAGCCAGCATTAGAAGACTGTAGCCGGCAGTTCCCAGATGTGAAGTGTGAATGTGAAGCACAGGTTTGCATCTTCAGCAGTCATTTCTTGAATAAATAATTGTGAGTCCTGGGGGGGTCTTTTAGCAGATCCTTTGAAAAAGTGTGTTTTTAAGGGTGCCACAAAACATAAATCATGCATTAGTCTTTCTTAGAAAACACATTTTCCATTCAGAACGTTTCGGCTTGCATTTTGGCCCAAGCGCAGTCTTAGATCACTTGCAGGTTCTTTGCACCCTGAAGAAGCCAAGGAGAAGAGACTTAATTATTCCTCCAGGCCAATAGCTTTCAAAGCCCAGCCCCCCTGGCAATAACCTCCTCACTAATTATGCAAATATATTGAGACAAGACGAAATGAAAAAAGGAGAAAAAAAGAAAAACGCTCTGCATGCCTTTCGCCCCGTGCTATTTTCACCTCTTGTATATCCATTTTCATTGTCTTTTTAACCACTTCCTTTCTTTCTCGCTGTCCCATGCTCCCACCACCACCTTCTGCCTTTAAATATATATGTTTATATATAAACAAAATAATGGCTTCCACTCCCAAATGAAATGTCCCACACACACACACACACACACACACACACACACACACACACACACACACACACACACACACGGGTTTGATCCGCAGGTGAGGTTGGGCATGGGCTTCGTCTACATGTCAGTCTTATTGTTGCTCCACAGCGCTTGCCCTTGAGCACTGGCACTAAAACAAAGAGGACTTGTTTTTTGTTTTTTTTTTTCCTCATTTTACCAGGCTTCTGAGTTGACAGATTCATTGGTTTTCTACTCAGTTGCCTTCAGTTGATTGTACTGCAGTGATTCAAACTGTGGCATTGATGGGATTCTCAGTGTTGTGCATTGGACTGCTGGACTGCTTAGGGAAATGGGATTAAGTGGTTCTGCGAGACCACGTGCGTTTTTAAAATGTCTGTTTCTGTGTGTGTGGTCTAAGCATGATAGAAGTGGCCATGCTGAGCTAGAGGACTCACCCAGACTCCAAAATTCACAGCGAATAACAAACACACAGCAGGAAGGGGGCTAAAAAGAACACAAACGCACACTAAAATGACTTAAACAATCAACATGGAAAGTATGCGCAAGAATGCCGTTGGTGACATTCCCAGTGTTCCGTTTTTTTATGCATCACCAAGCATGTTTTCTCAAACCCTTACTGTTCTGTCTGGTGAAATCCTGAACTTGAAAAGCGTTTTGAAGAGAAGCTTGAACATTAACATCTGATATGTTTAAGATGTGTGCAGCTCTGCTGCCTCACAGTTTTACAAATCCTTGCTGGGGATTAAACCATTTGCTTGTGTGGGTTTTCTTCAGGTTCTCTGAGTATAAATTACCCATAGGTGTGTGTGTGTGTGTGTGTGTGTGTGTGTGTGTGTGTGTGTGTGTGTGTGTGTGTGTGTGTGTGTGTGTGTGTGTGTGTGTGTGTGTGTGTGTGTGTGTGTGTGTGTGTGTGTGTGTGTGTGTGTGTGTGTGTGTGTGTGTGTGTGTGTGTGTGTGTGTGTGTGTGTGTGTGTGTGTGTGTGTGTGTGTGTGTGTGTGTGTAAGATCAAGTCTTATTTGTTCATTTATATCAGCTGCAACTGCTACCACTTCTTTTAGCAGTATTCCTGTAGTACTGGTCCCAAATACCGGTCCTGACCCTGTGTCAGGGAGGGAATCCAACGTAAAACCCTGCCAAGGAGCATGAAGTGTTAAGAGTTTGGCATTTATAATTAAGAAATTATATTTATTTAATAATAAATTATATTTGATCTAATTTAATCAACCATTTCAAATGGTTGAATAAATTCCCAGTGGGATTTATCAGCAGTGATCTTATTAGAGTAGGAAATGATTCCACATCTCTTATTTTGTTGAAAATATACCAAAATCATGGTTGGCACCTTAAACTACAATTTTACTTATTTTTATTTTTTTGAAGCGCTAAACTCACTTCCCACTAATGAACAAAAGCATGAGAGAGAAACTTTGCATAAAATTGGATGCTAAAATCAGCCAAAACACGTCTTAGTGCAGAAAACCACTGAATCAGTCGGGTTTTACGTTGTTCTTGGATCATTTTTACCGAAAATCATGCTGCTGTGCATCAGTGCATTAAAAAGAAAAAAAACCAGGTCAAGCGATAATAAAGTGCCCTGATCAGTAAGTGAGTAAAAAGCCACTTTGTATCTGCAGAAAAATAACAGAGAATACTCACCAAAGAGTTTTTAATTGACCTCGCCACACACTCACGTCTCCTGATCTGCCCTTTGTTTTCTCCATCGATTCATTTACATGAGGTCATTCATCCGGGCTGGCTGCAAGCGCTGGTGCTCAGCGGCATGTCGGTCAGCCACATGCTCAGTTATGAGAAACCAACGGCAGGCCTGGCGCAGGTCTGTGGCTTTCAAACCCAGGCGCTTTTTAAAGATGAACCTCTCCCGGAGCTTGGTACACAAGGCCTTTATGAAGTACTGAAGCCATCCTTTTTTGGATGCCAATTTTAAAATACAGATTAAAGAAAAAGTCATGCGCTGCATATCAATGGGAGTTTTTAAGCCATGCTTTTCAGAGGCTGAGAAAGGAGACTATTATATATTTTCTCTTCAGCTCAGAGAAGTTTTTATCTTTATTTGTGAGGGCACAGCTTGAATTAATCGTTGTGTTTTGAAACAGGAGAACCATTGTGGCTGCTGACAAACTGCTTTTAGCATAAGCTGATTAACAAGAAGCAGTTTCACTTTGCATTTGGACTTCGAATTATGTTTTGTGGCTTCAAAAGTCACCCCCTTTGTAAGCCAGTTTTGTTTTTGTGTATATTTTGTCAAATAGTTCCTTCAGTCTCTTAATAGATATTTGTCTGTTTACAAAAATAATAATCATCTGGAGGATGTTGTTTTGTAAGTTACAGTTTTTCATATTTTTCCCCTCCTTGTTAATATAATTTTGAATTTTTGCCGTGAAACACAAAGACACGAGTTGATTCAACCTTTTCTGAGCATGTAATCTTTTTTTCCCTGCTCACACACCCTCTAAACAAAATCAAATGTTAAGTATTAAACCAGCACTAAAAGATGCTGGTGGTGAAGTGGTGACGGGTCCAACAGACTTTTACTTAATTCCAAATTGTTGGGCGTATGAATAAGAATTATACCTAAAAATTATTTTTGTGCACATCAAAAAAACCACAAAGAATGAAAAGCTTGAAAAAGAAGGAGACATTTGAGGGATTTGTGGTCCTCTTTACTCTGAAACATTCAGAAAGTTTCCACAAAGACAAAGCGGCAAACTTCTGGATTCCGACGAACGCCGACAGATTAACCACAATAATGAAAATGTTGCTGATTTCAGCCGCATTGCAGCCGTACTGTACGCTTTGATTGTAAAGGACTCCCACAGGACATTAGTCATGTTTTATTTATGCATACATGTCTGGTCAGTTGGATAGAAATTTCTTGGGCTGCTTCTGGATTTGGTGGATGGAAGAACATCAAAGACGCTTATGAAAAGATGCGAGGAAAAAATAAATGTTCTCTTCCGCAGGAAACTATCAGCTCTCGCCGACCGTTAACATGCCACAGGACGACACTGTGATCATCGAGGACGACCGGCCGCCACTCTTCCCACCTCACCTTTCTGACCATTCGTCATCCAGCTCTCACGATGATGTGGGCTTCGCCGCTGAGGCCACGCCATCATGGGCCAAAGAGGTTCCCGCTCCGAATAATAGGTACGATTATGCACCACAGACTTATATTGTTCACATTTTTCTTTCTCCTTATTTGAATCTTTCTATTTCTTCTTTTCTTTTTCTCTAAACCTCTTTTCTGGACCCATCTCATTTTATTTTTTGTCATGATAACATGTTTTTTTTTAATCCCCCTCTTTGAACTCCTGAAGGTTTTTTGCTTTTTACTTTAGCACCTCTGTTTGGTTTTCATATTCTGTACAGAAGAAGCTTTAAACGTGTTCCCATTTCAAACGCGCCGTGTAACTCAAGTGGCTTCATCGAGCTGTTAACGGCAGGGAGAGTGATTTCCGGATGACGTCTGTTGATATCTGAGACAATATATCAACAAAACACGCGGCGCTTACTCCTCCTTCCTTCAATACTTTCTGAGAAAACATGCCCCATAACCGCTTCAGACCCTCCCCCGCATGTGATCTTCTGTTTTCAGAGCCAGGGCTGTGTGAAGGCGTTTTTGAAGATAGTGAGGAGATGTTCTGGATTAAAAATGATGAATCATATGATTTACTTTTCCATTAATGTAATGCACTTTATTTGGGCTGCTTCTATGTTTTCAAAGGTATCTGTCAAAGCTGAACAGCAGATCAGCTTTGATGTAACTGCAACAGCTCGTTTTTGTGTCCTGTCGAAAAAGACGCACATTCACTTGCCGTCAGGTGCATGAAATCCAAGCTTATCTGGAATTCTCTTACTTTCAGGAGTAATTTTGTCTGTTAAATTTCCATCGGATCGTTGTTGTATGGTCATCTCTTGTTCTCTCCCTGTCACATCCCCGTTTCAGCTCTTTGAGTCCAGATGAAAACCATCCAGATGGAGCTTTCCAGAGGGAAGGTTTTGGACGCCAGAGTATGTCAGAGAAACGCACCAAGCAGTTTGGAGACGCTGCTCAGCTTGAGATCATCAAAACGCGCAAGTCCAAAAGCATGGATCTAGGTAGAACCTTTAAAACTTCCCTCTGCCTTCCAATGTGTGGGTTGTACTTAGAAGTTAAAGGATTTTTCAGGAGCAGTTATTTATATCTGTGTCCATTCTCTGGACGGACACGTATTTAAAACACAATTTACATATAATTATAAAAAAAATATATATTTTTCTTTATGAAAACAGGATTTGTGTCCAAACTTCACTTCTCATCTTTTATTGAAGATTTGTCTTAATTGTCAGCTCTGTCTTCCTAGTTTTAATTTAATTTCCATTTTGAGTTTAAAACATTCATTTTGAAGTTCAACCTCTGATTACAGGGAAATAATTTTAGCATATTTTTGAAGCATCAGAATATTTTAATATTTTAATACTGAAATGTAAAACCAGATATCACTGACCATGAATCAAAGTCTCCTAAACTAAGATGTAAAATTCACTTCACATCACAGCTAATGAGCAAGTTTAAACTCTGACGCCAGAAAGGATCCAATTTCATGTCACCTTGAACAAACATCCGTGCACGTTCCCAATGTTTCAGACATGTTCTTTATATTTAAATGTATTCCACCCCCTCTCGGTTGAAATCAGACTTCGCCTCTCACCAAAGTCAAGAACTTCTCTGTGTTGATTCACCTTGAAATGGCTTCAAACATTCGCTGATTGCTTTGGCTGCAACAGTCTCTCTGCTTGCTTGCTCTATAATCATATCTAATCTTCCCAACCAGATTGCTGTTGTGTTTCGTGTTGATATCTCAACAAGTTTGATTGCTATCTTCAAACTGTCTTTTCAGCTCCCCCAAACCTTTCCTCCTTGTCTCGCATGGCATCTGATGTTAAATGAGATGAAGCCCTTTCTGATGTTTGCAGCACGACTTGGATGTCGCATGTGGAATGTCATGAGCACTTACTTAACCCCAAATGTTTGTATCCTCCCTCTTTTCCCTCCTTCCTTTAACAGTAGCTGACGAGATTAACCTCACCCCTGGTCCCGAGACCAATACAGGTAAGGACCGGTGGAACATGGAATGAAAAACTCTGCTTCGCTGCCTTCAAATTAACTTTTTTTTATTACATCAGGATCATATCTGCTTTACTAAAGGCTACAACCCCTGTGGAGGAAAAGATAATGAAGTCACCTGTCTCTGTGCGCAATAATTCTGATATTTACATTTAAGAAACAACAAAATCACAGAAATAACACAAAAGTCTTTTTATTTAACTCAGACTTGAAACTGTGTTACCTGGTTGATGAGCGGGAAACTGGGACTCGACATGAGAGCTCTCATTTGAAACAAAATAAACTCCTTCAAGATGGTATTTAACAGGAAGATATTCCCAGTAGGTTTTCTGTATTTGGTGCAAGTACAAAGAAAATGGGAAGGTTTGTAAAAGAGAAACCCTTAGAGAGACTGAGGACAATGTCAAAGCAACAGGACAGAACAATTCAAACCAACCTTGGAAATGCAAAGAAATGCACAACAACACAATTGAA
Organism: Xenentodon cancila; assembly: GCA_014839995.1. Lineage (NCBI taxonomy): Eukaryota > Metazoa > Chordata > Actinopteri > Beloniformes > Belonidae > Xenentodon > Xenentodon cancila. The sequence goes on from CM026207.1 coordinate 4,184,173, forward strand.
ACACAAATGGACAAAAGCAGCAGTGTTTGTTCGTGACAGCAATACATCCTGAAAATGGGAGTGGCATGCAGACAAGCAAAATGTGACCGACCATTAACAACTAAATGAAAGAAAAGGTTAGAGTAGGCTAAAGAGGAGCAGTCATAGCCACCGATTATTGGATTAAAGAGATATTAATGACAAAGCTGCATTAGTGAAAGAGATGACGCTGGAACTTCACGTCGGTGCAGGTGTTTACTGTGGAGTTTTCAAAGACACCTGCCTTCAGAAAACTCATTTCCGCAGTTATTTGTGATGTCATATTTCATTTTAAGCGAAAGAGGAAAGAAGATGGAAGTCAGTAGTTTTACAGTAAATGCTCGGTTGTACATTGATATATTGAACACTTTCTCAGTCTAATAGAAAGCAGGTTTGGTGAGTCAGTTATTTTACTGGATGACGGTCTTCTTCAGGACCCACATATCTACTCAGCAGTGTGGCCGGTAAACGGGTTTGGATCGCAGTCCGATTTGAAAACCAAGCGAGAAAACTAAAAACGAAGATATTCATGGCAAGGCTTCATCATGCAAAAGATGTCTCCATGCGACAAGGCTGATCTGACAGCTGCCGTGTAAGAACGTTGGAACCTGACTGATGAAGCGTGTTGTGTTTTTTTATTGGTGAAGTTCATGCCTCAGATAATTCAAGCTATCATAAATACCTGAAGAGGTGTGCCAGAGTACTAATTACAGTTTTTTCCCAACATTATTGAGTCCTTCCATTTAAAACAAAACAAAACACTCAAAAAACTCAAACTTTTAGGTTGAGAACATCAGCAAAAACAGTCCAGTGCAACCTGAATCAAAAATGAACAACAGACAGCCTTCACCTCTGATTCATCAACGTTTTAAAAAGTGTCTTCATTTTTATCAAATCCAACTTCCTCATTTCAACAAGCCTCATTTCCACATTTCCTGTCTTTTTGTATTCTCAAAATAATAAAGGGTTAATTGTATAGGTAAAAGCACCTCGTGAAACCTTTTGGGAAACATTTTTAATTGCAGAAGTTTTCATCCAGGGACGGTATCGAACAGCGACCTGCCTGTGTGGCTTTCTGGAAGCGATCGATTTGTAACAGAACGTCACACAAATTGTACAGCGACAACGATGACAGGCATTAAATTGCAGATATTGATTTAGAGGTATAAATTCTTCAGCTGTCTTGCAGGTTGTTTTTGCAGAAGTCTGGCCGTAGCGTTTGTACTCCATGCGCTTGTGAAGCAGTCGCTTGCATTCTGTTTGTTTTGCTCTCGACAAGACAGATTTGTTGGTGTGCAGAGTGAAGTCTTGCAGTCCTCGCTGCAGTTTAAGGTCGCCACTGAACACGGTTGTGAAAGCAGTTGGGTGAATACAGATTTGATTTCCCCCCTTTGGCTCAGATGCAGCGGTGGTGCTAATTGTTTTTGTGTGCGTGCGTGATAGGAGACGGAGCGCAGGGAAAGCGCTCCGTCCTTGGTTAAGGCAGCGAGCTGACAGCGATTCATCAGTCATTGTCAGGTCTTGTGTATTTTCACTGTCACCTGGACTGAATAAAAGGCCTTCCTTTAAAATCAGCGGCGTGACGTGACTGATGCGTTCAGCTGAAGGGAGATGTGTTAGGGGGAAGGAACAGAGAGATTATAGCTTTGGACTGTGGGGAGCAGGATGTTTAATGATGGTTTACAGCAAAATGAAGCGAGGGCTATAAAACAGAAGGAAACTGTAAAAGCACAAACTTAAGTCGAACGCTTCTGAGGGGGGCGGCTATGAGCAGGAGAGGAGATTGATTCCAAGTTTCCGTCATTATGGTGCCATTAGTCAGAAAAGATGTGGTTGTTGCATATTAGTGACACCAGATTAGTTTACTGCACTGACAGATGATCTGATCATAATCAGGAAAGAAAAAAACAAGCTTGACATCCCATTCAGCTCAAAATCGCCATACGTCATCAAATATGGCAAAAGACTAAAGATTTAGTTTCACTAAAGATGGTTTATGGAGTTTTTCTTCATGGAAAGTTTCCCCAAGTCGACCTTGAAATCAAATGGCTGACTGTAAATGAAACTGAATTGACTGTATAAAATGCTAATTACTACTTTTTTTTTTTTTTTTTTTTTTTTTTTGGTAAACCAAATTTAGTTGGCATCTCCTTGACCTTGTGTTCGTTTACCTTTCAGACTTGGAGCGAAGCACGCATCACTTCTATTTCCATACACACAAGATATGAAACATCTTTTAAAAAATATAAAACACGATAAAGGGCAAAGTCAGTCATTTAAATTGAAAGCAGAAGATTTAACCTTTCAGCTTTTCAGCGTTTTTTTGTTTTTGCCTTCAAAAGCGGAAGAGTGAAATGTTTTGAAATGTTGTTTTCAGCTCCAAGTTTTCCTGAAAGCCCTCCGGTTTCAGACGTCTTTTTAAGACAAAACTTTAGGTCTCAGTAAGTCAAGGAGATCGATTCTCGTCCAACTGCCTGCTCTTGCATTATGTAGAAGAATTACTTGCATTATTTTTGCCTATTCTTGAAGTACAATCCTCCATCTAACAGCATCTTCTCCCTCAAGCGCCTCACAGAAGCAACCAAAAACAACAATGCCTCCTTCATCTCTGTTGTCCTGTCAACAGAACTCCTCTTCTGTGTGGCATTTATGGCAGTGATGCGCTCAGTCTTTCATGTAGAAGGATTTACTTGGTAAATAGAAATAAATACTCCATTCAGAGCTTTAAATAACAGTTTCTCATCAATCTTTAACACTCAAACTGTCACATTTCTCTTCACTTTTTTATGCTTGTTTGGTTAGACACTGCTGGTTACTAAGTTACGTGGTTACTTAGCGCTGATGTCCAGCATCCGTCCCACCACACGAGATGTAAATTTGAGACTTATGGTCCAGTTCAGCTCATTGAATATTTATTGTTCCTTTTCATTTTGGTTTCCAGTTTAGATTTTAATATAGATATTAAATATTGTGAATGCACTAGTTTGAAAGAAAAGTGCAGCTCTTATCTCACTCGTCTCTTCTCTGCGGTTTAAAGGGTTTTTGTTGAGAGGCTTTGTTGTCCTACAATTAGCTATGTCTTGATACCTAAGCTCTAAACTTATGTTTTTTTTTCTTTTTTTATATTTGGTCCTAATTACTTTAATTGAGGTGGAAATTGAATTTGGATTTCATAAAAAAAAAAGTGCTCTTAATTTACTGATAATTCCCCAAGTGTTTCTGGATAATAGTTTTTGCTTTTTAAAGTTTACACAAAGTTTATTTTAACTTCTTTGGCCCTGATGTCCCTTTTGCAACTTTATTTATTTATTTTTTTTTCTTTATTTGAAATCTCCACTAAGCACAAATGATCCATGGCCCATTTGCAAAGGTAAAAACACCACTGCTCTGCTAAAAGCAAAGACCGTGGCTGGTTTGAGTCGGGATCCTTGTGTCCTGCTCTGCGATTGGCTGAGAATAGTGTTGACACAGGCCGCTGCCATGTGTTGTGTGAGGACACTTCAGCGATGTAAGACAATGCTGGACTGTCTGTGCTGTCCACATCCTGTTTGACATGTCATAAATCTCTGTGAGGAGGCATCCTCTGAGGGGTTCCCTTAATGTTGACATCACACAACCATTTAGATTGTGGTCGAGAAGGAGAAAACATTTCCTAGAATTATTTAGTTTTCCAAAAGTATACGTTTGCGTGGTTAACATAGGACAGCATAGTGAAGAAAATGTTCTCTGTTCATTGATCTCTGTAACCCTGATCAACAGACTTCAGTTGGCAGACATACATTTTGCTTTTGTCAAATAATGAATAATACTTTCATTCCCAAAGGGGAACAAAGAACTGTATTTTGTTTCACTTGGGATTACTTTAGAAAAATAATTCCATAGAGATATGGAGGATGATGATTATGATGATGATGATGATGATGATATTAGTAATAACAGTAGTGATAAAAGTAATGATGATAAGAAGACGATTCTGTTGGGAAATTGACCTAAATGATTTCCACCACGTGTTGACAACAAGCACTGCAGTCCCTCCTCTATTACCACTCGCTCTGGAGTCTCTTCCAGCTCTTACTGCCTGACACCCATCTATAGAAAAATGTTGTGGTCTGGAACCAGCATCTCCAGCATTTATACTACATTCCCGATGTTCTCTCTTTGTCCTTGTCAGTCAGTTTTTTTTTTTCAGTGATCTCAAATCATCCACATGTACAGAAACGTACCTGTTGTTGTGATTGTCCATCATAACGGACGTCAAGAAGTGCCAGAACTACCAGTAGAAATCCCTTAAGCAGCATACTATCTAAACACGTGTAGGGAAATGTTAACATGTTTACAAAATCATGGCTTTATTTAAAAAAAAAAAAAAAAAACCAAAGCTTGGTGAATAAAAGTCACAGTAAGACGATATAAGCAGACTAAGCAGCAGGTTGCTACTCGTCCAGCTTCCTTCTAGTTGTTTCCGTTTAGACGTCCAGTTTTCCAAAGGGGGGACGAAGTTTTGGTTCTCCAACTCCAACTTACTGGAAAGATTCAAACACAATTTAATCATTCCTTTTGTGTTGACTCGCTGGGGAATCGTTTTACATTTAACAATTCATGCAAAATGTCCCTCATTAGAAAAGCCACTTTTCTCTTGTAATTACAAAGTTAACAGTACAGAGATGAGAGAGGCAGAGAAATCGCACAGCGTATGATTTACTTTATGCAGACTCTATCAATAATCTGGCTGTCCCGCCTCATCCAGTGAGCTGCTTCATGATCGAGCTCCACGATATTTGTTATGGCAGGGTTGTCAGAACTTAAATGGGAAGGATAATATTTAATCTTTTGATGACTTGTAGTTGCATTCTGTCTAAATACACGGATCACATAAAGCTGAATGACCGCTTGCCAGATTTGAAAGTATGCATTTTGCCGTGCGATGTTCCCAGACTGGATCATCTGAGGTCTAATAATTCTTCCCATTGAAGGCAAATGCCAGGTTTATCTTTTATAGTTGCTAAAAAGTTTGTTGTGGCCAGGTGGTAGACTGAGCAGAATTTCACAGGGAACCATCTGCCAAGTTTAAGAAAAAAAACAAAGTTTCCGTGTTTGTGACACGAGCCAGTCACAGTCGGCTGCCAGGGAGGGAGCGCTGTCTGCTCGGGCCCGGTGGGGATTGTATGTTGTTTTTCCTACATTTTAGTGGAGAAAGAAAACTTCTAGCATTCTGACACATGTATCTTGAAGTTTGGCTGTTTTGTAAAAGGAGGGAAAAAAAATGTCCAAAATTGAAAACTGGATGTTTCCCTAATGAACAAATATCCAGATATCCGAATATTTGAGTGGAGTTGAAGAGTTTTAAACGCTCCTGATTTTTGTCTTTGCTATTCTGACATAAAATCCTTCTTCCGAACATAATATTCTTCTGCTCCCTCATTCCCTTTTTTACTCCTGGCTTCCCTTTCATCCCATTTTCTCATGTTAGTCTGCCAGACTTCATATGTTTTGCAACCCCCTGCTACAGTGACTCTCAGTTGATGTCACCTGTGAGATTAGAGTCCGTTTCATTTACCTGCATGTTTGCTCACCTTTTTTAATATTATTATCCCCACTGTGTGTGTTCTGAGTGCGTGAAAGGTGCCACATGGGAGCAAGAATTATGCCTGCACAACTGTAGGAATTACTTTACTTTAATTAAACTGTCATGTTCCTCCAATTTTGCTGATGTTTTTTTCCACTTACAGCCTCATCTTGTAATGAAATTTGTATTTAGTCAAGAGGAATGAGACGCACATGAATACACACAATCGATTAGAAAGTGTCATCCAGGTTTGATTACAGAGTGTTTGTGTCAGAACTGATTTCTAATTGTCCCTTAGCAGAGCGCTTGTGTTCAGGTGCACCAGGTCTGGTTCAGCCTTTTGGCAGCGGCAGCAGCCGTTTCTCGAGGTCAGCAGTTCGACATGTGTTACAAATTTTAAGCTGCTCTGCAAAATAGCTTCTGTGGATGCTGGAGTCAAATGGGAGGGTAATTATTTTACCATTTTAAAGCGTATTCCACAGTCACATCACATTTTGTTAGTTTTTACCTATCAATATATTGAGATACGACAACTTTGAGGCTTTAATTAGGAAAATTAGAAACGGATTGTGCGTCATCTTAATACAGATGCCAAGAAATTAAACTGTTACATGAAGCTCTGCACACATTACGGTGTGTATAAGCAGGCCACGTGTATGATCTTTCCTCCGGATGCTGGGTCATGCCGTGGTGCTGACGTCATGCTTTGCGCGCTGACGACATTAGTTGTGGAGTTCCACCTGGCGGGTCACGTGACATTGGGATATTTCCCTCCATCCAACACGAGAGAAGTACAGAAGAATAGGGCTGAAGCTGCAGACACCGGGTAGCCTCCGAGGTCACACTTGGACAGATCGGGCTGTTAGTCTTTTGGAAGTGGCAGGAAGTGTCATGTTGTCTAATGTGTGTCACTGGGTCACTATTTATGCTCGCTGTCATCCTCTAAATATGTCCTCTGATGTCATCCTGCAGCATAACTAATGATAATTGTTGTTTTTAAGCCTTAAACACGTTAAAACATTTTTTTATGATATTTTTTGTCATAAAAAATGTTTTGAGGTGAGCTCCCAATGATATTAAGTTATCTCGGTAGACTTTGCCTTTTATTACCTCCAAATTGGTGGCAACTGAATAAAAAGCTCACAAAGGCATCATATTGCAGCTCGGAAATGTCCATATTATCTCATAACATTACAAGTTAAATGGCCATTTTATGACAGATTTACAGTAATTGTAATTTTGTAGATGACCTTTTTTAATGTGCATTTAGAGCTCAGCACTAATAACTGTGAACATTAATAGTCAGCAGTAATGTATACAGCCATTAAAAAGGCCTTATTAATTTGAAATTACATTTCAAACATGCATCATTGGTTGTAGTTGAAGTAGAATTTAAAGTGTTTAGTCTATGAAAGGTGATGATTTCATAACTCGAATGAAATAATTGAATGTATTAAGTCAATTTAACAAATTCTAAACACAGGGGCTCACCTGGATTTTCTATGAAAAGAGCCCATATATTTCTGATTTAAAGGTTCATCATTATGTTATATGATTCAGCAATAAAAATTGTACATCTTATTTATACATCTATTTGTATTGTTGCAAAGAACCAGTTGTGAAGAAAGGCTCCTGTGGTTTCTCCTCATACAAATAATAATGTACAATCTATTTCTGCACAAGATGGGAGTCTTTGGACTGTAGATGGGAGTAATAGTTATAATAGTCTGATTTTAAAATTTGAGTAACTGTCTAATATAGTGTTTATCGATCTTTTTGTAGGCACTGCACATTTCTTTGGGGTATAATAAAAAATACATGTTTTTTTCACCACTGCCTCTAGCATTTATCACTATTGTGGTAAATAAACAAGGTCATTAGTACACAGCCACCCCCTGATGGTAGTTAAGAGTACTTCATTACTCTTTTACTTACCAAATTTGAGGCAGGTTTGCTCAACAATGGCAAAAACAAAAATGGACAAAGTAACATTTTCCATGGCGGTGTGGGGTTGTGCTGTGGCTCAGGGGTTGACGATCACTGGCCTGTTGGACTACAAACGAGATGTTTCAGTTAGTGTGTGACCAAAACATTGATAACACACTTCCTTTAAATAAATAAATAATTGACAAAATTGACATTTACCCTCACTTGGTAAGAATGAGTTGGTAACAATTTATTAGATCAAACAGAGATGGGGTGTACCGGGCAGTGCAGCCTACAGGATTATGTAATGGTGTTAATGGGGAATAATAATGTTCTTAGGGCCGCCGCTGAGGACCTGACGGTGTTTGGTCAAATGCATTTTCTTTCTTCTTTATCCCCCCCTTCATTAGGTTCATCCACAAAGGATGTCGGACCATCACTGGGCCTCAAGAAGTCCAGCTCTCTTGAGAGCCTCCAGACAGCTGTTGCGGAGGTCACCCTCAACGGGGACCTCCCATTCCACCGGCCCCGTCCCCGCATCATCAGGGGGCGGGGCTGCAATGAAAGCTTCAGAGCAGCTATTGACAAATCCTACGACCGACCGGCAGCCACAGAAGACGATGATGAGGGCATGGAGACGTGTAAGATATTTCATATAAACGTGACATTTAAAGGCCATCTTCTTTCCTTCGGGGGGAAACAAGAAAAAAAAAAAACAGGTCAATGCATCAGCGTCCGAGTTGTCATCAGCAGGCTGGAGTCCTATCATCGAACCTCATCAAGATTCCTCCACCCAAGTTGATTTAAAATATCTGGAATACTTCTTACATGTGAAGTCATAATCATTGGCAGTACAGTGTTGCATTATGGGCTGCCTAAATAACGCCATATCCCATTAACACAGCTTTGAAAATGCCTAACAATGAAAGTGGTGATGTGTCAGCCATTAAACCTACGCTGTGGCTTTCAGAGTTGTGCATGGGAGTGACACTATTTTGACTAATGCCCAGTATCTGACAGCTGATTTTATCATTGCTTGTGGCGATGGCATATTGATGACTCAGCATCCATCCGCCACTGTGCTACGTATCAGAGGCTTCTCTCTGTTAGCAGGGGCGTCTGCAGTAGTCTGATACACCAGCATATTTTGGGGAGAACTGTTCTCCTAGTTATCAGAACACACTACATTTACACCCTACATCTTTTAATCCACCTGAACTGATGGCCGAGGGACTCGTCAACTATTTAGGAAGAGTAACACACCCCAGTACTTGTTGGAACAGGGATTAATGCGCTGGTCTTCATAATTTTACAAGTTAGTTTCTAATAGACACTAATTGTTTTTAATGTCACTGTAAAGCAGAGCACTTCAATCCCTTGAACCACGTAGTTCACTTGTATTAGGCTCCTGGTGCTCAGAAGACAATGAAACATTTATGAGACCCACAGATTTTTTTATTGATTGTTTGATTATTGGTTTTCATATGTGCTACATTTTTTCTTCTTCTTAGCTGTATGTCAGAAGAACATGTTCCTCTTTAGCCTGCATTTTTCTTAAGTTTACATCTCTCTTTTTCTAGTGGAGGAAGACACAGAAGAGAGTTCACGGTCAGGGAGGGACTCTGTGTCCACCATGGCAGACCAGACCCCTCTCTCCGGCACAGAAAAACCCTTGGTTAACGGCACCAACCGCGCCAAAGAGGAGAAGAAGAAGGATAAGGACAAGGCTGGAAAGGAGAGGAAGAAGCAGGAGGGAGGGAAAGACAAAGACAAGGACAAGGGAAAACCGAAGAAGGGCATGCTGAAGGGGCTTGGTGACATGTTCAGGTGAAACTGCATTTGCATCTTACTTTAATCTTAGAATCCGCTTTCCTTTGACCAAATCTATCCGAGCTGTCAGTGCCAACACGAGTCAGATTGTTGGTAGGTAGAGAGAAAGAAAAATGTTTATATGTCTTATTACGTTAATAGATCGTATTAAGCACGTCAACAAACTTGTAAAGCCCATTTCAAGGCTGTTTTTTTTTTTTTTTTTTTTTTTTTTACTGCAATGAGCCATCTGAATTCAGCCCTTTGCCACTTAAGGTATTTATCCTGTCAGCTGTGAAACGGAATGAATGAAACATGTGGATAAAAGGCTTGATGGATCCTTTTTTATTTAATTTATTTTGCACGTTGACTGGGAGCTTCCAATCCTCATTCAGTGGACGTGAATGATCATGTCAAGCAAGTCAGTCACAAATATCTTCTTTTAAAAGTGGTGTTTATTCGAAAACTGTGATGCAACAACAATGTCGTCGGCTGCTCACAGGGTTGATCTCTGAGAAGGAATCAACTTAAAAAGAAACACTGCAGTTGTTTGAATATGTGCACAGCCCTCAGAGCACCGAGGCTCACAGTGGGAACCTTTTTAATCTTATTTATTTTGAATTAGACATTTCTAACATTTATATTGATTTTCATTCCTGTTTCTATACATGCATACGTATGTATGCACACACACTTTTGAGAGATACGTATTCACTTATCAATATCTGACTGCTCTGTGAGGTCAACAGGCCTGAGCTGCACAACTGTAACAGCTGAACAGCCCGAACGGGGAAAATAAAATAAAGAGAAGAAAACTCACATATTAATTCTTTCTCCGACAGCTTGGTTCTCCACCTGTCGTACAGTGTGTTTCTGCCAAACTGCCAAACGTTTACATAGATACACATGGAACGTATTAATTAATGGTATACTACATATTCTGCAGACTTTTCCCGTCAGAAATAACCATCACCATTTACGTGCAGGTCGTAGAGTTCACGCTCTCTCTGCGCGAGTGCTCGAGAAGGCGTTGGGTTTGACAGGTAATTTAGCTATTGTTTATATCTTATCTATTTATCACCGTCACTTTGACAGATATGATGTATAGTTTTTTTTATTTTTTTTATATAGTTTTCTCAGAGAAGAAGGTAATGAGATCCACAGAGATGGAAAAAGGGAGAAATTGTAGAAGAAGCGAAGACTGTTTGGGTGCAACAGGTAGAGAAAGACAAATGAGATTGTTCACTGGCAACACTGGATAACACAAAATGAGGCAGTCTAACATAGTTGAAGGGAAAGGAAATCACTCAGGTGAGTAGAGGAATTTAACTTTTATGGTCTCAAAATCAGTTTGGTTATTAATCATATACACGCTGCAAGTTTTGGGAGCTGAAGGGAAAGTGAGGATGCTTAATAACTGGATGTTATGATCTACAAAGAGCTTTTGAAGTAGACTGACCTTTATGAGGTTCATCAGCTGCGGTTTTGTTCTCCTCGGTCTGAGTTTTTAATGGCTCTGCAGATATAATTGTGTCCGTTCTCAGGTACTGTGAAGGGACCAAGGAGACTTAACAGATATCACTCTGGAAATATTGATTCTAGAAAAGCTATTGTATAACTAAAATATTTAATACTTACAACAACTAACATAATGAAATTCAAATGAAAAGTAATTTGCCAAAAAGCTCAGTTCACCGTGAAAACTGGCTGCTGACATGATCGAAAAATGAGCTTTTGCAGTGCATCTGTGCGATAAGTTGGCAAAACCATGTCAAACATTGTTTCAAGACTTCAGAAAAATGTTTTTAAATTGAGAGAAGGGTACAACGTTGGCCAAGAAATCTAGACGCATCACTAGCACATTTATGCTTTGCAGGTACGTCCAGCTGCCATCGGTTAGAGCTCATTAACTACGCCCATAAGTCATGGGGAGCCAATGAAATCAGTTCATCCTTGTAGGGAGAGTCTGTGGGAGCGTTTAATATGATAGCGAGAGCGGCAACAAAATCTGGATGTAAATGGGGTAGATGGCTGCAGCTGAGGATTAACAGCCGTGTGAATCGGCTTTGCGATCGACACTAACAGATTCTGACGTTTTCTTGGAATGTTGAACAGAAGACTGCACTGAAATCATTCCCATCCGAGGCAGAGGCATTTGCTGTTTCACTGATGGACTAAGGCAAAAGTTTAATTTACTCTCCCTCACAACACTCTCCCCTGTTGACTCGTTCCGTCGCTCTGAATACGTCAGCTTGTTCGTTGTTAACCAACTGTGTACAAAGGCAGTTTAAGTGAACTTTCTCCACTACAAAAAAGGCACATTTACGTAGAAATGATGTTCCCAGAAGTTGTCTGGGCACAGATATCAGATTGATTACAGTAGGGTGTCTGAAGTGAACGCTGGAGCTCTGGACTTGGCTGTCAGCAGATTGAGTCTACAGCTCTGCAACAGGTGGGATCACTTCTTCGTACACTGAAACTGCCCTCTGAAGCAGCAGTTTATAGTTGTTCACTTTAGCTCATGGAGGCTTCTAACTGCTACCAGCATTTATTTAGGGTTTGTAATAAATTAGAGTCTACCTGTTTGTTTCCTGCAGTGATGTCAAATCCAGCTTCTTAAATGGATTTGTGTCTTTTTAGAGCCGCCGCGACTCAGATTTGCATACACAAACGTGGAAATCCTGCCAGTGGAGATGTGAGCTTAGCAGCAGGATTGTTGAGCTCATGTCGTTATTTTAAGAACAATGTTTACCTGAAAGGACTAATATGGCTATGCTTTATTTTTTTAATGGAAATATAAACGCAGACCCCTGTTTTGTAAAAATAAAAAAACTTTGTCCAATTATACAAAAATACGATTCTGACTGCGTCTTGATGTCAGTCTGGATCTGTCATCTATGGTGTGTCTGCAGGACTTCTGGATAGGTTCTGTAAGCTGTTTCCTCATCCACACAAACTACAGGCTCCAGCACTTTACAGTGAAATTAACCCCAACAATATAGTCACTGACAAATCCACACAGAAGTTTTCCCCCCACTCAGAGGGACATCCAGTTTCCCCTCTCCTCCCGTATGATAGTAATTGCTGTTCATCGTTGAAACATAAGTGTTGTGCTGCTCTGATTTGGCTCGGTATTGGCCACATCAGATGTGCTCCATTAAGACTCAGTCTGACTGCCTGTTTGATCAGCACCCAGTGTTTACTGGCAGAGACAGCTGTGTGCTCCACAGTAATGATGTGAGAGGTGTTTGATTCGTCTGTGTATGGCGTCGAGTCCGCATGCATAATTGTCGTCATGAAACGCAAGATTATGTAACAATCTTGCAGATGTAGTCCCTTAGTTTTAGGAATATCCATCCATCTACCCACACACCCACTGATGTCTGCTTATCCAAGATCGGGTCTTGGAGAGAGAGCCAGCCGTCCCTCTCCCCAGCCACCTCCTCCGGCTGTGGGGGAATAGTGAGCTGTTGCTGGACCGGCAGAGAAAAGATTCAACTATTTTTGCATTTTTGCAGTGTAGATGATGCAGAAGACAGAAATGTCCTAAATTCATTGGTCTCTTCCTACATTTAAAAGACTAAAACCGTGATATTGATTCAGTATCAACACATGAATCAGTGCTTTTGTCCAAACTGGTTCTGGTTGTCAGTTTACGTTTAGCAGAATTGTTTAACATCCTTTTTTCAATTTGGCCAAATATGTTTTATTGATAAGCGGCAATTCCTCTGGAGTGTAAATACTTTTACTATTGCATTTATCGGAAGTTAAAATCATCTTCAGTGTAATGCAATTCTTTGAAGATTATCATCATCATCACAGGTTTTTCTCCAGCCGTTTGTTTTTGTTTTGCACTTTATTATTTTTTCATTTGTTTTTTGTCCTACTTGACAAAATGAAATGGCAAAACAACCAGACGTTGAGAACAGCATTTAAAAGACTAAGGAAAATCATCTATTTAACGCCCACATTTTATTTGACAGGTGATATGTGGGAGCCACAGTTTAGCAAACACCACAGTCATGAGCGCTTGGCAACAAATATGTTACTTAAAGGAAAGATGAGGCTTAAAGGAGTCAGAATCTGCACGTTTCGGTAGTCAGTCTCAGCTTGTCATGATGAAATGGATTGCAAATACGCGTGCTGCCTTAAACCGCCGAGAGTGGCTGTGCGGAGGACAAAGTCACTGTTTGTGTGTGTTTAATGTTTCTCATATTTTTATTTTTCTGAAGTGCAGAAAGTGTTGCTCTGCCACATGAGCAAATGTGATTAGGGCGAGTAAGATCCCAACAGCACGTCAAGAGCTCCCGGTGAGCAGCGTGTGTTTTGAATGAGTGAATGTTTTTGGTGCAGGAGTGTCAGGGAGGCAGTTTGCACTTTCATGTGTGTCTGCGTGTGGGAGGGGCGGCTCGGCGGTGGGAATCCGGCAGAAAGCAGAGGAGTACGCGTGCCTGTGTGATCAACAGAGTTGCCAGTGCCTGACCCTCTCATGTCTCTGAGGCCTCACACTCAGTCCCAATCAAAGCATCATTACCATCAACCCCTGCCAGCAGCACAGGCTGCCAACTTTGTAGCCGTCTCCCTCACTCTCTGATCATCTCTTGGACTCACAAGCAACACCCGCTCTGTTGGTTTGGCATCTGCTAAGACAGTCATTGCCCAGAAATTTGAGGACTGCTCTAATTTTGCAGTTTTCGTTTGTGTGTGTGTGTGTGTGTGTGTGTGTGTGTGTGTGTTTTTCTTTTTAATCCTCAAGAATGAGTGAACAAGTGAAATCTTTCTGTAATAATATTTATGGTGTAACGCTTTGAAAGCCTGTTTTTGTCCCTTCTTGCCTTCTGATGGTTTTCCTCGCATGCACACGTTTCGTTAAGTTGAACAGTTTTAGAGAGCACATTGGTCATGGTTGAAAGCATGTTCATCACATGTTGCGAGATTAAATGCGAGTTGCCATGTGCTTCAAAGTCATGGCTGTTGGAAATATAGATCCAGACATGACACAAAAGACGTCATGTAGTTCAAAAAGAAAAGCAGCCATTTGAAACATAAAATGCATCCAGGTGAATGATGATGGTGAATAATGGTCACTGGCACCATCACTCTAGGTATTCCCTTTAAAATGGAAGAAACTCAATCTCAGATACACTTAAAAGAATATCGGTTTATATTTTAGTCAACTGAGAGCTGTCATGTATTTCTCCTCAGGCTCAGGAAGAAAGAAAATCTGGAAAATAGGGCTGAAGCACAGTTAGATGGATTAAAAATGAGAAAATATTTTGAGTATCTTACCAGTAGTGAGGGAAATACTGAGGCAAAAACTACAGACAGCAGTTTCCTCGAGTCCGTTAATTCTAGCGAGCAGATCTGGAGCCTGCGTAGTCGGTTTGTCCACCAAACCGCCACTTACCCAGATTTATGATGCACAATTCCATTTTTAAATCTTTGTTCGAAATATATCACATTTTGTTTCTTAGGGTGCTTTATATGATCAAAAAAACAAACTCTCGGATTAATCGCTTTGCAACAGTGAAGAGAAAAAAAAAACACTTAGGATGTTCTGCAAGGTCTCCAAAGACTGGTAACTTTGAAGATAATACGGTTTAGAACTGGCTGACAGCAAGTCTTGTCCTGATTCGTGGTCATTTGTGCCTTTTTTTTGTTGTTTTATTTTAATATTTCAAAGTAAGTGCCCATTTGATTGGCTTTTGGAACAGACCTTATGGTATCCCGTTATACACGTTAACCCTTACTGATCTAACATGGATGGATGGATGGATGGATGGATGGATGGATGGATGGATGGATGGATGGATGGATGATATACACAGTTGTTAAGCAACATTGTAATAAAAACTTTGTTAAATTCAGGATGCTTTACACTACAAGCTGTGTGAATGGTAGGACATGTGGTGGTGGTACCAGTAGTAGTAGTGACTAAAACTGGTGTGGTTTAAGTTAAATTAAATATTATTATTTTCAATGGATAACTTAGCCATGTTTTATAAGTATATGCTGCTGAAACACAGGCAGTGGTTGAATAAATAAAGTTTCTCCTGATTATATTGGTCTGAAAGATTGTATTTGTTTTCAGGATGGATAGAATGTGTTTGTATGAAACGAGTCCAGTATCGTCTTTACAGACCGCAGGGTGAAAGACATCAGGTCAGAATCTGTAATCGTGATTAAGTCCATACCTGCCACTGTTCTCCTAAAGTGGTGGGATCTCTAGGAAAAGTGGTGTGACACTAACGCAAGACATGACACCTCAGTGGTCTTTCAGAGGTGATGCGTAGTTCATACAGCAACATGGCCACATAGTAATATATTGGCCGGCAAGTTCACAACAAGAAAATCAACTTAGATAAATCAAATAAAGAAAAACGTTGCAGCACCCTGGAATTTATTTCAACAAAGTTGGGGTAATTATGTGTATGAATGCCACGGAATTCCCTTCAGTGAAGTTAATGAGGTTTCCTCTTTGTCCAGTGAAATTAAGTCAGTTTGTCTTTGCTTTTGTTCTATTTAAAAAATATTGGCAGTGATACTCAGGTGGTCCACTGAGTTGGGCCCCTTGATATATTGAAATGATTTTTAAAAAATAAAAAAAGTGATAAAGTTGAAAAAAAAAATAAAAAAAGCTGTGTTATTCCTTCTTGGAGCAGGATTTTGTAAAGTCCTGATGAGGAGCCTGTAAACTAACTGTTACTGAGAGCGGAGTCACGACATATGCTGGCGTTTACCTTCTTATGCCTCATTATCACTGGATTATCTGTGGACCTGCAGCATTTTGTAACAATCACTGAGGACGTCTGTGATAACGCGCCATGTCTGTGATTTCTAAAGTAAAAATTCCACCAGGTCATGGGATCATTTTGATCAAGTCGGTGATGTGTGGGCACTTTGCCTTTTTGGCGTCTTTCCCGGCATCATTATGGCAGATGCGGCATATTGTGTGCTATTACGTTATGACCACAGTATATATCCACCGCATTCAGTATAGCTTAATGATCTAACATTTTGTTTTGGCGGAGAAACGTAAAGAAATGAATCAACAAGGTTCACAAAAAAACCAAAAAGCCAAGCCGCCAGAAGAAGAACTGAGATGAAAACGTGTCAGCATCACGCAGTAAGAAACGTTCTTTTATCAAACACGAACCCTCTGTCGGCTCTAATCAGATGCGTCTAATTCAATATTGAGTGTTTATGTTAAATAAAAGTTAATTGTTTAATATAACCCAAGGCATTGAAGTCATTTCTGGGGATCAGTGTCTGTAAATTATAGTAAAACACAGGCTTTGTTTATCCACGCGAATGCGCTGAACTAAACGCAGATGTTGGAGTGTAATTTTAGCATTTAAAAAATCAGTTTGTTAAAGCAAAAGCAGTCCTGTGGGTCTTTACGCTACTTTACTGTTGCACTTGTAAGCAAAACAATACAGGAATTTATATAACTTTCCTTTTTTTTTGTTTTTTGTTAATAGTGAAATGTAAAAAGTTCCTTGTTGTGATCCAAAGTACGTGTTCATAGTTTTCCTTTTTGGTGTCAGCTGGACTTAATTGCTCTCAGTCACCAGGGTTACTATAGTTACTGCTTTATTATTAGACATGTCATTTATATAAATGATATCCTGTTACACATCTAAAGCACTTAACTATTGATTGTTCACACCTTTTGGAGTAATTTCCTGAACTGCAGCGCCCTCCTGACCTGTAGGAAAATCCCTAATCTCAACTTTGCTGAGGAGAGACGTCCTTTTGTTGGCTTACAAATGTATTTTGCATCTGTTATAACTTTAAGATTAAAATCGGTCATAAGTCATGTTGAATGAAGTAACAGAATCTCCTAACTACCACGTTCACATGGGTGGTCTGTCAATCGCACTCCGGCCAAAGCAATACAGCAACAAAGCTCGTTGCACCTTTGGCCTTAGCCGAATGCTGTCTTTTTAACTTTAATTTAACTGTTTTGTTTTGTTTTGTTTTAAATGATTCTCATAGCCTCAAGTAGTAAACACTCATTTTTCACGCAGCAGAGTGGGCAACCTATGGAAGATCAAATTCGCTCTAGTGTTGGTCCATTATTTCTTTTTCAATTCACACACAAACTAACTTCTACATTTAACTTTTGTTTTATTCTTGGTCTAATTTGCTTTCTTCTCATTGATTATATTTTCCCCTCTGAATTTTTTTTTGCCTTGTTTCTCCATCTCGAACACTCCTGCACACATTCACCACTGGCCTTTGCCATCAGATTCCTGTGCTTGACTTGGTGGCTCTTCACACGTTTCTCTCATTGATTTACAGTTTCAGTTCTCTCACTTCTGCATTGATTTCCATGCCGATGGCACGTTGGCTTTTGGTGCATTGCTTTATAATTTTTTCCTCCACTACTTTCTTACATCCTTAAATGCACCTTTCTTCAGGGGTTTTCCCTTCTCTGGTTTGATTTCTATCCTGTGACTATCAGTTCTCTCTCTTCAGCAGCTCTCGAGCACAAGCACACATCAGTCAATGTTCTCTGTGTGTTCTTTGGTCTAGCCTTGGTTTTATCTTTCATTCACCTAGTTTCTCATGTGCTTTGTTTTTTTTTTTTCTTGTCTACTTTCTTTCAGTAATGCACGCACACACACACACACACACACACACACACACACACACACACACACACACACACAGCTCTTTGGTTATTTTCGGCATTGTCTCTTTCAAAGTCGTAGATGTTCTCTGTAGACTAATTTCCCTTTGAATAATCACAAAGGTTCATTGTGGAAGCGAGTGCAGAGCCAAAGTCATTTCTTCGACAGGCTGCAGCTTTTTATTGGGTCAATCAAGCTGAAATATCTCTGCAATAGCGTCACTCCCTGACTATGAATATAATTACTGCATCTACACCTATTTCCCAACTTTAAACGAGCTGAATTGGGTTTGAACATGAGAGAAGAACTTTTCAAATGCTTTATTTGGGCGCCTGATTGAGTGCCAAGTCAAACATTTCAATCGTTTTTGTGACATTTTCAGCCAGATCAGTGCAATTTATTTCAAAATAGCGTAGTATTTCTATCCTCCTGCCTCAATGTGAGCCTTTTCCACTGATGCCATCTTTTACAACAATGTAGTAGGTTTTCTCTAAACGACTCGGTGACCTCTGTCTGTCCATCTTTTGGTAGTTTCAGCACTCTCTGGTAAGTCTTGTAGCTGGATATCATTTGCTCATGTTTTTGTACTCCAGGTTCGGGAAGCACCGTAAGGATGAGCGGCCTGGGGAAAAGATGGACCGTAAAGGCTCCAGCAAGTGGAGGCCAGAGGAGACGCAGGTGTCAGAAGAAGAAACGATGAAGATGAGGAGGGAGCAGGAGAGGTGAGAAATGGCTCAGCACCTACTACATGCTGCTAAAGGAAACTCTGTATGTGCTTTATTACTCCAAAATAAAAAGTTTGGAAGAAGTGACTTTTGCCAGACTAGATAAAGCTAAACAAAGTTTATAATACTTCATCTTGCAGTATATTGTGGTGGTGGTGTGTGCAGTGCAGTTGTTTCCCGGAGGTCTGGGAAAAACCGTTTCCTTTTAGGCCAAACTTTCTTTTTAACACGCTCGTGTTTTTCTCCAACTATTACGACAAAAAAAAAAAAGCTTATTACAAACAACAAAGCCTTAACCACGAAAGTAACATAAGACCTAAAGTACAGAAAAATATGTCAACACGAGTGTCCAAATAATCCATGTGAGAAGGAAAGTACGGAAAGTAACACTGAGGTTTAAGACCTTTTTTTTATAATTTAATTTTAAAAAACCTTCAGCACAGTCAGAACTTTCAGGAGCAGTGTAGTTAAATATTGTGGCATAATATTGATTAGTTTTTTTTGTTTTTACTAATATCAGCTGATTTCCCCCAACACAAGTCAAAGATGAGAAATCCCTCTTTGACTGCACCGCTCTGTCATCATCGAGCTGAATGTTAGATGGGCGCGTTGCCAGTTTTTTTTTTTCTTCTTCTTTTTCAGGGGCATTGGATCGTAAATGCCAAGGCTATTACAGCCCAACAAGCTAATTAATTCCTGTAAACTTGGTGCAGGGCAGGAGTCATTATTTTCCTGAGTCACTTGTAAAAATATGATTTGTGGTGTCTCCTTCCACCTGCAGCGCCAGTCCAGAAACCTAATGCCGGTTTAGTCTTAGTCTGTTTTAATTGGCATAGGGTTAATAAAAAGGCCATGTCAGATAACTCGGTTGTTAAGAATGATACCATTAATGGTTCGGGTTGGTCCTGTTGCATAATTATCTAATCTGAACGTGACAGCATTGAGGAGGGAATTGGTGTATACCCCCTTTTTTGCTCCAGATTGTAAGTTCTATGCTTTTCCTCCTCTTTTACGCATCTAAAAAAATAAATTAATAAATTAGATATGAGAAAAATGATTCTTTTAAGTGCCAATGTCTAACACAATATTTGAGGAAGAAGAAAAGTCTGATCTACAGATTTTAAAATATTTGAGTATGCAGCCTTAAGACTATCTTCTAGTATTTCCTCGTCCTTCTTTATGCCTCCAAAAGCATTTCTTAGTTTTAAATCTGTCCTTTTAACAATTTTTCATTTTGAGATTGTTTGGGAACACCGTACGGATACGACAGTTGGCTATAAGTGGGTCTCCTCTCTGTAAAAGCTTCCAGAGAAGGGAGACATAGATGAATAAAAGACTTTGTGAACTATCGGTCATCTGGGCCAAGTTTAAAACTGGCCAGTTGTGGTCATCAGTAGATCCATTATTTATTTTCTAAAGCAGTAATTGTTGGCATTGGGATTTTCCATCACCTCAACAACATTTAATTCACATGCCGAAAGCACTATAGTGTTTTTGTTTCCGTTTAACCTTTAGCTGGAATATACGCTCCAGATACTGACATTAAGGTAATCCATTTAGTTATTTCACAGTGCTACCTTTTCAAATTTCAGCGTGCCACGTCTGTAACTCGGTGCACAGAATATTGATCAGTCGCTGCGATTGGCAAGATGTTGAAGTCTGCGGTCTTAGAGAACCTTAAGCTTGGATTTAAAACGCTACTGAATTTATTCCACAACTACCATCATACTGGAGGGATGAATTAGCATCCCTTCAAATATAATCCTTCATGAGATGTTTTGTTGATGGGGAAATGGTGCTGCTGAGCACATCAGCCTAAATCGGCATTGATTCTGTAAACCACTTCATTTAAGGATTGTTTTTGTAATAATATTGCGTTCTTGATGGAGGAAACCCAGGCCCTTCCAAGCCAGGTGGGAGATATAGATCGCCGAGTCTTTCTTTGGCACTGAGGCTCTTACCTAGCTGTTCAAGACCAGTAAACCTCCCAGAGAAGGGGCCCAGGAAGCATCATTATCAGGTTTTTTGAAGCATCCCAACTAGATATGGAAACTAAATATGGAGAAGCAGCAGGTCTGCTCTGAACCCTAGATTTCCACATTTGATCTGGGAGAGTAGTCCCAGCCTCCCGTCAGAGACGGATTATTTAAGCTGCTTGTACAGTGTTTCTGATCTGGTTCTTTCAGCGATTTCCCAAAGTTTGTAGCCTAAAGGTTCATACTCTGGCTTTCAGCTGGGTGGGTTGGAATCTTGTGATGTTGAATGCCAAAGCATATAAATGAAAACATTTCGTACGCCTCAACTAATTCAGTAACCACAGATTGGAAGCACTGAGTTGTTTTTTGATTAGCAGAGACGCGTCCTTAAAGGGAAAAATGGTGATTATATTTGGTCATAATGTGATGGGTGCGAGGTGCTTTGAATAAAGTCGCCGGTGATTCTCTGGCTTACTACAACAACTGTATTTCAGATTGATGGGTCTCTGAAAACAAGCTCAATCGGGAGCATTATGTTATTAGAACATGAATAAAGTTCAATCTATTGGTTTGCTTTTTGCATAAGCATTAGCGTATTAGATGGTACAAGATAATCTACCCAGAATTTGGGCCAAAATAAACCTTACCATGTAGTAGAGCAGTTGGTGCCTGAGCCGTCTCTGACATAAATCAGGTTGCACTTTGACTCCAGAAATTGCTTTAAGACGCTGTATATTTCCAGAGGTTACAAGTCCAGTCTCGACAACAGACACTTTACTGTATATGAAGTCATTTTTTTCCTCGGTGAACTGCCTCTGACCTCAACACCGGGGTTGGTATGACTAATCTTTCTTAAGATTAATGGCATCAGCTCAAGTGTTCAGAGCCTAATGTACTTGTGTTATTTTATATCACTGCAGACCTCATTTTAATTTCTGACTCCGTTGCTACTGTTTTCTAGGCTTGCTTGTGTAATGAACATGTTCCAGCATACCTAATCAATAACATGTGCTTCAGAAGAGGCTGAAAGCACTTGGCACCAAATCACAAACCATTTTCAAATACATGTGTTATCCATGCGCACGGGCTCAGAACAGCTATCTTATCCCGCTAGACCTTTTTCCTTCTTGTACTTCCTGCCTTTCACTCTGGTCTGTCAGTTGTCAGCATTACCTTTTAAAAAGGACTTTTTATTACACACTGAATACAATGGCACATAATGGACCATTGTTCTGGCTCAATGTGGTAGAAAGGTCACTCGTCAAATACATTTTTTTACCATAATGTCCTGTCCTGCCATTTCTGTACCCTGTTATCTGCTGCCTTTCGGTCTTTGTCCAGCCTCTGGCTCTTCTCTTACTTCCCGTTGCTTTTCTTCAATCATTCACTCCTCGTGTGAATAGTAGTTTCATCTCTCATCAAGGTTGGTCATTAAAAGGAAAACTGCTTTTTCCTTATGAATGTATTTTGGGCCTGAGAGGGTAATGATTAGACCAAGTGTGCTTTTCCTTCCTGTCCAGTTTCAATCAGTGGAATTGTATTTGTAGAGCATTTTTAGCAACGTCGCCTTGTCATGTTGACGTAGATAAGAGACATGGACTTTGTCTTAAACTAACATTCTGCTTAGCACTTCATCCCCAAAGGCAACTCGGTTTTTTGTTGTTTTTTTTTTTAAATGTAAGGGTAATGATAGAAAAAACACATTTGAAAAAAAACTTTCTTCCCCCTTAAGACCAGAGATAAAAGCCTCAAATGTTTAACATGTTTTGCCAATTTTGTTTTCCGGAAAACGGAGCAGTAATTGCTCCAGCTAGATAAGCATTATGATCTGATGACCAACAACAGCTTTTCTAATCCCCTAGTATTCATTATATCCACTGCAATAAATATGTCTTCACAATCACCAAAAACTAAAACAATTACAAGGAACTGGTCTGTTGTCAAGGTTCGAGCATGTAGGATGTAGCGTCACTGTTGGGGGGGTCACAGCTGTCTGAATCACCCTCCCTCCTCTCCCCAAACTCATTTCTAATATCATATAACATTTCTCCTAATACATTGCAATGGAAATTTAGCATTAATCCTTACGCTGCAAAAGTGTTGAAGTGGTTCATGGATGAAGTTGTGAATTTATTGCTACCCACTCAACAACATTTCTAGTGTGCTTCTTTGCACACTCAAGGTACATGAAGTAAACTTAAATAAAATAAAAGCATCATGAGTCAATTACCAGACAGTTGGTTTTAAGTCTGAGGCCATTTATCGAGTTGTTTTGGGAGGGAATCAAAAAAGAAAATACTGTGAAAAGTTTTATTTATAATACCCAGAAAGTAATTAATCAAAAAAAGTTGTAAAAGTTCTCAATGAAGAGGGTTGTGTAGTGGTGACTTAGACAATAAAATAGTATAGTTAATATATTTTTTTTTTTAATCCATGCTCTGGTTTTTAGATCTCACAAATGTATGTTACCAAATATATCCTTTAGCTCTTAAAATCTAAACTGTGTGTCCTTTCTCATGCAACACAACCATTTCCAAAGTCCATCCGTCCTCACTGAGAAAGTGCCCTGTTGACCCATCCAGGGTCTTGTTTTGGAGGGGTTCGGTGCTGAGAAGGCGGAGCGCTGGACTGGCACGTCTCGCCTTATCTTATCAGCCACTACGCTTGTGTATACAGTCATTAACGGCTCCCACTTTTGCTGTTGCTGCTGCTTTCGCTGATGGGAAACGCAGTTTTTCCATTGGGTTTAAAGATTTATCCCTCAAGAGTCTTGCTTTCCTCTGCACTTAAGATAAATTGCCGAGTTGACGTAGTCGATGAGTTGATGTAGTAAGTGTACATTTTGCTAAAAACGTTGTTACAGATACAGTAGGGCACTCTTAAAACTGCTTTTTCTTTTGATAGTTGTGTATACAGGTTATTTCCTGATGACCTCTTGTTAGACGTATGGTTTCAGTATACACAGCATGCCTATTTTCTGGAGGAAGCCTTTCAAAGTTGAGCCTGCTGAGTTCCTCTCTCTTCTCGGCTGTGGCTGTCTCCCTCGCTTTCCTGCTGCCATTAAAAAGGGCCCTGCAGAAAAGAGAGCTGAATGATAATTGGTAGTTGTAAAGCTCTGATAATTGGCCTGGCTCCAATTACAGCCCCCCCCCCCCCCACACACACACACACACACACACACACACACACACACACACACAAATGGTGTTGCCAGTCATTCACAAGATAATGGCCTGAGAAGAAAGAGTGAATGCGTAATTTTGTTGTTATTTATTTATTTATTTATTTATTTACTTTTTGTGCAAGACAGAACGATGTCAGGGGTCGGTGTGTTTGTGTGGGTGTGTTGTTTAGAGAGACAGAAAAAGAGCCATGTTAGCGTTACATTAACAGCACTATGTGAATGCCAAGTACTAATTTTGAACTGTGCTGAGGGGGCGAGAGACGATTATGCATTGTTTATGGGAATTTTTTTCACTCACTAGGGGGGAAGCAAAACTAATAGACTCCACGCCATCTCCTTTTATATAATGGAAAGTTAAAAAAGCAAATAAACAATCAGATGTTTCAGTGGTCTGTCTGGTTTTCAGTTATGAGCACAGTTGATATTTCCAACATTTCGGAGCCCCGCGGCCTATAAGCTGCCTCAAACTGCTGCTGAGTGTCACTGCTAAAAGTCCTTATCATGAACCTCGATTATTCCACTGGCCTGGAAAGTCCTTTCAACCAACCATCCAAAGTCTGCAATAAACCAGCATACAGTTAAAATGGTTTCATGATGGGCTTTTTTTTGTGTTTTTTATATCTTTGAAAGTAGAGTCATAAATAATCATTTTAGATGTTGCCTGATTGCCGTTTTATCCATTTCAAATTTTCTTTCATAAGAACTGTGGCTATCTTTAAACGGTAACATGAATTATTAGACCCTGTTCGAACCTTGCATTAAAATGCTGCCTTGGAAATGTGTTTTAAAACGACCAGCACCAATACAGTATATGTATTGGAGAGTAATTATTTTAAATACAGAAGACGAAGCTGGAGAAAGAAAGGGAGAATATAAGAGATGTTCTGATTCTTTCATAACTAATGGGCAGAGGACATAACGGCCACTTACCGTAGGCTTTTGTTGTCATGTGTCATACGACTGAAGTTCAGCGTTAATCAGCAGCCACTCGAGCAGTGTTGTAACTTCACACTCAAGTGGACACACTGAGTTGCACTTAATGTTCGAAGCTCGGGCTTGCAAAAGAGCGAGCACAACTCTTCTTTGCAGCGTCTCAGAGATTGCCAGAAGCGCCAACCAGCAGATAAAACGAGACACGATAGGTCCGTGTTGCCCACGACGGCCAGCAGCTCACTCTGCCCTGTTGACTCAGCC
This sequence comes from Xenentodon cancila, assembly GCA_014839995.1. Taxonomy (NCBI): domain Eukaryota; kingdom Metazoa; phylum Chordata; class Actinopteri; order Beloniformes; family Belonidae; genus Xenentodon; species Xenentodon cancila. Next base: position 4,209,207 of record CM026207.1, read on the forward strand.
TGACTCCCGTGGCTCCATCAGAAATGTTGATGAAGGTCATGCATATCAGACCACGGCAGCCTCTGGTACCAAATCGCCTTTTCCCGCTGTCTGTCCCTAAGAGCATTAATGGGATTGTAGCTCGCAGCAAATGGACAGTAATCATGCTCTTTCTGACGATGGTGTGAGAGCAAGACAACTTGTTTTGGTTTCTGTAACAGTGTTTGTAAATTGTACATATATGTGCCAATTTAAGTGTAAAGAAGATGCAAATAGCTCCTTACCAGTGGAGTGAAACTTTTTTTTTTTTAATATATTACCTCTTCTGGCTTCATTAACTCAACCTTAATTGTGATAAAGGAGACCATTTCTGCACTCAACTTATTTATTTATTAAAAACACAACTGTATTTACGAAGTAATAAATCAAGCTGCTGTTCTATCAGTGTAATAGGCAGTTTGTTGTGGTGTCACTGTGATTTTCACTATGAACATGCTCTTCGCCAACAGGATCCAAGCCAAGACCAGGGAGTTGAGGGAGCGTCAAGCCCGTGAACGAGACTACGCAGAGATTCTGGACATAAGCCGCACTCTGGAGAGGTCCTCTGACGAAGACCAACAGGATATCGGCATGAACCCGCTGAACAGCTCACTGGACAGCGGCCACAGTCGTCCCCACAGCCCTCGTGACGATTACCCCCACAATCATCACCAGCACTCCGACGCCCTCTACACCCATGTCAGCAAGGCCCGCAGTGATCGGCCTCCTTCTGCAGACAGGTATGGACACGGTCTGTTTTCAACATTTTCTTTAAACTTAGTAGGAGTGCTCAGTTAAGGAATCGATTATCCATCAGAATCCAGAATTTCCCTCCCTTTGTGTGTCTTTGGTGCATTTTGATTGTAGATTGGTTGGTATGCGTTTATCCATCATTTTTTTTATGTTTTCTCTTTTTTCTTTTGAGAAGATGGTAGTAAAACACTGGTCTTAATTCTTTTAAGAAGTCATTTCCCTCCAGTCCCGGTGATGGGCTGTCAGTCATACAGCAGCAACCTTTCATAGCTCAAATTAAAAGGAGCAGATCATTCATGGTATTTAAGTAAAACGCCTGCACGGGGCTGATTTCTGCCTCGCATTCCCAACCTTAGTAACGGAGACGGTAGGCTGGCGATCACACCTGGAGAAGAAAATAATCACAGCAACAGAAGGCAGGCAGTAAATGTCAGCTGGCCAACTGCGACGCCCCGTGCACTGCATGGGAGGTGGCGGGTGAATGGAGACCTTTGAATACCTTTCTCTATTTTCTGTCTCTCTTGACCTTTCTACCTCTTTCTCTCCGTCTCCTGTTCTCTTGTTGATTTCACCTAAATGTTACTAAATGTCACTTTGCTACATTTCCTTCATTTCCTCGTCAATTTCTTCTTAAGCTACTGGCAGCTCAAACCCTTTGTTTCCTTTATTGATTGACACCTGTCCGTCTTTTCAAAACAGTCACCCTCGCCGAGCAGGAAAACCTACTTTCACTCTGCCTGTCTTTTGTATTCACATTCAGCAGTAGAGAGCACTATGAGGTTTACTGTGCAACCAAACGCATAGTCCACTGCTGTAATAGCTGGCCAAGGGAAAAGTACAATGCTGTAAAATCCTGCACCTCATCAGAAGAAGCAATTTTCAGCACTGCAGGTCTATGCTGAGCTGCTCTCCCAGCCCTCCTCCAATCAATGAATGGAGAGATTTGTAGCCTAAAGATGGATTTGGGAAACTTGAAGCCAGTCGAGTAAAGCCTGCAGGGTAGCTAAAATGTGGTTGGAGCAGTAGAGTACATGCACAGCTGAATGAATGGGTTTGTCTTAGTAGCGCTTTTCGAATGGCCCCGGGCTGCCGGTGTTGAGTTTAAGAGTGCTGTAGCTCGTATTGATTCATAATTCATTGTGCTGCTGTTGTCGTTTTCCAATCCCTGATGTACTGCTGTGTTGAGGCACACAGATGCACATCAGAAGATAATACGCTGCTATCACAGATACGGGGTCTTATTTAATTAGGTGACAGAATTTGCTCACAAGTGAGTATGGAACATAATCACCGTCTTATTAAAATCTGCAGTCATTTCGCTCCCTTGTAGCTTAATTCAATTTTTTCCCCCTCGTGGGTCAGTAGAAGTTCTTTTTAGCTTCAGGCCTATTTGTGGTTATCAAGTTGAGATGTTGCCGTTTCTAATACCCTCAACGGTCATAAGTAAGTGAATATGCTCTAAAGTTGTGTTTTTGTTTAGTTTTTTTTCTTTTCCGTAAGCAGAAATTTAAAGCACCAACCATTTGTATCTTCTCAACTATGATTGTTTTTTTCTTTTCTTTTTTATGATAATGAATATAAGGAGGTGTAGAGGCGCATCCTCATCCTGCATGTCCACTTGTGAATATGATGCCTATTAGAAAAGAGAGGGCGAACTTTCAGATGCAGCAGCTGATCGTTTTACTCAATAATTATCATTTTAATTGGGGTACTAGCAGGCTACGACGCGGCGTGGACAGATGAGGCACGCGGCCTGCAAAGAAGATGGCTTCACATGAAGTTGGATAACAAAAACAAACAAATTAGAATTCTTTTTTTTTTCTTCCCCTACGTCAACAAAACCACACTGCAGACATCCGCCTCCTCCGACGACAACTATCAACACTCTCTGTTAATCACATAAAACGGCCAGTAAAATAAACCCGGTAAACATGTCTGGTGAAGACATAGCTTTGTTTCCATCAAATACTTTCTGAAGACTTGCTTTAGACAACATTGATTGTAGCAGCAAAATAATCTTGTAAAATAAAGTTGTTAAACGGCAGGTAAAATGGCCCTTGGAGCTGGGCACAACAGCAGTTCTGACGCAGACGGCAACGAGTAACGTGACTGGATGCTGAGACGAAACCTGGTCCACACTCGTTTAAAAACTGTGGCTTGTTCACACGAAACACCCGACTTTTTTTTTGGTACCTTGATTTCGCTAGTTGAAGAGCGAGTGCAACCTTTCTGATATGTTTGCATGAAGATTTTAATATCTTACACTAAACAAGTGCAAAACATTTGGTCTGCAAAATAATTACGGTTTTTGACGAGTTTAGTTGCAATGAAATGTTTATTCAGTTGTGTTTGTCTTTTCTGTTGATCTCTGTCGGTTGGCTGCTGGTGGATTTGTAGGCTTTTGGAAGGTAAAATGTATCCCAGCGTGAATATGTGATTGTCTCATAGTCTCTGGGATTGTGGACAGACAGTTGGGTGATCTCCTCGTCCGGTGTAAGACGTCCACCTAGTTAACTCGGTTTCCACGAGCTGGAGCTCTTTGATTACAGCCGTTTAGGTGCCAGGCACCAAAACTTCTTAAAGATATTATGTTTCGTTCCCAGATCCACAAACACAACCTTTTAAAAGAATCAGGAAGCCTGTTTCCTGTTTCCCGTCTGCCCCCTACTGAACAGGAAGTGAACGAGACCCTGGCAAGGAGAGCACTGGAGGGCAGGGTGTCTCACCCGAATGTTTGTTTTTTGTTGGATTTAAACGGCAGGGTGAACTGATATCAGAGCTTAAGGATTATAGAGATTTGATCAAAGCGAGCCACCGACTGTTGTTTTTCTCCCACACTAACAGGTCTCTGTTGAAATGGCTGATGTGATGTCATTAGTGAGAATTTAAACTGTTTAACATTTCTTTTGAGTGAAGCTGAATCTTTATTTGCAGAATTTTCTGTGGACTTTTTTTCCCCCACCACAGTTGTAATTAAGAAGTAATATATCGCCACATTGATTGCAGACTATGTCTACGATAATATGCCCATTATGTCCCCCGAGTAAAGCACGATATGGTTTTAGAAATGTTACATGGTGCGTTTGTGTTGTGTGTGCTGCTTTTGTTGCCGCTGCCATGTCGTGACTATCACAAGATTATGCCTCACAGTGTGACTAAATGGGTCAGAGCCAATGCAAACTTTTTTTTTTAATCATTCCATTTGTACTCTGTATACTGCATGATTAAAAAATGCCATTCCTTCACAGAGCGACTATTTTAACAAGGTTACATGGCGTTGGACTGCAGACACTAAAACGATTTCAAACACAAACAGAACACCAAAATGCAGTGCTTTGCTTCTTAGTTACTTGCTTTCTACTTTGCATTGAAGACTCTTTTAAACATGTGGAAGATACTTTTCTACTGAGCAACTAACACTGGGGACGATGGGGCAATTGCCCTGCGCAGAACAAACCCATTAACCCAAAAACAAAGTTCCCACAGTGAAACGTGGCCGTATCACGGGACGTTGGTCGGAGTCGGTGGAATCCTAGTCGTGCTAAAAGCAGGCAGGTTCTTGAGAAAACTGGGTTTCAGTCTTCCTGATACTTACTTAGGGACCCTAAGCAAACTGGTAAAGCAACCGTCAAGTGCTTGAATCACGCAAATTCACCCGTCTTAATGTCCGAGTCTTTACTCTGAGAATCTGTGGTGGGACAACGGCAGTAGCAGGGTGGAGCAGTTCTGTCTTGACGAATGGGCACAAAATCCAGTGACTAAAAGTGCACTTCAACAAATTTGACTATTCTGTATGTGCCTTTTTTCATAAAATCCCAAAGTACCCTATCCATCAGTTTACATTACTGGTTCAAATCCAACATTTTTCTTTTTTAAACATGGAAAGATGTTTGAACAAAATTAACAAAAAGTCATTTTGCATAACGGCTTTTGGCTTCAGTCGATTTTGACATCCTGACTGATTGGAGTTATGGTACAGCAATGACATGTGATATGACGCATGACGTTTTTCTTTCGTAGTTACAGTAAGACTGACTCTCTTCATCCCTATAAAAGTCACTGCTTCATTCCTGGTGTAATATTAACTGTTGATGTGGTCTAAATATGTCTGTTCCTGATGAACCGATCTGCATTTGGCTGTCATTAAAGTTGGAATATTAAAGAACTTCTATTCAGCCTTTATAGTTCACAGATTTGATCTGTCACCAGTTTCTGTGGTCTTGCTGCTGCCGCTTATGACCCTTGGCATCAACCATCTCGATCTATGTGAAGCTTTCTATCCAAACTTGTGGAGGCCAAGAGGAAAATTCTTCTCTAACCTTTGCACTGAACAAGAGGACTTAATGAGAATAGCAGAATCACTGAGCCTCTCAGTTCCTCCCGGGGCTGTCAGACATACAATTGCCTTTCTTTGCATCGCCAGGCTGCAGCTGCATAAATATCCAGTGGAATTCATTTTTAATTGTCTCTTTTTCCTTCGGACCTAGCACCGTCAGAAATTGCAATTTACCAGCAGCAGTATAAAAACAAAAACAACCAAAGAGGCTGGAAAAAGAGCTTCAGAAGCCTTCGGGAGCAGTCTGCCATTTCCTTCTCTTTATGGAGGCATGACCATGAGGTCCAGTGTACTGAAACAAACCTTAAACAGCCTTTAACACTTTATGGCTCTTTTGTAAACTTCAACTCAGATTTTTTATTTTTTTGGTGGGGAAATGTGGCAAATTAATGTTCATAGATGCATATTTTAACAAGACATGAAGTTGGGAGAATGTTTTTCCAGGAGAACGTTATGTTTTAGTCGTGTTACCTCATGGTTTATTGCGTAGGTGGCACATTGTTGTATCAGGTGTGAAACATTTTTCTTTTTGAATGTTTTTGTTTTGGCTTGCAACCAAATTGCATAACCTTACTGCTGGGACAGTGCTGTCTTTTCTTCTCAGCCTGCTGAGATGTTTTCTCACTATTGCTGCTAAAAATAAAAAACTCCTGTTGAGGTTTTGCTGTGCACAGTTGGAATCTGTGAAGGAAAAGCATAAAATAACCAAAGAATCTTTTTCCATCTCATCAAGCATGCGTGTTTCTTCTGTAATTACTGCAGTTAATTAGCGGACTTTACTGGAAGCATGTTGCACCCAGAATGTTCTTGAATTGCTTTACTAGCCCTCAACATTTGCTACATCACACGCCAATCCTGTTGTGTCAGTGCAAGTACACAAAGAACCAAGTGGATTAGCCACTATTGTTTTATTCTCCTCCCATGTACGAGGCAGCAGTGAATGCTGGGAAGGCTCCAGGGGATTTGGCGTGATTTGATTCCCTGCGTTTCCGAGGAGGCAGCGCTCTTATTTGAATCGGCTCCATTACATTTCATTTCCACCAGGGGAATAAGGGGCCTCGTAGGGAGCTCAAGCGACCATGTAGTATCACAAACACACCAGAAAGGAGTTGCAGGCAAACGAACAGGCGGTGGTCGCCTTGCCGCATTTCATAGGCTGATGAGATGCATGCTTCTGTGCGTGCATTTCTTCTTCATGCATTTTGTATGTACACTATGTAGTTGTGTGAACCTGTGATAGAATTTGAGATGCCTCTTGTTGTGTTGAGTTACATGCACATCCCGGATTAGTTCACATGTGCATGCATAGGTGCTGGAAATGTAGATGAGTTGAAGCAGTAAATCAATGATGTGCAGGGAGTCGCTCACAGAAAAGGTACCCAGTAGCATGCACTGAATGCAGAACTCATGTGTCATCTAAGATGCCGCAGCGTTGACAGTGATGGGAAATGGGTCCTAAATTAACCAGTGAGGTGGCTCCGCTGTGTTTGCATGCCCGAATAGCGATGGCAGCTTTATTTCATATTTCCTACATCTGCAGAAACCGACTGCAAAGCTTACCACTTGTCACTTATGAAAGCACACTACTATCTAGGAATAAGCACAAACCAGGCTTCGTAGCAACTGAAGTAATTTAGCAAGAAAAAGCTCAACTTTGGCCTCAGTTTGATGTGAAGCATTAGATATCTGGTGCAGAAATGATGGAAACCAAAAAAGAGCAGAAAGAAAAATAGGCATGCACCTTAAAACATACATGACCCTGCCACATGTGTAAATACCAGTTCACTGGGGGTTGCCCCTCTTCAGTTGCACAACAGGAAGCCCGAGCACAGCAACTATTCCTGGGAACATCTGTTCTGTAAATCAAAATGGGTAACACCTATAAATGTACCCGATTGATTCGGAAGAACATGAATCTCTATCGAATGTTTCAGTCGTTGAATTATCACACACCTAACGCATGTCTCATTCAGGATTCAAGATCTTAAAAGACTTCTTTTAATACCTTACATACAAGTTTTCAAACAGATTTTTCTAGACTTAAAAAGCTTAAGCGTGGATTCATTACATTAGTAAACTTGGCCAAAACAGTAGATGCTCTTGTTCTCCAATGTATGATGGGACTCTCAGTGAAAAAGCCTTTCATTCTCATTATCCTCTCTAATCCACTTAACATCAGATACCATCCATGTTTATTCCATTCCAGCTTCTGTAATCCCAGACATCTGACCTGAATGTGTTTCCCAGTCTGTTTATCTCTTCTCTTTTCACAACAGTTTGATTATTCCACCGTTGTACTCATGTTTATACTTGCACACTTTGTCATTTCTTGTCGAAGCAGACCAGCTTTGCTTAAGATGTTTAGAAATCTTTCAAAGTCCACACAATTGGCTTTCAGAACTTACTTTTCAGTGATTTCTGCATTTAAAATCCATATAAAAGTCAATTTCAATGTTTAATGTAATCTGTTGAGGTGTGGAGAAGCAGTGTGCTTTTCCTTTGCCTGAAAGAAATTGCAACTGTGAAGTTCCCACTAACAGCCATTTAAGACTTCACCAAATCCAAGTTCACTCACCGCTTAGTCTGCCTCAGATGCTGCACTGCACGGTCTTTGCCAATGCACATGCCATCTATTTGTTGGCATTGACATCCACGCGTAGTATGAACGTGTGTTCTCACCAGTCAGCGGGCAGAGCAGAAGGTCTGTCCACAGTTTGGGGAGCGTCCTTACTCGAGGGCCGTCCCGGATGCCTGAAATTGTTACTGTGAACTCGGAACCTGAATCTCGTGACGAGAACAGCGACAGGAGTTTGGTCCGTGGCCACATTATTGACCCTGCAGTTGTAAAAATCTGCATAATACAGACTCGCTTGAACTTTCGCACCTGAAAAAAACTCATCGGCGTTCGGGATCAAAAATGCAACATGATTAACTGTCTCCAAGGCTAACGGCATGTACATCTAAACAGTTTGCAAATATATAGTTTAAACATCAACAGCTTAATGTGAGCATTGTACATTTGCAAAAAAGACAAAGAAAGACAAATGACCACAAATCCACCATTCTGCACCTCTTCTGAGCTTCATAAGAAAACCTGCAGTAGCTCATATTAACCCTAAATCATACGCATACATTCATATTCACTTATCAAGCAGAGTTTGTTACTGGAGAGTGGCAGCAAACGTCTTGTTTGAAAAGAAATATTCACGTAAAATATAAACCAATTCATGATTAATTGTATGGAAGGTTAGTGACAACCAGTGGTTTAAATGGCAGACACATTCCAACCAATGAAATGGCCTCTATCTCATCCTCCCTCTCTGGGCAGGTGGGAAAACCAGGATAAGCAGGAAAAGTGCAAAAGAGTTCCATGGAACTGCTTTGTTTGTCCATTTTGGGCTATTGTAGTTATATGGATCTGCAATATGATTTACCACTAGGAATGTGCAGATATAACTTCAATATACCTGTAACGGATAGATTTTCCAAGATTCTATCCTAATGAAAGTGATGTTGCATTTCTAACAGGAGATCCTATGAATTGTTACCCAGTGGAACTGTAAGCGCTTTAAAAATGTGATGGTGGTACGAGATAAGAGTGATTAAGTACTCCAGTCTGGTTTTATCAGTGCTGTGCTTTTGTGGTTTAAAATCCTATACGATGTTGTTAATAACGAAACTGCATCAAATCAGCAGGAACCTTCTTCCACAGTTCTTCACACCTTATGAATCCAGCCTCATCTGTGGTTTTGTGCAGGATTCTTCTAATGGCTCACCTTAGATCCGTGCATGCGGAGTGATGATGAGTTTCAACGTGACTTATGATCTAAAGAGGGAGATTCCTCGTGATGTGTGTGCAATTTAGCAACACTTGCGTTTCATTCGTCTCCTGAATGCATGCAGCCTCTCACCAGTGAAACTGAATTACACCAAATGAATGATAATGTTGTCTTAATAGGTTTTCTCAAAGTAAAGACTGCATCTCAGTGTTTGAATAAACTGAAGGTACTGCAGTGTATATAACTGAGTAGTGCTCATGCTTTTATTTTCTCTGCTTGTTTACGTGCAGCATTGTATAAAGAGTCTCCCTAGTTACTCGAAATGTATTGATACCAGAGCAGCAAAGTCCAAATGTGGCATTCAACCTTCGGCGGTTGTAGGTAGCTGAAAGGCTCCTACATATTTGGTTTTTTTTTTATGCGCATTTGTCTTTTATTCTTTAATGCAAACCAATTAAATATAATGAGCAAAGTAGATTACAACACCTCTGCTTACACCTGCTGTTTACACAGGCATTTAAAGTGATTAAAACAGCTTGTACTATCACCATGTCACATACAAATGATTTTTATGTTGCTGCAGAGATGGGTTGTGTTACAGTCAGTGTCCGTCAGCCACAGTCTGCTGCTCTTTTATTGTATATGAGGACAGGCAGACATGTCTTCTTATACTTCTAATCCCTGGATCAAGGCCATGCCTTCCAGATGAGAAAGAGCTTCTGCCACGGGGAGGGGGGTGATCCTGTCTACATGTGGAAGAGGATAGCTCAGTGGCTTTTTGGGGTCATTAAGATGTTCTTGGGTTTGGACAAAAGCAAGCTGAAAGACGCAACATGTCTACTTTTGTAGAGAAAAACGACCATGGGGGCTTCTGTCTGTTTTCAAGTTGAAGCTTTTAACACTTCTGGTCCTCGTCGTCTTTGTCTGCTGAGTTTTATGAAGTTGTATTACAATTTCGAGAAAACAGACTATTTGTTGAACACATCAGCTGAGACACTACATCAGTCACTGTTTTGACTTTTAGATGTGTCTAGAAATCCATGATGAATGCCTTATAACATTAGACAGTTAAATGGAGCTTTAAAGAGATTGATAGATGAGGGGGGCTTAGCCTGCTTGGAGTCCATGGAGGCCAAGATAGTTTAAAATATAACTGCCTAAATGAGAAGAGCAATTACAAATCTTAACAGAAGAACACTCAAGAGGGGAAAAAAATATGTAGAAAACCTTATTATAGATTTGGTTGCAGCCTTTGTCACAGAATTCAGCAGTGTGTAAATGTTGTTAGAGTACAGAAGATGGTAAAATCGTAAGCATCATTGAAGGTTTTTATTGACTGTAAAAGACATATTTCACAGCGAGTCTCACAAAACAAAAGTCTTCAGTCCCATTTCACAAATCCATTGTGCAGGGAGTGAAGAAAAAAGGATGAATGTACCCCAATTTGTACGAATCAATTCAAGTGAATATACAGTATATGGTATATTGATTGGCACAGGCAATGACTGTCAAAACTAATTTGAAGAGATTTCTTCTTAGCATTTAAATAATTCTAGAAGAAAAAAGATAGACGATGCAATGTTTGCAACATTTATAAATCCAGTTTAACCCCAAATGAAGTAACAGCTGGAATAAAAATAATGCAACTCCCCTGAAGTGCAGCGTCGACTGATACTGTTGAGGATTATGTCTCATAATTCAGTAATGACTGTTGAAGCTGAAGACTCCTAACATTTTAATAGCAGACGTCCTGCTGTGATTGCACTAAGTATTACCACCCCACCCTCTGAGTCTTAATCAGCAGCTGAATTTAGGGTTTGATCTGAGCTGCGTAAATATGTGCATTAATCCAAGATTACGCTGTTGTCCAAATAATTAGTGCAGTAAGATTCAAAATTTCAGATTTTGCATCCAGACAGGTGGAAAATATGCAGAAAACTTCAGCTTTCTGTATATTTTCCCCTTTTCTGTTTTTCTGTTGTTACTTAACCTCCTAAAACATTTAAGTGTTCTTCTCATTTAGGCAAATTTATACACTAAACTCTCTTTTCCTTTTTACTTGATAAGTGCAGGTGTTAATTTTAGTTACAACATTGATTTAGAGCGTTTATAGAAGTTATAAACAGAGACACACTAAACAATAAATATCACCTATGTTAAGATCTTGGCATGTTTTTATCATGTAACAGCACTGGTGTGTGTGTGTGTGTGTGTGTGTGTGTGTGTGTGTGTGTGTGTGTGTGTGTGTGTGTGTGTGTGTGTGTGTGTGTGTGTGTGTTCTGTAACAACAACAAGAACAAACCTAGTTAAAGATGCATTAAGGAAGGGTGGTGTATTTCAGTGCCACTAAAATATGAGTTGCACACAGTGTTTGAAGAGGTGTTTTTCTCTTTGTGGCTCCGTAACTTTATCTGCGTTGCTTGCATTTGTACCGGTAATGTTGCTCATGAGGCCGCTGACACAGGCTGAACCCCCGTGGGACATGGGGAGGGGGTTAAACTGAGCAACAGAATGCAAGAAGTGATTAGTGTAGAAAAATGTAGCCCATGTTTTTACGCCCCGTGTGTTCGTGTGGTCAGGGACAGTCTGAGGGCCATCTCCACCCATTATTGACCGTGTCTGATAGCATGATGATGTCATGATGTGCTCTCCTCTTTGGAGCCAGACTGTCTGTCCGTCCATCTGAAGACCCCCAGTTCAGGTCTTTCTTTAGAAAATAAAAAGGAAAAATAAAAATTCAAACAGGGATTCACTGTGGATGCATAATGCACACACCTGGAGGCTTAGCATACAGAGAAATCCAGATTAGTAAACTTGTCTCTGCACTCTTTAGTAAACAAACGTGTTGTGGACATTCGCTGTAAATGCAGAATGGGAAAAACAAAAAAAGCTGTTTGTACATCCCACAAGCGATATAACCAAAACATTTGGGACAACAAACTTAATCCAGCTTATGAAACAGCATCATTCTGCTGAACATGCTCATATTGTTAAGGTTAATAAATGCTAAGAGTCCAAAATCAACATAGTGGAGCACCAAAGCTGCAGCCTCTGCTGCTTTTTATTGTTGATCAAGTTCATGTATGCAGTTAATTTGTAATATGAAAGAAAATCAGAACTGGCTAAAATCAACATTGGCAAGTAAAATCTTTTGGAAATTAAAATGGGTTTGTTAATTTCTTATAAAAAAGATTAAAATACAAAACATTTTCCTTATCTCTTTGTATAATGATGCAGTTAAAAAGATTACCATTAATTTGTTTTGAAACATGTTTGCCTCCTTCAAAAGAAAAATGAAGTGAAAACATTTTCTGGTGAAAACAAAAGTTTTTTTTATTTTTTTTTATTTTAATGTTTTACTTTTTTATATCTTCTTTTAAATGATAGCAGTGGTTGAATGTGCCAGCACTCAAGCTTACCACCATTCACAAAGGACCTGGAAGCAGTGAATCCATTAAAATCACAAATGTCTCTCTAAAATCCACTTAAGGTATTTAATATTCATCAGATCAAGGAATTTGCCAACATTCCTAATAGCACTCTGAAAGAGCTTAACTGGATTTAGGCTAACTCTGACAGCATGTTGCACATTAGTGTTCTGCTAATGGTGCCTGGTTTGCGTGATGTATTCTATTTTATGTCCCGCTGGGAGCAGGATTCACTCGGTCACAGTGGGAGGAGGGGAAGGAGATATAAGTGGAACAGGAATGTGAGTGGGGAACTTTTGAACAGTTGGGTTTAACCAGGAGAACAGCGTGCCGGGCTAATAGGTTGGTGTGACCCTAAAAAGCTTTTGACCCACATTTGGTGTCATGGACTGCACTTTACATCACTCAGCCATCAGGCTCCAATCCCCCGTGTGTGCATATGTGCACTTTGGACCTGTATGTATTATGCATGTAATGCATTGTGTAGCCATGTCTGTCCTTGCATAGTACAGTTTTGTTGTTTTTGTTATTTCTTTTAAGCAGATCATCTCAGGTTTGATACAGTCATCATGTACATCATAAGATATGTAAGATTTTTACTTCAGGATATTGTTTCTGTTTTTAGAAGAAGAGAGACTTTGATTAATTGTTGAATTTAAGATTCAGGAGGAACAATGTGGGTTCCGTCCCAGTCGTGAAACCTTAGACCAGCTCTAGACCCCGTCTAGGACCCTGGACATGGGAGTTTGCCCAACCAGTTTGTGTGTTTCATAGCCTTGGAGAAAGCATTCTGTAGGTACTCCGTAGGAGGATTTCAGAGAGTATGAAGTACGAGGTCTGTTGGGTATGAAATATTCAGTTCCAATACAAATGGAGCGAAAGTTCAGTGAACGTTGCCGGTAGTGATTGGGTGGGAGTGGGACTCCATCAGGGCTGCCCGTTGTCACCAGTTTCATGACATTCATGATGTTCATGAGGATTAGCACCTCCACATCTGAGACCACGGTTCTCAGTCACAGATGGGTCAAATGTCCTCTCTGGTTTAGGAGCAAGCTGCTGCCTCAAGTGAAGGAGTCAGAGTATCTTGGGGTCTTGTTCATGAGTGAGGGAAGAATAGATTTGGAGATTGACAGGCTTTCTGTTGTGATGAAGAGGGAGCTGAGCCATTAAGGCAAAACTATCCCTGTTTACCGGTCCTCCTACGTTCTTACCCTCACCTAAGGCCGTGAACAGCTGGTTGCCACTGAAAACATACGATTGCAGGTAGAAGCAGCTGAAATGGGTTTCCTTCACAGGTTGACTGGACTCTTCCTTAGAGACGGAATGAAATGTTTTAGTAAAGAGACTGGGAGTAGAGTCACAGCTCCTCCACATAGAGGGTAGCCAGTTGAGGTGGCCTGATCATCTGGTGAGGATTCCCCCTGTACGTCTCCTGTGGGAGATTTCTAGGCATGTCCTACTTGGAGACCTTATGACAGACCTTGGACAGCTAGAGAGATTATAACTTGGGAACTCCTTGGTAGTCCCCCGGAAGAGCTGGAGGAGGTTCCACACTTCCTACAGTTAGATTATCCTGAGAAGATCTTAACTGAAGACGGGGATTTTTACATTTTTCTTTACATTTTAATAAGGTTTGATCTCGGCCTATATATGCCGAACTTGAAAAAATGGCAAAATGCATGTTAGTGTGGAGCATGAATAGGACATTTTTTAGGCATATGTGTTTCTGTCAAGGCAAATGAAAGGAGGCTCTTCTTGGAGCGTCCGACTGCTCGGTGACCGGCCGACCCTGAGAGCCGCCTAGCTATTATCAGGGCAGATGTTCCCTGTTAACCCCCACTCGTCCTCTAAACCATGAATAGCTTTTGTCACTCAGTCTTTGAAACACACAATAACAATTCCGGTTGATTTACAGCCAGGGTCAACTTCCTAGTAGCTCAGGGATGGATTTTACATTCTCCTCTCCATAATTCCATCTTCAGAGGATCCACTGACAGTGAAAGTACAACCTGAGGACCTTATTATTACTGATATCAAGCACATGGGGGTACATGCAACAACACCAGAGTGTAAATGTGGGCTTCTGTTTTAAAGGAAGGCAACAACAAAAGGTTTTGTGTAACGATGCATATAAAACAGATGAGTCATTGGTGCAGAGGAGTTTGTCTGGAGTTGCCACGTGTTGCAACATCCTTTTTAGAAATTTTCACGCTCCTGTTCCTCCTTTCTACTGCCCTCTTCACTCTGCTTATCACGTATACTCCTGCTTACTCCCCAACGGCATATAACATTCAGTATTAATGTATTTATGCACTTCTTGTTCCCTGTCCTCTCCACTTGCAAACATGGCCTTTTTTCAATTTTTTTTATTTCTTTACAAAGTACCTACAGCAGCAGAGTGGAGAAGTGATGAGATTCAAACCTTAAGGTCTTGGTAGCTCTGTTTTATTGGACCTAAACACCAAACTGCTTTCATGTCCCACTCTTTCAACAAGACATGTTCTTACAGTGCATAAAACTTACATCAGAGCCCTCATCTTTAAAGAGCTTATGACATTTATTGATGGGTTGAAGTGTGCCTTCTCTGCTTGGGTCGGCCCAGGGCCTATTAAAGCAATTGAATCTCCTTTGCATTTTGTCTTTGAAGTGTTGGGAGAATCGCTGCGCTGTCCAAACTCTGGTTAATCATTAGTGATAGCAGAGCTCTCTGTGTGAAAACCACTGCTTTTATTTCAGCAGTTAGTGCACCATGCTGCGTCTTTGATAAACCTAGTGGATATTACCATCCGTGGTGGAAGTGAGAAACAGAGAAATGGAGTGAGATTGTGATGCAGCCCTCAAATGGTCTAGTATTTTTGTGTTGTGTGTGTTCTCTTTAGTCCCCTGAGGCATTAAACACAGCACTAGTGATAAGGGGTCGTCTTTTGTTTGATGATGTGGGATGTTGCAGTCATTAGCACTCTGTGTCGCGTCTCTCCCTTTCATCGTACTTCCATGGATATAAACGTCTTCAAAGGTTTTTGGCTCATGTTGTAGAGCTGACACATGACTCCAGCCTGAGTGCGTTTTCCGAGATATGAGACGACTTCAACAAACCGGTGGGGCAGCAGAGCTCTGTCGTCTGCTGGGAGCCTTGTGAACCGGTCGGTCATTACGGATAGCCACAGAAATGTAAGCTTTTAGGACTCTGATGGCCACAACAGTTGAGAACTGTGAATTACACAGATTATGTTCTCATTCTACCAACACTGCTTTCATAAAACACTGTGCTGTGAATGTTAAGTGGGCCCTGTGCACATGCATCACGTAGACATGCACACAGCAACGTAATGAGCGAGCGCACATAATGAAAGACCCAGTGGTCGGTGGTGGATCGTCCCTACAGTTGCAATGTAGCAGTCTTTGTGGAGGGTATAAATCCTTTGCAGTTTGGTTATGAAAACATATTTATAAATGTAACTAATTTCAGTTTCATTTCAGGAAATAATACCACCTTGAAATAAGAATATAGGCCAGTCACTGTATACTAAATCTTTACTTCTCAGCCTCTGAAGAGATTAAATAGATATGAAATAAACATTTATTAGGTAAATTGGTTAATTTGCTATCAGTAAAGACCAATTGTGTCCTAAAAAGAAATAATCACGAGCCTGATGCCATGTTAATTTCCTGTTTAGTTTTTTTGTGGAGACACACGCAGCCTTCAGTATTGCAAAATTAGATTTCCAGAAGAAATACAGACTCATGACATTCTGTGAACTGCGCTGAATTGGTGCCCTGTTAAGGGTGTGCACTCCACCTTTCATCCGTTGACACCTCGGATACTTCTCCTGCTCTCCACCACTTGACCCCTGAATGGGATTGAAGTGGACAATGAGTCGTGTACGGTATGCTGTGCAAATCCGTTTATCGGTGTAGCTCATCCATATTTCCAAAAAGCAGTTAACTGCAGTTCTGAAAGATGAAAAAGGTGATTCATGTAGACGTTTAGAAGCACCGTTGATGATCATCAGCATTACTTATTTGGTTTCTAGCATTTGTTTTTTACGAACTCAAAAATAAAAGAAAAGAAAAAGAAATCAACAAAACAACATGTTTTGTTATTTGGACATATGTCAACATGTGACACGCTTTACAAAATTTCTGTTCAGGGGTTAATAAAGTATTTTGAAATTAATTGTATAGATATTCTGATAAAATTTCCATTCTTTAACAACATCCATAAATCCTCAACAGTTTTTCCTCTCTTAAATTAAAATACTCAAGACTAAAGTTTATAAAAAAAAATGCAATAAAGAAAACATAAGAGCAGTAAAGAGGAGTGATCTCCATCGTAGCTCAGCACGCTGGCGTCCACCTCCACGTTGGTTTGGTGCGGACCCTCATCAAAAGAAGCCAAAGTGCTCGAGGATAAAAAATGTCAGAGATGTCTTCTGCTCTGCCTGTTTGCCACTGACTCTCACCACATAAACACTCACAATCCACACACAATTTATTTTTGCATTTTCTTTTAATTTTTTGACAGAAAAATCAACCTGGTTCATGATACAGGATACACGATTCGATGAGTGATCCGTGCCACAGATCGTGCTGCAGCCCGAGTAACGAGGACTGTTTATGCATCAGTACATGTGTACATGTGTTTACTTTGACGTGTAAATGTGTTTACTTACACGTGTAACATGGCAGCAGAAAAGACCTGGTAGAGTAAAGTCTCAGATGTTTGCATATTTATTTCTGGCCTGTCTGTCTGTTGACAAACCATGAGATATTTTTTTAGGTGGGGACCATTACAGTGTCATTTTTTAAATGTTATTGTGGTATCTATGATGCCAACAAGGCCAGTTAGTACATCTTGTATCCCTGTTGCTGCATATCTGAACGATTACAGTCTCTGATGCTGATTTGATCGCTGCAGCTTTATGGCTACACGAGAAAATGCCACTCTTGATGCATGCAGCTGTGTTTGAGTGTGCAGTTGCAGCAAAATGGACAAAAGGCCTCCCAGATTTTCTTCACGCCAGCATACTTCCCACAGCGCTGTGGCCTCAGGTTTCCCACATGGTGGGCAGAAAATAGGGGAAGTTCCACTAAAGCTGTAAGAGAGGTCAGCCAGCAGGAGCTGCAGCTTGCATCACAACCACCGGTTTTTATTTAGTGCAGGGATGCTGAGATGCTGAGAGGGAAAGTGAAAGGTAAAGGGTAGTGACGGGTTTTGGGATGGAGAGAACACTCACCTGTTGTTCCTGTTCCCATCCAAAAATAGCACTTTATTACTAAAGCTGTACATATTTGGTTCTTGTTTATGTCCCAGTGTACAAAAAGTGTATTGACGAGACTGCTTCGAGAGAACTTTTACCTTTTTTGTACTTGGAAATTTCCCATTTACATCAGGCACCCAACACAAACAAATGAGATGAACACCTTGCCTTTGAACCAGGAGCTTCATCTTGTTATATCCAGTCCGACCCTTTTTCATTACTAAAATACGTGTTCCTGTGCAGACCAGATACGGCTGATTTTTATTCTGACAGGGAAAGAGCTCCAACCACTTTGCCATAACCATTTTTGTTTTATTCAGTGAGGTTGTGTGCAGAATGAGATGACTTTTTTTTTTTTTTTTAATGTAGCAATAACTCAAGCTTTTTTTTTTTTTTTTTTTTTGTCTGAATTAAATTAAGCCTCTGTTGTTTGCAGCCCCCATTATCCTCTCCGCTTTATTAAGTCTAACTGCATTTGGGATAAAGAGACCCCTGTTTCAACATCTTCAATGTAATTATCTGCAACCCTCTTCCCCGCACGCACGCACGCACGCACGCACGCACGCACGCACGCACGCACGCACGCACGCACGCACGCACGCACACATATTGCTTGAAGAGTTGTTTTCTATACTTAAATAAATGCGATGAATTCACTCTGGTAGAAGAAAGGGAAAAACTCATTCAACTAATTAGGATTGCCAGAGAAGACTCTCCAAGCTCCTTTCAGACTATTCTGGAGTGTGAATCTGCATGTTTGGATCTTCGATTTCAATGCACCGACTCTCAGTGGTGACATTGACGATCTATCGCCTTTTTATAGTGGCACTGAAATGACTTGGCGGGTCTGTGAATGAGACCAGCAGCTGCTGGGCGGAGATTTGCCGGTGCAATAACTGTAGGAACAAAATGTAATCATTCCTTTCTGCCCTCATTTGCTTATGCAAATGTGCCATTGTGAGGAAGTGTATTAATAGTTCACCACAGGAGCACAAGAGGCTTGTTTTTGTCATGGAGTTGGTTTCGCAGCTTGGAGACAAGGCATGGAGAAAAAATGTGAGCTGTGAACTCTGAGCCTCAGTGCACAAATTTCCTGGTTTCTGGAAGCTGTAAATACCGACTTTGATCTTGTGTTGCGTTTCAGACGTCACACTTTCTTACACCTTAATCAAGTTTATGAAGTCTAGATGCAGAACAATAAATTGGAGAAGATTAAAGTATCTATACGATCTTAATTTACAGGTTCGTTGTTATATTTTGGATTCTACTCGACTATGCTTACATCCTTTTGATGTTCACACTAATTTTCTCAAATTGCATGTTGCTGTCACACTTCTTGCGGCTTTCTGTCTGAACACTTCATTTTGCATTAGTGGACGGCAGCTCGCCATTCTTTGTTTGACATTGTGCCAACGAAGCCATTAGGCATTGACTGTTCTAGTATTTCATATTATTGTTGCGTCCTAGAAAGAAAATCCTGAACTTCAAACGAGGCAACAACATGCATAAGATAACTTTTGGAAGAGTTTGTGAAGTAAATTTATAGAATGTATTAATAGGAAACCAAAAATGACCTTCCCATTCAGGGAAAAGGAAAAACGGATGACTTCTTTTATAATGTGCACATATGTACTGTAGTTGTATTATGAACTGTTCCTGAGCTTTAACAAAAAAAAGGAGAAAAAGAAAAATAAGGCAGCGTTTTTCAATTGCATCTAACCACAATGACTTGGTTCCTAAACAGCAGCATCAAATGTGCAAGTGTGTGTTTTTTTTTATGTTTTTTTGGTGATGCATCCTCCCAGTTCATTTGATGCTTCTTCATTAGCTGTGCAGCTTTCAGTTATACAAAGGCACTAGTGTGTCATTTATATTTTGGCAGGTCAGCTTTTCAGCAGTCACACCAAACATTGGTGTAAATGGCTACTAAATATGCGTGCACATGTTAATCGCCTGAATCTTGTTGAGGAGCGGTTCAGTTTAGTCACTTCAGCTATTGCCGATGCAGAAATGTGAGGTTAAAATGTTTTGGATCTATAGTTTGTGGGATGAGGGATCAAAAGCGCATCTCCGCGCTGTTACCTAATGAAAAGCCTGATATGTAGCTCTGAACCACGTTCGGCTCTATAGTAATGTCTTTTCAAGTGGTTTTTGTCTGTTTCTGTTTATGTCCACATTCAGACCGAGCCGAGCTCCGTGCGGGACGACGCACCCTTTCTTTGGTTGCATTCATATCAGAAAAAGAAATAAACATTGAGTTAGTGGACAAGTAGAGTAAAGAACGCTTTTTTCATGTCATGCCATCCATGTCTTGGTAGCCCTTTTTAGAAGCTGTTAAGATCCATTTATTTATTTTTTATTTTGCTCTGCCAGGTTGTAGTAAGGCCTTTGTGTGTTTTAAGCAATGAAACACTTGTCAGCGTACTAGTTTCTGTCTTGCCAGAAAGGCCCCTACTCTAAACTCCATCTAAAAAACAAAAACTAAGTCCTGTGGAAGTAGTTCAGTTTATCACGGTCAGCTACAGCTTCAGCAGCGCAGATGCAAACAAAAGTTACAAAACCACAAGTTACAACGGAAGCACCTTCATTAGCGGCACATATTGCATCTCATTTTGCCACGGTATTCCGACCGAAGCAGCTGAAATGTGCCAGCGAAATTAAATGTGCCAAAATACCTTCAAGAAGCCAGCGACTGTAAAACAAACAGCAAGATAAAATATTTATTTAAAGTGTTGAAATGAAAAAAAAACAATGAACAGGAAAAAGATGTTTGTCATCTCACAGAGTCACATAATGTCATCTTATCAGGCGTGCTGATCAGGAATGTTGTTTTTGTGTGCCTCTACTTCCACAGCGTGTAGCTGCCACCTGAAATGAGATCAACAGACTGATTTGCATACCTTTCATTGAACGCCGTGTCTCTGTGCCCCGCTTTAAAATAGCCTATTCCTCCAACCTGAGCTGTGATTTAAAACGATGCTGGTTGATGTTTTTTTCCAGGGAGAGCTTTTGGATTTCTACCATTTTCTTCTTGTCATTATTGTTAAGAGAAATATAATACAAGAGACAACATTACAGCTTGTTTTCTTTAGAGTAGTAAAGATATTGTAACTTAGCAGCAAGACATCTTTTTGTGGTTTCTTTTTCTGAGTTGTAGATTAGAAGTATTTATCTAATTTGATTTTACTTTGAACAGAACAAAATGTATTTTGTTTTATCTAATTGAAGAAGCTAAATGACTGACTTCCTAACTAGTTCGACTCTCCTTCGACGTCATGCTCGTTGATAGTAAAAGCTCATATGGCACCTCTTTGTTTGGTGGTTGAGCTCTGACATCACTTTTGATGGCACACATGCAGGAAATATGGAAGATTAAAGGGATCTCAATGAGTCCTCATTACCTGATGTTTTCAAGACGCCGGACCACCACCTCCCATCTTCTTCCACATATCTTATTCCACATGCAGTCCGTTGCAGAGTCTTGACAGGAACCAGACGTCTGCGAGCCGTTGCTATCTGCTCCGGCCGACAACCGGTGTCAAAACTGCCAGCTTATGTTCCCATAGGAGGAAGAGGAGCAGGGAATAAAGGGATAAAAGAGATAGAGGAGAACTTGTATATTTTTTTTTTTGTCCTTATTCTAAGCAACCTCCAGAGAAAGTTGGAGGAAGGGAAGTGATAGATTAGTGGAGAAGGAAGGAGCTATGAGGTGTTGACAGCGTTCGTGCTTCAGTGTGGAAAACTTTTGTCTCCCCGTCTCTGTTGATGATGTCATTTTCCCGCATTAATAATAACTCCTCCTTTTGTTTTATTGTTAGTCACCTTTTCTGACTTTCTGCTCTTGTAACTCACATCATGGCCAAACAACCTATTCAGGCTTTTAAAATGACTTAAATCACAAATAATGAATAAGATAATAATAAATAAAATAATAAAAGCCCTATTACATGAAAGTGCTTACAGGGACACGTAGGCTGGGGTGATGGCTCCCAGGCCAAGACGGCAGGGACCAGCTGCTCTACTACTGCTGCTGTAGAGATTTTATTTTTTATCTTCCTGTTGTGTCTCAGTGGAATTTTAACAGTAGTCCAGCTCGGTCTTTGCAAAACCGATTGATCCCTGCCACAACCTTTCCCTCCCCGCATCAAATAATGGATTACTATCACATCCACTCTCACCCCATCCTCTTTCCCTTTGGCCAGTTAGTACAAATAATGACTAATCAATATGCGCTGGAGTCCCTGTGAATGTCCTTTTAACACTTGATTTATGCCACGCCTGCACACACGCTTTCTTACTCACTCCAATCAATTTAACTCGCAGCCAATCAATTTAACCAATCACACTGAAACCCCCCCCCATCCTCCTTATCTAACCTTGAAGACGTTTTATTTATGATATTTCTATTTTAACTGAACATCCCAGATCTGATTGGCCTCGGCAACATGTCTTGATTGGGAAGCATCACATCTCAGGCTTCGTTTTATCGCCACATGTTATGTAGCGCCGTCACGACGCCACATCGCTCGCTCATCACTGTGTCTGCGTGCGGCTGTCCGAGGACGCGTTCTGATGGCAGGTCAATGCATCAAGACGGCATTTTTCACCGCGTTACCTAGCCCGTCACTTTAATCATGTCAAGTAATTGTCTTCATTTATTCTACAAAAGAAAATAGCTTGGGAGATGTTTCTTTTCTGGTTGTGTGTCAGTTTCTTTGTCCAAATGCACACTTATATTTGGGTGTATGAGGGAGAATGTGGGTTAAATGATCCGTTTGGCGGGCTCGCTCTCGTGTTAGTGAGTCCTATGTCAGCGACCGAGGTTTGGGAGGCCTGCCCCGGTTACCTCTCTCTGCGTGTCACTGATTTCCGGACATGTATTCAGTAAACGGAGATGACAACCATGTGCACAGGAACAATCTCTCTCTCTGTCTAAATTGCTGGTTTCATTGGCATTTGACTCAACACCTTTGAGGAAATTGCATTTCCGTGATTCCATCATGTTGCCTGTAAACGGTGTTCAGTCGCAGCACCGTCAAGGAAATCTTGGCATGATTTTTCTCAACTAATTCTTAAATATTAAGTCACACGTCAAGCATCAGAATTCCCAATTCAATCTTCCAAATAAACAAAGACACTGACAACAAACTGAAGAAGCACCTCTTGCTGTCGTTCAGTTTTAAACTGAAAAAAGTGACAAAGGTGTTTGTTTTTTCTTTTCTTTCGCTTTCTCACATCTCCGATCATAGCTCTCACTTGGATCCACATTGTATCATTAAGTGAAGAGTAATCCTTAATAAAAGGAGCTTATGCATTTTTAGCAGTTGTTTCTGTATTTTAAAATTTAATGCCATATGTATCACATCCCGATTAAGTGTGCTAATCCCCCCCCCTCCCAAAAACAGCAGATCTGGCTTTAAATGTTCTGTCATTAACACTAATCCAGACACTATCCCTGTCATGTTCCCCAAAGCTATTTTAAGAGCTCATTTTCTGTCAGTTTTGCTTTTAAAAATGACACATGTTGTAATTAACTAACGTTTGTATCCTTTCAAATTTTGTGGATTTTCACGCTTCGTGGACCATGAAAACCCAGTGATCGCACACTCACAGAGGAAGGTAATGCCAAGTTATATTTATGTATGAATAGCTCTGGTAGTTTACTCTTTAGTTATACTACAAGCAAATTCATCCCTCAAACCAGAGCAGGATCATGCAATGAATTTGCATATAATTGTAGGTGGGTTGTCTTTCTCTGGGAGAACCAGAAGGGTGGAATCTACAAGTTCAAGGCGATGCATTACGGAGTGATTCACAGAAATGCCTTGATTTGTATATTTATCAAAATATACAAGTAACAGCCATTGCCTTGTAATTTGTGGCAAACTCCACCATTCTAACCCTGAAGAAGATAACAACACAAATCCCGCTTTGATCCGGTGTCTGCTTCGGCAGTGATTCCTGCCGAACATTTCATGGAAATGACACATACAGACTTTGATTGGATTTTCCTTTGAAAGCCAATGTTGCTCTTT
This sequence comes from Xenentodon cancila, assembly GCA_014839995.1. Lineage (NCBI taxonomy): Eukaryota > Metazoa > Chordata > Actinopteri > Beloniformes > Belonidae > Xenentodon > Xenentodon cancila. The sequence continues at coordinate 4,232,817 of CM026207.1, forward strand.
AAAATAGTATCTGTAATATGTAGTATTTATAAAGACCTTCGACATTCTTTTGTTTTGATGTGTTAAATTTAAAGAAGGATTCCTTTTTAGCACAAAATCCTCAAAGGTTTTTACGTATACACGGAAGTTTGTCAGGTGTTTTTCCGACAGCGGGTTTATGTTCCTGAGCATATGGCAACTTGAATTGTGCATGAAACCAGCTTGATGTTTGTACCGTTTCTTCTGCGTAAGGGACACCAACATCACACAGTTGCAGAAATAACTAAATTGTTCAGTCATTTGTTATACAACAAAAACTTTAGAAAATGTGAAGACGAAGGCTTTTCTTGCTGCTTCTGTTTATCTTCTGTCTCACAAATGCACCTCTCCAGAGCAGCCCAGCCTACTCTTACTGCGCAACTGATGGGTGAAAAATGTCATCAAATAAGATAGCAGCTCTTTTTTTTTTTTTGGTTTTTGAGATATTCAAAGCCAGCTCTGGGCAGACACAATGCAAATGAACCTCATGGTGATGTCACCATGTAAGGGAAGAATAATGTGGACCAGAAACGAGTGCCCCAGGCGGTTCGGCGGAGAGGGTGTGTGTAACTCAGTTTGGTGTCGGCTTTGGCAGTTTTCCAGGCGTTTAAGTTCCCAAAAAGCAATATAACACTGTGAAGGAAAGGGAAAAACTCTGTTTCATAGCCTGCTCAAGGAAAATAAGACTTTTTCGTGTCATTAATTAAACTTCATTAGAAGTTTCACTTCTAGCTCCTGAGAAAAAGAAATTGCTGTAAAGCTCAACAATGTTAATGTTAATAATGTTCTAATGTTCTAATGTCAAAGCATAAAAATACCATAAGTAACTTCTTAAATTACTCACAAAATCTTACTTGATGTTTTAATCATTTGTGATGTATCATCTTTGTCTGCTTCGTACACATCTGTGTTTGGTCCCCACAAGTGAAACTGCATTTTTCATGGCATTGTAGAAATAGACACTTCCTGGGAAATGGCAAAATAATGACGACAACCGCAATAATAATAATAATAATAATAGTAACGTTGATGACTCATCCTGAATTTGGCCACGTTTACTAACTGGGCCTCTAAAAATGTAATTTTTTTTGTTTTTAAAAATTTCGCAGAGCTGGTCCAGAGTGGTGGTCGGTGCCGGACTGGTCAGCACCGGTCAGCTTTTTGGTTTTTGCTTGAAAGCTTTACATATGTTGGCATGTTGAGATAATGTATTACTTTTCTTAAATACAGTGCTATAATCTGCCACACTTTGCTTCCTTTGGTGCACTGTAGTTTCTTTTTCCTTTTTTTTTTTTGGTTCCATTTGCCTGTATTGCCGTGTTGATCCTTTACAATAGGCACAGTTTTCATCCTGGAGAATCAGAACAACTGTTCCTGACAGTCTGAAGGAGGGAGGCAGCTTAACAAACAAAAGAGCTGATGGGAAAGATGAGGGATGGAGACGGGGAACTGGAGACTGCATTACATTTCAACTCTAATTTGTAGATCTCCAGCAGATATGAAAATGTAGGGGAATAATAAATGAAAGATAAAGTGTTCTAATATGCACAATCAATTCAATGTCTCCAGCCAGCGCAGTACAGTATAAAATATATTAGAAGTGATTGAAGAGCTTTGTTCCTGGATGAGATGACCGCCATTAGGGCCCATTTCACAGCAGCTCGTACAACATGATTAACAGCACAACAGACAGGGATGAGGGGAGCCGCGGTCCTGAGACGGGCAGATCACACAAGGCTCCTGCTCGTGCCTCATCCGGTCACGTGAAAGGCTTTGCTGTCACGATGAGGTCACCATGAACACGTACAAACATTGGTCTGTGTCTTCAAACAGTGTGGGCACTCAGCTAAGGGCAAAGGGACCTTTTTAAAGCAGCGCATTTAAGCCAAGCCCCCCCCCCCCCCCCCCCCAATAATGCCTTATTTATGGTCCCCTGGTTCACTATAAAACCACCCTGTGTCAGCAGCTGGCTGCAGGACCCAGGGGATTAATACACTTCATGCCAGAATGTAGACTGCACCCTCGCCTGCCTCATTCAATCCCACATTGCCAGGGGCTTCGTCTTCTTCAGCACTGTGACATTACTTCTGGCACATCAGCGTAAAAATGATTTCAGTGACAAGACGTTTTTAACTGCAGCTGGCCATTGTGGCGTGTCTCTGTATCCTATTTCACCCGTGTATGATTTGTACTTTCCATTTTCAACATAAAAGTGGGAGGGAAAAAAAAACCTCAAAAGCTGTTACTGTATTTGTTTTTAAATAACTGTTTCACAGTACTGAAAACTGAATGTTATCCCTGCTACATGTTGTGCAGGCTACATACAAAAAACCTGATTGGTTATAGGTGGATTATTTATACAGGGAAATAGTTCTTTATTTTGTTTATCATGTGCATTAAGAAAAAAGGCAACTTTCCAGGCAGTATTTCATGCAGGACATAAGATCAATCAATCAATAAATAAAGAAATGGTGTGTGAGCTTCCAATATCCAGTTTTCATTTAACTGTGATTCCATCACACAATGAGACTAAAAACTCTGTTTGTCCATTTTAATTTTGGAAGTATACATTAGATGTTGTTTTTCAATTTCTCATCTTATTATTTTTTCATTTTATTTAATTAAAATGAGCGTGCAGATTACACATTTAACTCTATTTACATCTTCCGTCCATGTCTTTCATCCGTTTTGGTTTATTTGACGTTTCAGATCGTCAGATCTTCACCAGACTCCCCCTCTCCCTTTCAGCTTCCATTCAGCCTCATCACTTCTGTCTGACTCTCTGTTCTATTAATATGTTGGGGTTTTTTTGTTTTTTTTATTGAGCCACTGTTTTATCAATCCCTCGACTTGGCGCAATCTCCCAGAACCATTTTATCTCAACCTTTCATTCTATATGTAAAGAAAAAAAAAAGAAAATGACACATCCAGAATTCCAAAGCATGGTATCTCTCCTGATTTTCCGTGGCATGAAAATCTGCACAATGCTTCAGCTACTTTCATGCCCTGTTTAAACTTGGCACTGCAGATACATATTTGATGACCCAGTCACAGAGGGGCGTGAAGTCACATGTGAATGCACTTCAAACTGCATTTAAAACGGTGGCATTTACATTCATAAACGACCTCCTCCTCATTCACCTACCCTGGATTTGTTTCATCCTCTGGAGGATTTCTGTGGACTCAAAATCCCTTTATTCCCTTTATTCCTTTGTTTCCTTTTTTTTTTTTTTTTTATCTTGCTTGAACTTGAATGTGAAAATAAATTCACAAGTGATCATTAAGAATACGTTAACTACAAATGTACACTAAAGATATGAACAAAAATTAGACGTATATCTATTAGGGTCCTTTCTGTCTTCATGTGTTGCACCTTCCATGTTGTCTTACTTTGTCTCCAGGCATAAACCCCCCACTTCCATCATCCCCTTTTTTTCACGCTTGGCCTGTGCCCTCCCACCTCCCCATCCTTCCTTCCTTTTCTGTCTTCCTTCTTTGCCCCTTTATCTTAACCCCCAACACACACACACACACACACACACACACACACAACCTCATCTTCCTCATTGCCATCTTCAAAACTGAGCTCCCATCTCAGGATCTTGACAGCGTCCTCTAGACAGCAACCAGCCCTCCCTGGAGGGATTTGAACCGTGGAGAACGGTGTGACTGGTGTCTGCCAGAAACCATGTGACACCCCTTTGAATTTTCCAGCGGAGCCTTTGATGGGATGCGCTCGTATGACTTTCATGTGGGTGCACATGTGTCTTTTTGTTGCATCAGGTAGAGGAAAGAGATCCATGTGGTTTTTCAAAGACAGATTTTTTTTTTTTTTTTTTTTTTTTTTCGCAAACCGGATAAAATTAAATGTCGGAATTCATTGTGAATTCATCCACCCCCACCCCATAATGGCATATAGCAGCCTCATCCAGCTCCTCGTTTTCTGATGAAACTTGGAAGCGTTCATTCCTCATTATACACAGAAGTTGGGCTTTAAATCACAGAGTAACATTCAAAAATGCAAATTGCGTGTCTTGTGGATATGTGGATTTTTACTCTCTCTCATCCATTTTTGTGATTTTTTTTTTTTTTTTTTTTTTTTTTTTTTTTTTTTTTTTTTTGTAATACTTCTGTTTAATTACTGAGCATAAAAATAATTATAAAGTAATGTGATCACAGAAAATATTATAGTTTTGATTTTCTTAATTCTTTGATGACTGTTGCCCTTTGAATAAATGGCTATTAGTAGTTAGAGCAGTTGCATGTACAAAAATATACTGAAGAAATAAAAAGCAGAGGTGTCACATCTCCAGGCACAAGTATGATATGTAAACGCACAGTTCCTCAGAGTATTCCAGTTCCATCTCCTGTCAGCCTTCCAGGAGATTCTCTGGGCCGTCAGGTCTCCACCCGCGGGGACGGCTGCAGCCGCCGCTGCTCCGTTCTTTTCACAGGAGTAGGAGCTTTGTCTGCAGTGGAGACGTCTGACTGGGTGGGGGCCGGACTGGTGGCGGAGCTGGAAATGATCTCTGATGCTGAAGTCTAGTTAAGAAATTAATTATTCTCTCCTCAGACTCTTATCTCTTCTCCTTTGAAAGTGAGCGTTGAAAAAGAGCACAGGGAACGCATCATTTTCAATTCAACATATGATTATGTCCAGTTTGGGAATATTGCCTGTTGAATTATCACAGTTGGTTTTGTAAAGACACAGATTACTGTTAATGTAAGTGCACAGTTTTGTGTGTTTTTGTTTTTCCCACTTTAGCACAGATTCATTCATTGTGCGGTACTTTTGTGTGATTTTTGATTTCAAATGTAATAATAAATAATTTAAAACAAAAACAAAAGATCCCAAGCCGTGTAGCAGTGACACCACTGCTGAAATTTAACAAAATAAACCATGGGGCGACAAATAAATCACGACAGGATTAAAAGGAGAGAGAAGAGGAAGGAAGATTACTTTGACAGACATCTGTTTTGTTTTTGGACTTTTTCTGTAATCTTATGTTTTTTAACATTTGTAGGAGTTGAACTTTAAAAGGCAAATCCCCGTCAGGTGGACTTGTCTCCAGGTCCCGGACATGTGATATACCACCTCAGCTACATGCTGCTTTCTGCGTGACACCTGCAATCTAAGACTTGAGAATTCCCAGATTGTAAACCCTCCCCCCTCCTTATAATACATCAACTTATTATAGATATAAGTGCATTATATTGAGGTTCCAACTTTTAAGTAGTGACTTTCCACCTCGGATTCCTAAAGTCTACTTATAGAACTGAGTTTCCCCTGACTCACCAAATCACGCTGATTTATGACCAGCGCATGGTCGCACTGGTCAGCACAATTGGGAGCTTGAGCTGAAAGCCAGGAAGAGGTGGAATGGTGGGATTTGGACAAGTGGGGGGGGGGGGCTTTGCAAAGGAGGAAGCGTCTGCACCTTGCTGATGCTACGGGTATTTCATAGTGGGCCTCCTTTGAATCGTTTGTCCTGAGCAGAAGCAGGAAAGCCTTTGTTTGCCTGCAGAGTCTGGTGGCATTCAGGGCTGCAGCTGGTTCAGAGAGATCCTTCAATGGAGGACAGAGAGGAGGTTACCCAGGATTTCCTCCAAGATAACTTCAGCAGTTCAGACATTTCACTGAACAGATGTGAAGTTTTACAGCTCTAACATATGTTCAGCTCGAAAGGTTAACGGCTTGAAGTACTGAAGTAGCTACAATATTTCTGAGGATCTGAGCTACTGAGCAGGAATCGTTTTTGTTGGTGTTAGTAGAATTAGTCCATTTTACTTCCCTTGTAATACAGCTGAAGCAGAAGGTGCCGCCCCTGAAGATTTGCTCGGTAACTAATAAGGAATGAATAGACGGCTTAGACATAATATCTGTTCCCGGTGTCCACGCTGACCTATAGATGTTTATGTGGCTAATTAAATGGTCCATTGACCTTCAAGCTCAAGTCGCAGAGGTAATCACTGAAACGGAAACTAATGCCACCATAGCTGAGGTCCGACTTCCTTTCAAGTTACCACATGTACTCTGTTACCAAGTAAAGAAAAAATCCTGCTTGGTTGCAGTGAAGGAGGTTTTATGTTTGTTTGCAAGGACTTTTTATTTACTCTTATGTCAATTCTTATTATTCTAATGGTAGTTCAGTGTGTTGAGTTTTTTTTTTTTTTAATTTAGTTAAATCCAAAGGTGTATGAAAGTTCTATGCACAGCTTGAAGACATGAATTTAGCAAGAGGAAAAGTGCTTGTGCAAGATGGACTGAATGATGTTCTGTTCAATGGTACCTGAGCCTTTTCAAAAATATTTAATGTCTAGCAGGGTATCAGTCATCCATTCATTCTTTTATTCATGCAGTCATTCGATCAGGCACTCTTTCATGCAGTCAAGTAGTTTGTTAGTTCAGAAGTATATTGGCACCAGTATTTCATCTCACATTGCATTCTTTTGGTTGATTAGTAGACGTCAGTTGAAGCAGAAGCTGTGCAGATACAATTATCTTCACGTTTGGGAGTTTCTCATATATTGGTCCCATTTTATTTCTAGTCAGAGAAGCAGGAAGTACTGTATCAAAACCACATCACAGTGCGAATAAGGATCCCAGAAGCAGCACAGAGTGACAAATGGAGCCTGATTCATTTGAAGGGGCAGTGGTCACCAACATTGGTGTTTCTGCGTTGCCTAACGGCAGAAATGTTGAAGTGGGCTCAGCTGTTCCAGCCGGACAATTCTACATCGTCCTAAGAAGATCTGCATTGACTCGTCATAAATGATGTTCAGTGTTGCCTCTGCAGTGATCAGAACATCAACCAGGCCACATTTATTTCCAGGAATATCCCCAAATGTATAATTTAATTCAGAACTCAATAATCATTTGTCTTTAAGGACTTTATTTGTTAAATCAGCTGAACATCTTTTATGCCAATCAAACACCTACAATCTGTCTTGAACTTGAGTGTTTGAACGTCACAAGTAGAGGATGTACCACAGTCCTTTTTTAAGTTCCAACCTGTTGATCATTTCATCTAAAGTCTTTGACTTTACAGAACAGAACTGCTTCTTAAATTCAGTACTACCAGGTAAAAAGATGCTTTTCTAAGATGATAAAGATAAGATGACTGACAGAATGATGATGCTCCAAAGTTCTTTTATAGCATTAAAAATCACTTTAAAGAGTTTCAGATAACATCCTCATGTATCTGATATTCAAATTGAATTTTGAGGATCGTAACTCATGTCTCACTGTATCACGGATAGAAAGGTCAGTGCAGAGAACCAGAGCTCGCTTTTTTAGCGCGAGCCTCCGGGAACAGAAAGTAAACTATCTGGCAAACTACGTGGAAAAAGATGAACGTCTTAACTGTAAATCAGAAGATACTGTAAAGCCTTTAAATGTATGGTAAACTTAATACCAGGGCTCTGATCTCTGTGCAGCTTTAGAATATATGCATCTAGATTAGAATAAATAAAGTATATAATATAGTTTATAATATAGAATAAATAAAGGTATAATGGAAAAGCTTAAACAGGAATTGAGGAAATGTGCAAAGTGGTGATAGGACAGTTAAAGGTTATTTTAAAATGACGATATTTAGGATTGTGGCATTGCCGAATCCCAGTCTCAGTACGTCTCCGTGGCATCTAGAACGCACATTATCATGGCAATCACACGCATATGCTCTGTCTTTTTCCTCTCAAAATTGCTGGCTGTTACAAAATGCCTCTAGTCTCATTTGCCTCCTGTGCAGCCTGAACAGAGGTAGAAGAACCTCCTGTCTATTGATGATAATGGATCCTAATTTGACTTAGATTATGATTTGTCAGATGCTGCCCATACTTCAGTTGGAAGTATTATTTAGCTCCCTGAAAATGGGGAACCATTACAAGTGAGAGACCCATCCATCACCTAGCAGTCGCAGAGCGAGCCACGCAAGTTGGACTTGTGATGGCTGCTCCAGAAATTAGACTGCTCCAGTTGGCTTTTATTTTGTCTTCCAATATTCCCACCCCTTTTTTTCTCACTTTTCACCGCTGTCCTGTCCAGGTGTGATTTGTTTGCCAGCTCTGGGATGACCGTCAGCATTTTTCCCACTGGAGCAGGCTTTGGAGGTATAATGTAACTACACTCGGTCGCCTCAGCCGCGGCTCAAAAGACTTCCATCTCACAGTTTCCTCTCTATTTCCTCTCTTATTTCCTTTTTGAGCCTATAAAGGGTTATCCTTTCTGCTGCCATAGAAAAGAATCATAGAAGAGTCTCTGCCTCCTAACATACAAATCACTGTGACAGCCAGCTAATGTAGGCTGTGTTTTGTAATTTAGAATAAATCCTACTCTCTGAATCCCTGGACCCTATGGACATTATGGATGTGTTAATGTTCTCTCCCATCTCATTTATCTGTTATTATCCTGTGCAGTATACAAAGTCTTTATTTTTGAAAGATAACCTCTGCAGTGGCAGTCATGTGGCTTACCTGGAGGGTGTAATGGTAATGGTCACTCCTCTGGAGGCATCTTTGACACCGCTGGAGTCGTCCTTGTGGCATTTTTGAAACCATTCAAGCAATGTTTTTATCTCTCTTGCCTGCCTTTTCCCTTTAATGGTCCTCCAGAAGCTCGACTAAAGCTTCTCTGTCGCCTACAGACCAAAAGTTTAGAAAAGAGCTAATGATCATATGCACCCCCACCCCCACCCCCCCACCCCGCCTCATTTCCCCTCACACTTTGAACATTTACCTTGTTATACCTTTACACTTCTTTTAAAATATGAAGAAATCTGAGTGAAACCATGCTTTACCAACATGAAAAGATTGGAGCCAAAAAACGTACACACACTTACAAATGTAGTTTCTTATTCAGACTGAACTTTATTCATCAGTATGAAAATGTCTGCCCTTGTTATCAGTGTTTAGTTAAGCTCAGACCTCATAAAAATGTAAAAAAGCAAGTTGGACTCTAATGCCTTCCTAATCCACTGCTGATAAGACGGTATGCTCACCCTGCTGGTTTGAAAATTCTCTCCTCTTCCCCCTTCACGCTTTCATCTCGGACTGTTAAACTCCGCCGCTAATTTGCACAACCTGTAGGAAAACACAGCTCTTGTGGGCACCGGCGGGTTGAAACTAGTTTTCACTTCTCTGCAGAGTTGTAAGAGCACCACTACAAGTTAATGGCCCAGAAGGGCCTACTTTATGGCCATGTTGACACAGAGGAGGAATAATTAACAGGATGCGATGCTGTCTGTGGTGAAGCCATCAGCTCAGACGACCTTCTCCCCAAACCGTGTTGCCTGGTTACGTTTTCCCCAGGTGACCGAACATGCTGAATCATGGTGATTCACTTACATGAGTGGTCTGCAAGCATTAGTCATGATTGGTGGATTCATAATGGCAGATACGTTACAATAAGAGGCTTATCCGACAGCTTGGGTCTGTCTGATGAGTGACTGGATGGCGTGTTTTAATGGATACCGTCTCCTGTTAACCCTCAAGTCAGTAAATGTGGTCAAGCAGCAAAGCAAGATGTGAGACGGCACAGGAGGGTGTGTGGATTTATTTCTGAGATGAGCAGTCTCTCAGATGAAAGCAAGGAGGTGAGGGGAATATTTGTTGTGCAGGGAAGTAAGAAAATGCTGAATAGGAGTGCCTAATTTCACTCCATCATAATCACTACAGTTCCTTACATGGAGGTGATCATGTGACACTGATGGATGAGATTAGGAGTTGCTTTGAAAATGTTACATCAAAGCACTACAACTGTGATGTTACGCTAGATTGGAAGGCGGCGGTAATTTGGATAAGATCAGATATCCATTCCCCTATTTAGCATTTCAATTTTAGCCAGGAAGATGGAATTTAAACTCGGTGGAGGAGACGAGTAGGTTGATGACAAGAATGTCATTTCAGAGAACAGAAATGGGTATGAATGTTGGAGTGTTTTACTAATCTGCTTTTGGTTTGAGGACGTTTTAGCTGTTACTTTTAAACAAAACTTCTATTAACTTTTGTTAAAATCCTATTTCAAAATATGTTACATTTCTTAGATTTTTTTTTTATTTGTAGATGGTGAAAAACGGAAAATGTCATCTATCCATCGATCAACTAGCAATTTTGTAACTGGCCATCCAATAGGTGAGGGTGTCTTGGAGTGTTTGGACCAGGACATTAGAACATTGGGACCTGTCAGTTGTTCGGGTTTAATCCCTGTGATTAGTCTTGGTTCCATCAATGACATCAGATCCTGTCAAATTGGTGTCTGAGGAGTTTGGAGGTCTGGTGAAGATCACAGCAGCATCCGTGTGCTTGTTGGGATGCGTGTTTTCACAACGGATCGTTGCATCGTAACAAGATGCTCGCCATCGTTAACCTGTCAGTCACTTAATGTTGTGACTGATCGGTGAATATCAGCTGGTTTAATTTGTTTTAGAGCGTTAGACAATACTACCTAAAAGTAAGAAAATGTTCCATCAAATGAAATTGAAACTAGTATTTTAAAATAGGGAGAAAAGTAATTTGTGCTGCTTTAAGTCAAGCAAATGCATATCACAGATTATCCCCAGTTTCTTTTAATATATATATATTTAGAATACTACGTTTATAGTTGAAACTTACATTGGGTGAAAAATCCTGTTTTTATTCTGCTTATTTAAATCGACCATTCTTCTGAGCAGGAATTTCTAAATAACCCACATCATGAAACTTTATAGGGTACATTTACCTCAAAATACATGTCAATTATAATTAACTCGTAGAGGATTTTTCAGGATCATTATTTAAGATTAGATGCACAAACACAACAGGCCCCATAGCTCCTCTAAGAGCAGCTACTTTTTTTTTCTTTCCAAGGAGGGCTTAATGATTCTGTTAATTTGTACCTGCAGCTTTTGAGTGTCTTGCATGCTCAAGTGTTTTGTGGAACTTGAGCATTTTAAACTAGATGCCAGGATTAGAGTTCCCACTTTCCTGCAAGCATAGGTGACAGGATTTAATGTTTCAATGGTTTCACCCCACCCTCAGATCGTTTTTCCCTCTCCTGGGTTCATATTTGGGAATTCTGGTTGCAGTCTTGAGCACTGGCGTCAATCAAACCTATTGTTGTCTTCTATATATATATATATATATATATATATATATATATATATATATATATATATATATATATAATCACCTTACTGATCTCATGACTTTACAAACTGCAGGTAACAGGCACCATGTATAGTCTAAGCATGCCTTGCATTTTTCTGTGAAGGAATCCATAAGATTAGGCCCTTAACAATCCCTTCTCATTTTAATCCTGCTATAAATACAAGATAAGAAACATATTGCAAAGCCTCTATGATCATATCGAATTGGCGCTCCTGTTGAACCGCATGCAAAATGCCCTTATAGTTATTACAGTGGCCTATTCAAATGTGGATCTACCACGCAATCTGGTGGGGATTTGAGTCTTGAAGTTAAAATGGCCTGCATAGGACCCCACCACCACCACCACCACCACCACTACATCATATGCCGAAAGTAGGACAGCGTCACAGACACCAGAAACAGTCCAATTTATTGTGTTTTAATTGAACAGGGTAGGCTTTATATGCCGATCTGTGCGAGCATGAAATTGGTCAGTGAAATAAAAAGGGGCATATTATTAATGTGTGCTGCACAATTACTGCCTCCAGTGGCGCTGTAGCTTGAAATTGAAGAAAAAGCTCCCCAGCTTTTTTTTTCTTTTTTCTTTTTTTTTTTAAATGCTTGTACGCAAGTGAGTGCTTGCATTAGTACCAGCCAAATATCTTATTACCATCGCTAACATTGTGACCCAAAGTGCCCTTGGAAAAATAGAGATGCCCTATAAAACTGAAAACCAATTAAATTCAATCCGTTCCATGGATGCATTCCAGTGTTTACTGTGCACTATGCACAAGTGTTGACACCCTCTGGGACTGCAACGGCTCTGAATGAATGCTACTGTTTCAGGATGGGAACTGTGTGGAGAGCCATGTGCTCAAGAGAAGTAGGCTTTTTTTTTTTCTTTTTTTTTGACTGCTTTGTTGTCTGTCATCTTAAAATTAAATTCATCGACTTTATCTGGAATAGTTTTAAAAATGTGCATAGTTTGTTGTTTTTTTTTTTTAAAGTGGCCCAAACTAAACCTTTTTATATCAATCCTTACTTTAATAACAGAGGCCACTATGTCAACTCGCAAAACCATTAACGAACCAGCAAGCGCAAACTTCCCACAGCTCATTATCAGTTTGAATGTCAATCCAAAGCCACCTGTATGCAATTGCAGAGCTGCACTTATTTAACAAACCCTTCGCCTGACGTTGTATGCTGGTCTCCTGGTCTCTCCGTTTGATCCGAGCCAAGCCCTGAACACACAGATGGGTCTTGGTCCTGCCTCCGTTTTAAGAAGTGTGAGCTACATCATTAGTCTCTTAACACAAGCTTTTGCAAAGGATGGGGTTTCCTGCTTAGATGTTTGTTTTCCTCTGCATACTATCTAATTTGTTTGTGCAGTTTGTCAACATGTAGGCCCACATTAGTGACATTTAGTCCATTGACATGATGAGGCAAATGCCAGGGGTTTGATAATGAGCTGCTAAGTGTGGTGATATTGTATCGATTGGCATCTAATTGCCATGTTTCTACAAGTCAATTTGCCTCTATCAGTGTCTCAGGGTTAAGCCCATTTGATCCAGAGTAAAGGCAAAATCTGGCTAATAGGAGCCTAAGTGGCACCGACAACAGCGTCTGGGACCCTCTCATCTTTCCTCTGCATCAACAGGATACCACTGAGACTGTTATTAGTCAGGCATCTGGACTAATCCTTTTTTTAACCTTTGTGAATCCAGCAGAGGTAGAAAGAGCATGTTTGTTTTTTCAGTCATGTTAGGTCACCCATTTGTAGACACCATAATATAACCCAGCTTTCAAGAGATAATGTGGCACCATCAAATATACAAAAAGAACAAGCTTTTAGTGTTAAATGTTAATCAGGAGCTTGTTGCTTTTGTGCTTTTTGAATCTTGTTCTAATATTTTGTGGTGCACACCAGTCCCCCAGCTCATGCAAGCAGATAAGGCAGCAGAAATACAGAGAAACACAAGTCAGGACTAAAGAGAAAATAGTGCACTACATTTTGGAGGTAAACATGTTTTTTTTTTTGTTTTTTTTTTTTAAGAAACTTCTACAAATAAAGAAATGAGACAGAGTAGACTCCCTGGGTGTTTTATAAAGCATCCAACTAGAATTGAATAGAAGTAATATCACTGCAGTATAAATGCATTTAGATGAAAAAAACAATAATTAAAAAGTAACAAAAAATAGAAATGACTTGGCAAACTGCTGGGAAGATGAAAGTATAGCGAAGAGCATCTCCAGTGTTCATGGCTTCGTAGCCTAGCAACAGCTAAGCTGATGACATGCACAAGCACATCACCACTAACACTCCCTGATGATGCTGCAGGTAGATAACGAAGGCAAACAACCTGAACGCAGACGTAACGCCAGACGTGTCCACGTGCAGAAACGGTTCCTTCACGGTAACGAGCTCTTTACTGTCACTACTGAAGTCTGTATGGAGTGAAACGTGGACTCGAGCCCGCGAGTATCACACGGGGTAAAAAAACCAAGATTTCACCTCGTATGTATGTGCAAAATGTTTACACCAGACACAAAGTAGCGAGTGCATTTCTGCCAGATCTCCACAAAAACGGAGGCCAACCTCGGGGCTCTGCAGCAGCATGGACGCCACAGCTCACAGATGGAGCTCCAGCCACGAGCACCGATTGCAAAGGCATCAGTCTCCTCCTAGCTGTCTTTGAGCTTTCGATCAATAGACCTGGATTATCATCTTCACAATCTAGCTTCATTTTTCACAGCAGAGACAGTATCCACAAGCTGTCCTCTCTTTGTCACAGGATGTAGGGCCAAGTTCACCCGTCTGATAAGATTACAGAAAGCAACTGCCACAGCTGAGAGCTCAGGGTGGACATGTATTTACATCCTGCACCGTGTTTTTGTTTTTTTGTTGTGTGTGCGTGTGTATGTGTGTGTGTGCGTGCGCGCACGTGTGTGTGTATGTGTGTGTGTGTGTGTATCAGCACATCAGGGAATGTTTATTTAACAGACAGGAGAGCTCATCAGCACAACAGTCACATCAGAGTCCCATGACTACCCACACTTAATTAAATGTTTAATTAAGATGGTGGCTTTTAATTTAAAAAGTTGATTATTTTGAAGGAAGGATTATTGGCAAATGAATTAGTTGGGATGTCGCAAGATACAATCTATGTATTATCAAGAGTGAGGTGAGATTTTATTGAATCAGTGTCTATTAATTAGTATAAAAAAGATAAAGATGCTGTGAAATGCTGTGGCTGGCTTTGTTAGTATTATGTACAGTGGCGTGTTTATACTTTAATCCAAGACACTGAAGTGTGAACCAACAACACTGCTCTCAAGGTCATCGTACTTGTAACCACTCACCACAAGGGCCCTGGGCACAAAACAGACACTTGTGGGCTGCGATCCGCATACTCAGACGGTATTTATGGGCCAGCTGCTGGCTTAGCAGGATCGTCTCCAGCTGTTTCGTTTTTTTAAGGCCCCGAACAGCGGCAACACCCTCAGCTAAGGACTCGTCTCAAGCCACCAAAAGTCAGTAAGTCCTCTTGATGAGTGGTAAAAATTTATGCCCGCATACAGTTGGCGGTGGGTCTGCAGAATGTTGTTGGAGGCATGGGAAGAGCAGCATGTGTGAATGAAGCCTTTCACTTCTAATCTGCAGGATTACGGCTTTTCCATCAGCTGTCTCCGTCATTTACTGTACATCGAACCAGCGAGGCTTTCCCTCCCTCCCTTGGAAGGCTTTGATTGGGATCCATGACAGCAGCGTCGGTATCACGGACGGTTTTGAAGCGACGGCCCAGATCAGATTAATCCTATTAGATTGCTTCCTCTGCTTTCGTCGTCAGCGACAAATGAAGCAAAGATTTGATAAGGCCAGTTTTAATGGCTTCCATGTTGCTCACAAAAGCTTGTTTTCTAGAATGGTGTGTGCTGTTTACAGGGAATATTTGGTCTTGTGTGACTGAGATTAAAGTTTAGCCATATCACACACTTCTCACTATCCTACAAAGCACCTTTCAGTCTGTTTCAAAGGCTCCTTTCAGTTTATTACTCTCTGAGAGATTGAATTAGGCCCCTCCCCCAGTTGCACATGAAAAAGTTTTCTGGGAAATGTTTAATTTCCCAGATGCCTTCTCAGCTTTGGAGATTGCACGTTGGTTAACAGTAGGAAAAGGTTGGAACGTTGGAATGAGATGTTGCCTCAAGTGGAGAAGTTTTAAGCTTCGCCGGTGAATGAAGAAAGGGGCAGATTGTGGCAGCCTCTTCAGACAATTGGATTCTGTAGCAGTTTGTTGTGATGAGGATACTGCTGAGTCTAAAGACATGTACCTAGCCTCATGTGTGATCATGAGCTGTGAGCAGTGGCTGAAAGAACAAGACAACAGATGCAAGCTGCTTAGGAGTTTCCTCCGCAGGGTGGCTGGGCTGTCCCTTTTAAGGTGGAAGTGACAAGTTGAGTCTTCTTAGAGCGACTTGAAACTGAGCCAATGCTCCTCCACAGCGAGAGGAAGCAGCTGAAGTGGTTCAGACATTTGATTAGGATGTCTCCTGGACACCTCCCTCAGTAGGCTTTTCAGGCATTCCCAGTCAGGAGGAGCTCCTGAGACAGACCCAGGACGCTGGAGGAATCACGTTTTTGGAGTGGCCTGTATCCTCTAAAAGAGCTGGAGGTTGTTGGGCAGTGGGAGGTCTTGGGCATCTCTGCTTAGGCTGCTGCCTCCAAATATGAATCGGCAGAAATCAATTAATAAATGGATGTTTGGATGCAGTGGCAGAAACACATTTCACAGTTAAGCTGGACACGAGATACATGAATGAACGCTAAAATAAACTCATGAAGAACTTATGTACGGACAAAGGCATAAAAATCCACATCGAATTTAATCAATGTGGATTTGTGACATGATGCCATAAAGCGACAGCAGTTGCAGACCAGGACAAAAATCAAATTTCTTTTGTTAGTTTTTGACGATGGTAGGACCTACCATCGTACCATAGAACAACCAAATGCTTGTTGTCTTTGTATAATTATTTCTAGAGATTGCTTCAGAGTTGCTTGAGAAGTGAATACACTCAGGTAAAGACAGCGTCATTGTTTTCACCGTGACTTCATGTTTGATTCTAGACCAGTGAGATCTGACTAATCGGGTTCCTGCCTGCTAAAATAGCGACGTTTCCACACGAGCGCTGCTTTCTTCAGGTACGATGGCAGTGTTGCATTCTTATCTAATTGGTTTCACCTGTTTTTAGAGCCAAACTCTTTGTTTGTTAATGACGCATCATTTTTTTATCTGTCAGAAAATATTCAATTTGTTTTCAGCTTAACAGATCAATCATTTCATACTTTTTATTCTACTAATCAATATTTTGAAGTTGTTAGTGAGTCAAAACAACCAATATCATCAATGTCCACAGCTTGTCTTATTTAGGTTTTTCAATTTCAAAGGTTAGACAGTCATTGATTTCAACCTCCTTCAATCCAATCGATACTACCTGAGTCATTCAGATTTTAAGAGAATTCATGACTTGATTTGTTGGATGTTAATTGCCTGCAGAGTAAAATAAATAAATGTTGCTGCGGTTTGGAGCCATAAATGGAGGATAAAATATCAGCAAACTGTAAAAGTGCTCCTCCAAACTTGTATTCAAGTAACTGCACACTGTTCACTTCTTGTTCAATTTTAGCCTAGGCCAAAAGGAAAAAAAAAATAAAAAGAGACCCAAGTAGTGATAGACCTGAATTTTCCTTTTTTCATCTTATTCTCAGAACTCCCTGTCTTGCAATTCCTGTGCTTCCACATGCTGCATTAGAGCGCGATGTGGCTCTGAAGTGACAGTGCACCCACAGCACAGACGTTACATCTTCTCCCGGCTCCTTCCTTCCTAGCCTTGAGGGCTGAGCCAGGCAGCTTTTTTAGGAGGCACGCCCAACCGTGAAATTCAGGCTGCGTCTCAGCCTCAGAACGGCTTTCCTGGCAGCTCAGTCAGCAAGCCGCAGTCCTGTTATTGAGTCCCAGACACACTGCACTCTAGAAAGCCACACAATGGCCTTTCATCCTCATACAGTGGTGGCAGTTATTGAGTGACTCTGTTCCGAGGATGAAGCTCATCACAGACTGTTGTTCTTTCTTGTCTCTAGGGTTTCGGGGGCAATTAAGTTGTTTTGCCGCGTTGCTCTTTCTCTGATTGATTTACAGTAGTTTAACGGACCAAAGATCAGAGATGTTTGAGCCCTTGAACTAATCTTCTCCTCTCTTCACTGTCTACAATAAAATTTAGATCTATAAGTTGTTCTAATGATGATATACTTTTAATAACAGGGTGGAACCACTGTCTCGGGAACATTTTTACTTCCATTCAGGCGGATCTCTGTGCTTTGTCAGATTGTTAATATCATATTCTAACTTTCCTTAAGTCATATTTCTTCAAACCTTCTTTTCAAAGCGACGTTGAGGCCGTAATCCATCACTGGAAGAATCCATGTGTAGTGTTTATTAGGTCAGCGGAGCTCTAAAGAGGCCAGGCTGTGTTGCATGTCATGGACATTAGCAGGATTGCGTACGACAGGTTCCTGGTCTGCAGCGAGGCCGGCTGGCTCTGGTTTGTGTGTGCCTGAGGTTAATCGCAGCCTACGTTGGTGGTGCCACCCTTTATCTGGTTAGTGGTGGATGGAATTGGTTATTTCAGTGCTTCTTTGATACATGAGATCATAATTTAGGCTCACGAAGATAAACTGGCATTTTAGGTATGTTTTGTACGCACATCCTCTTGTCACATTTTTACACATGCACGTGCTGTTTGTGTAGCATTTCAGTCGTATACCAGACTTCTAAAAACAAAAAAGACCTGTCTTAGCAGAACAAATCTCAAACTCAAGGATCTTCAGGCATGGGAAAAAGAAAAACAGTTGCAGGTTTGACCTTTGGGAGTTTTGGAGATAAGGCTATCCGCAGGAATTTCCTGGCAAAAGCTGGAAAGTTGAAAACTCGGTCTGTGTTCCCCGCTGCTCTTGCATTTACAGACCCTGTCACGAATTATTTAATGGCGTTTCACGGGGAAAAGGTGTTAATTACTTTCCTCTGTTGGAGGTTTTGTGACTTCCACACTAAGCTGTGTTCTCGTTGTTGGTTAAGGGCTTACCACGTTCACTGCAACATTGGAGAAAAGTCTGTTGCTGATCCTTTCTAAATAAGATGACAAAAGAGAATAAATTAACTTATAAATTACAAATTTGCTGTTGGTTTAATTGTGTTTGAAGCATGAAGCTCATGCATATCCGTATGCAGAAATTATAATTGCAGGGTTTTCTCCCTTGTACAAAGGCAAAAGGGACATTGATTACCCCTTTTTGTTTGTAACAAAATAAAGGAGAGCTGCTGGTGAGAGGTGTGGCCTTTGAGCTCTTTCGTTTATCCTCATAACGATTGATTTGATGTATAGGAAGCAAAAGCATCACACATGTGTGCGTCCTCTGACACTGAATGAAAGTGCACTCATATACACTAATGCATACTCTGTATTTCTCGGTGTATGCTTTGATAACAGCGATGACATTCAGATTAGGGAGACTTCTACATAATGGACATAATGGCATCTAGATAAACTCCTCTTTCAAAGAGCGAGTCAGAATGTCTGAAAAGAAAGCCGTTTAATTTTTAATAGCTAAACATTTAAGACTCCTTGAGAGTGTGTTTATTCAACATACCATGAAAAACCTGTAAGTGGCAACGGTGATGTAAGTACTGCAGGCTTGAATTACACAGTGGAAGTGCAATAGTTGAATGATACAAGGCCACAGGAGTGTTGGGTGCTGCGGCGCTGCTCGTTGTTCACCGCTAGTCTTCGTTCATTGTTCTGAATAATACATCTGAGACGCATTAGTTTGATTCATATTGCTGTTGGCTCTGCTGTGAGCTCGCTCTTGGCTCTGCCCTCACTTATCACATTCAGTGTTTTTATCTGGGTTGAGTCTGTCTGGGTTCCCCTGCCAGCACATTTGATCAATTCATGAGCAGAGCACGCTGGACTTTAAACAACTCCATCCTGGAGGCCATTTCCGGCAGCGCTCGTGGAACCAGGTCACTCGCTCACAATAGCCCTCTCATACTCATCTATCTTTACCCCTCCTTCTTCTCTCTCCCTAGCAACCGGCTAACCCCTAGCAACCACGACCGGATACAGAGGCTGAGGCAGGAGTTCCAGCAGGCCCAGAACGTCCCGGACGACCCAGATGATCGCAGGAGGACCTACAGTTTCGAGCAGCCCTGGGTGAGTGTCTGAGCTGACTGGAGCCCACTAGTCCAGCCCACTTGTCCAACCCACTGCCGGCCAGAGTGGACGGTTTTCCTCACAGACTGTTAATGTCAAGGAATGACTTCAGCTAGACCAGGACTAGACACAGTACCTGTGGTTAACTGGAGAATGGTGCTAACCATCACTAACACTTCTGCCGTCAGCTCTGGACAAGACAGTGATCCTCCCAGACTTCAGGATTCTCATTAACCTCCACAGGCCTTCCTGGCTAATTAATTAACTGACTGCATGCAGGAGTCTTCACATCTCCTGACATCACTAACCCCACCCACCTGTCAGTCTGCTCCACTCATCCATTGTTCCTGTTTCTATCTGTCAGTCATCCCACACGGACATGGACCTCATGGACTTTGGGTCGTCTTCATCTTGTGTCTGTGTGTCAGGGGACTCATTTTTTTAAATTTTATCTTTTATCTTGTTTTTTTTTTTTTAAAATAAAACCTGTATTTTAACTCTGCGTTTTTACAGTACAAAGTCAGAGTGGTGTGCGTTTTAACTGGCATGCACTGAATTCAGAGCTTTATGGCCTCAGACGGGGGATAATTAGTGCATTCTGAAGCAACGAGGGGTAATCCCTACAGAACAAATCCAAAGGCCTTTAGTCTTGAGATGATGAAATCACTTGTCATATTCTTGGTATTTATTTTGTCCTCGCTGCTTCTTTGCACTTCACCACAAGTGTACTTGGTTTTAAATTATTTTTGAGCAACAAATTATGATCAAACTGTAACCGATTTTAAATCTTGAAGATGAGATTTTTTTTTAATGTTTTTTCTTCTTTTTTCTAATTTGTAGCATCTCTTGACATGCGTATTGTTTTGTTTCACACTCTAAGGTAGTGAATCTAACCCACAAATGATTGTCAAATGTGGGACAGCACACGTTTATTTTGATTTCTCACATACTGTGGCACCATTCGGTTGAAATCCCAACACGTTCTCACCACAGATGTTAATATTTATAATATTGTATAGTAAGGTGATAGGTAGCACAAATGTGGGTTGTCCCAAACTAAACGTTGGTGTGTTGTTTTTTTCCCTGCAAAAATTCTTTTTACACTACAGAGTATTTTTTTCCATGTATTTGCATGAACTCTCTTTACTACTGATATAATTTCCCAGTCTTTGATGTGCAACGGGAACATTTATGCCTTTGATTTATAATTAAAATGATGAAGTGAGAGCTCGTGATTTTAATCATTTGTGATCAGGTCGGCCTTCGCTTGTGAATAGCTCCAATAAAATTGTTTAGTATTATTTAGCATTTGGCAGTGTTGAGCAGAGTTTCAGGAGGAGCGGTGGACCGCCACGCATTCCTCTCAGCATTGTACTGCAAGAGCGGGACAGTGTGGGAAAGGAGCGCCGCAGGTCACCAATTCCTTTGTCTCAAAGCAAGTGAACCAGCCTTTAATTGACGAGCCGGACGGTGCGACAGCATTTAGCATGTGTTTGTATACATCAGCCGCAGCACTCTCACAATTGTTACCCAATTTATTTTCCCATGAAAACTCAGGATCAGTCATCCCGCACTTTAGAAATGAAAGCTCCCATCTGTTCCGAAGGAGAGGGTTGAATATTTTAGTTCAAGTAAATGTGTCTGTAAAAGACGCCCCGCGTCTGTATTGATTTTAAAGTTTTATCATCTTAAAATGAAGCTGAAAACCATGGGTTTAACTACTACCATGATTTTAGTCTGCAAAGCCCTGTAAAGGTCTTTTGTACTTTGTCAGCGCCCACTCAGGACTCCCATAGTAACTGCATGTTGTTAAACTCCTGCCTCGGTCATACTGCCGGGCAGGAGCAGCAGAATGTGTCTTTGAAATTCAATTACTTCCCCCGTGCATGTATTACATTTTGTTGCTTCATCTGAGTGATGGGCTGCAAACCTCAAGGAGCCAGTGTCCTTTGTCTTAATTTACCTACAACTGGCCCACTTTGAGTCCGTGCCAGAAGTCTGTTGTATATTGGATGCCACCATTTGCTGCCAGTTGCTGTTTCTAAATTGTCAGAAGATGTTAAATTGTGCACTACAGACAAAGGTCAAATTGGCTTACATTTCCTTTCCACCTTAAATAGGTTTTCCTGCATTTGTCCCTCGTTAAATTAATGGTTGTCAATTCTGCTATGCATCTCATCTATTTTTCAAATAAACATGTCTCATAAATGTGAGCACTAGTTTCATTTCACTCCCAGCATCGTTTTGCTTATGTTCATCCAGCTGTTCAAACCATAAAAAGATTGCACCCATATGGTTTTGGAATAATTGTAAAAGTCAAATTTTTATCCCTTATTTATTCTCAAATCTCAAAAATGAGAGAATTTAAGTATTTTTGTGTCATCGACAATAAGACTGATAAGAACTACATGGAAGCAGTAAACTCGTCGTTGTGGACCTTCCAAGCACACTTGGACTATCAATGCCATGTTCTGCTCCTCCAATCCCACCCCCCCTGACATATAACCGAACCGGTCAGATTTTCCAAATCGATCGCACCCTGCAATTGATTTGCCCAATTATTCATTTTCAATGCAGGCTCATTTCTCAGGCGTCTATTTAACCTCATTCCATGTGTCAGTGTGATGTCTCTTCTCTGCAATGGGTACTTTCTTCTCTGTTTTTGTTCCCTTCTCTTTTGTTTAGGGGGAGCAGGGGAGAATAGTGGGTAGCGTGGTCTAATTCAATCAAGGATGACGGATGCCCGTTCTCCCGGCAGCACCACACCAGACTTTATTGCTCCCATTTATACCATAATGGGAATAGAGGAGTGCATTCAGTTGATGTTGGGGGTTTGAAGAGGGCATAATATTGCCTCTTGTATTTAACTGTAACATTTTAATACAGCATTTCCGTTATCTGGCTTCCTTTAGGGTGTTTTCCACTCCCCTTCCAATGTAGTTTTCTGCTATATAAGCCCACATTCTTAGGAATATGTAACACTTGTGTACATTTAAATGTTTTATTTTTTCTTCATTTGAGGCTGTCATCTGTGTGCAAGCAGTTTTCAGTTCAGATGTGAAAGACGGGCTGTGTTGGCACCCCTCCCTTATTTGCCGGGCATGCAATGAGGCAATGCCAATCAGCCCCTGAGATGATTGCCCCGGCCTCATTTGGTTTAAAGGGGAGTCTCTTTAGCGCTCTTAATCGTTTTATGGCCTTCCCACCAACTGATGTCTGGACTGCTCCCACAACACTTCAAATATATTGCACAGGCATAAAAGTAATTAGATCGGCTTTGTGTTGCAACTAATCTGCACGCAATTATTTCGCCCACGCTGGTAATGAACATCGCAGGAGTTGTGGTACAAGTGTGGGCTGGACCTTGACGGTGTAGATCTGCTGCTGAGAGAGAGATGCGTGTATGCACTCTTGTACATCTGTCTTTGTGAGGGTTAGTTTCACACACAGACCGGGGACACGTTCAGTGTTCGGCTCCTGGGATGCTGCACATGTTGGTCACGTTTAGGGTAGAACTGAGTTTAGACTTAGAGGTAAGGTGTTTACTAAATCCAACTCAGGAATTAGGAGCAGTTGGCCCCAGGTGTGAGAGAGTCCCAAATGTATTTCTTTTCATGTTTTCTTTTTTTTAAATTTTCACTTTCACTTCTTTCACTTGAAGGAGTATTTCCTTGTTGTTAGAAAGCATTT
Source organism: Xenentodon cancila (assembly GCA_014839995.1). Classification (NCBI taxonomy): domain Eukaryota; kingdom Metazoa; phylum Chordata; class Actinopteri; order Beloniformes; family Belonidae; genus Xenentodon; species Xenentodon cancila. The sequence goes on from CM026207.1 coordinate 4,255,920, forward strand.
TCAAATTCTTGCTGTCTCCAGTCCCTACTATTGACATAAACCACCCAAAGTACCTTTGGACCCCTGTCCCGGTCGTCTGTGGTGACAACTGTGCATTGTTTTATGGCACTATAAAGCGATACACACTTATCAGTATATCTGTTGTTCCATATGAGCAACAACGAACCCCTCAGAGCTGCAGGGGACGTCATGGCAGAGAAAGTAGTGACAGAAGTGAACAGAACAGAGAGACTTTGTGCTTAAGAAGGTTTCTCCTTAAAGTGTAGGAGGACTTTTATCCTCATTTTCCCTACCTGAGACATTACAGACGTCAGATGTGGCACTTTTGGAAAATGGTGATGTAGGAGATGTTTCTTCTGAGGAGCACATAGTCGAGTGTGGCTGTTCTGATACATGTGGCTTGAAAGTTTAAACATTTCTACAAAGTATTTAGTTTGAAATTTATGCCTTGTCCAAACTAAGAAAAGCAGGAAGTTTGGGTAAAACCAAGGGTCTTTTTTAATCCATGTAACTCAACTTGCTTTTGTTTTTCTGCTTAGTGCAGTTTGTTTTATGCGGTTTGAACCAATCATTTTGGTCAGTTGCAGGCCAAACGGAACCAAACAGAGATGGTCTCGGTCCAAATCAGCCGGTGAACTCTGGTGCACTCCTCCTGGAGAGAAAGCATAAAGAACTAAAACATGTTTCTGGAGAGTTAACACTGAGCTAATGCACAAGTGTGCATCCTCGGAGACTCCAGCAGCTCCCCTGCTGCAGCCATGCTTCATTTTCAAACTGAATTATTTGACAGGAATAAGTACAAGGACTACGAAGAATCCCCAGGAAAACTACTAATCTGTGTCGGTTTGTGATATCATGTACCCTGTATTGATGTTTTTTTCTTCCTGTTACGTGCACATCTGGCCAATGAGCAGTGAGGAAGGTCTATCTTGGTTTATAGTTATGCATCTTGGTGCTGTTGGATTTATCTCTGAGCCAAAAGAAGGATAGAAGAAATGCCTAAATTCATCAAATGAAATGAATAAAATCGTGAAAGCGCCCCAACAATGTGAATGAGACACGGTATCTTAATAACAGTTGTGGTATTTTTGTGAGCATAGGTATTTACATTCATGAAAATAGAGGAAACATTTGTTGCTTTTAAATGTGCATATCACTGACATGTGTGCATCAACCAGCTGGTAACCTGTACATGAGGCATTCGTGTTAGTGTTTTTTGGGAGGGGGGGGCAAACTGTCACATTGTTGAGTGTTGTCTTTTTCATTAACACCCACTAACATCCATCTCATCACAATAACCCTTCTCTGAGTCTCCAGCATGGTCCGTCTCTCACCTCCCCCTCCCCGTCTGTCTGCCTGTGTTTCACCTTCATTTTGACGCGAGATGAGATCAACTCGGGGTGCGTTGCTCCCACTAACTGCTGGTAAGTGTTTTTTTTTTTTTTTGTTTTTTCTTTGTGGGGGGGGGGGGGCGCTTTGCAGCTTACCTTGTGTCAGAGACAGCTGCTGTATGAAAGCACAATTTTATAGATAGTCATGTTTTGAATGTGAACTGTGGGATCATCTTTTTTTCTTTTTTTTTTTCAAATGTAATTATCAAGTCATGTCTGAGTTATATGTGACCATCCTGTTGTAGAATCCTAAAAGTAGCTTTAAAGGTCATTCTATAGGTCTCCAATTTTCCAAACATGAAGCCATTAATCTGAGAAAGATGTCAATGTGTACTCTCCATCTGTACAAACTAAGATAAACCGTTTTATCCTGACATACTGTTGTGTTTTTCCGTATTAGTTTCAGTTTAGGGATATCTGGGACCTGTCACAAGAAAACTCTTTACATGTTCCACTGCTTTTTAACCTAATCTGTACTTTTCTCTAGTGTCTAGTTTTCAAAAACGTAAAAAAAAAAAAGGTACTGTGGCCCTTGTCTGATTTATTTTTATGATATTAAACTGTTTACAGTATGGAATCTTCCATAACTTCAGCAAAGCAGTAGTTGTAAGAAGAGCTGCCATGTCATATTTGTGGGAATATTTTTTATATATATTTACAGTATAGTTAAATTTTAATCCCTCGTCTGGTTCTGTTGTATCTAATTCTTAGTAATAAATATTAATGCTGTTATAAGTGGATCTATAAGAGCCCATATTATGCTCATTGTCTCCTTCATAATACAGTTCTGTGCATCTATAATTTTATTATACAGGAAGTGCAACACTTGTATTAAAAAGGCTCCAGAAAAAAGTGTTTAATGCAGTTTAGACGCAGCACATTATGTGCCAGTTTAACTTTGATTTGGGCCTTGCATTTTTTATTTTCCTATTTGGACCTTTGGCATGCATGAGACACCAAACACAATGATGGGAAGGGAAAAACACCAAAGTGGACTGCAGGCTCTTGAGACACACTGAAACTCAATAAAGTGCTGACTTGTCCGGCACATTGCATTTTTCTTATTTATACATCTTTCTGACATGTTTAAACGACACACAGAAAAGGATTTAGCTCTATTTAACCGTGAACGTCTGAAAATCGGAGCAGTTTGTTTCATATCTCTTATCAGCAGGAGATTCCCGTCACTACCTAACAATGGGCAGCAGAACATTTTTCTCTTTTCTTTTTTTAACACATTTCTTTGGCATAAAATACACTTTGTTAATTTGTTTTTCCCTTCATCAGGTTTTAAATTCACTGATCATTCCACTTTAATCACTTCCCTGGGATGTGTAGGGTGCCTTCATGGCATTAAAATGACCGTGACCCATCAGGGCATGCGTGCAGGAGTTGTGCAGGTCTCCTGTGGCGTCTGGCAGCTGCTCCTTCGGGTCTCGTGAGTAGTTGGGTCCTGGATGTGTGTTGGATTGGCCTTTATTCAGTGCATTCAGCAGCTGCTCGATCGTGTTGGAAGCTGGAAAGATTGGAAGTCAAGCCAAAGCCTCAGGCTCCCAGGATGTTCTCTGAGCTGCTCTCTGAGCAGTTTTGGGGCTTTGGTAGGAACATTGTTTTGAAGGGGAGGCTGTTGTAATCAGGCTTTCCTGTTTGCATGGAGAGCTGTTGGACTTGGTCCTCAAGTAATTGTAGGTGAAGGGACTGTTTATGTCAAATGCCAGGTTTTCAGGTTTCCAAGAACGATATTACAGTGCAGCAAACGATCAGTGATATTCACTTCTCTTGTCAGTAGCTCAAGTGTTGTGGCTGATCAATTTATATCTGATAGCTTCAGTGTACCCACATTGATCCAAGACCAGGATGTTTCTTTATTTCTTGAGATCAGCGTAGTGACTCTGGTCCTGCTCAGATTTTCTTCTTGTGTCAATTATCATACACTAAAAATGAATGAATGTAGATATTGTCATATAACGCCTGTGCTGACAATGATACCGCTGAGAACGACTGCTAAACCACGCTGCCTTTGTTCCTGTTTCCAGTCAAACACCAGCAGCAACGGTCCGGGCGGGTACAGCCAGCCGGGTCGTCACTCTGTGTCGGTCGAGGTACAGATGCAGCGTCAGAGGCAGGAGGAGAGAGACTCGTTCGCCCAGGCACAGCGACAGTACAGCTCCCTGCCACGGTAAGAGACAAGGACGGACCGCCTCATGTGGGTGTGTTTGTTTCTATCTGACAATCAATTTACAGTCATGTGAGAAAGGCGGAAGCTGGAACGCTCTCATTCAGCTTTAAGGTTTTTTATCAGAATAAAGTTATCCAGTCCGCACCAGGTCTCACAATAAGGTAAGTACAGCATGAGATGTGCAACAGCTCATAAAGCTCTGCACGTGTTCCAACCAAGCGATTTCACATCCATGACAACTCTTTGGGGGTGAATTTATTTATTTTTTATAACCCGCCAGGAGTTTGGCAACCATCCGTTTGTGCGAACCCAGCATCGGGTAAACACGAAGGTCATTTTTTATTTCGTTGTCGAGTCAAGACGTTAAACGGTCTATCCCACTGTAAAGGTCTGACAGCAGCTGTGCTGATGTTTGGGGGTTTGGCTGAGCTGAGGGAGGTGGGAGCAAAGATAACTGTGATTGACATGCAGTGGGCGTGTTCCCGAGGGCTTGCTGAGCAACATGATTCCCATCCCTATTGACCACGAAGTCCTCTGTAAACCATACTATTCTTCAGTGAAACATGAGGCCACTTCTCCAACAACGAAAGCATCATAAAGGAGATCTGTGTTCACAAGTAAGCCGTATCCTGTGACACAGTCCTTCCCCTTGTATGACATCATTGGATACCACTAGCTGTGTGCCCGCAGTTTCATAGCTGACACTGGCATTGACGTCTGAAAAGTAAAATTTTTCTCATCTTCTGATTGAAGCAATGGTTTCACAGTGATGCAGCAGACCTATATGTCAATGCAGCACCTCCTGACAGAAACCCATTCAAAGTCAGTGGAATGGAATGGAAACTAATTTGGACAGTCATTGGACAGTCGATACAGCGAGGCACCCTAAACCTACCAATGGTGGGCGGCATAGCAGACTGCAGGGTGTTGCAATGGCCCGGTCAGAGGCATTTAATTTTCCTTCAGTAATGTCGTGTGTGTGGTTGTCTGTGCACGCCTGTCTGATTATGTCACATTAATCGTAAAAACCTCGAGACAGTAATGATGGCAGATTTCATACATATAACATGTGAGAAAGAACAGGAGTCAGAGCTGGTCAGCCTCAGACCACGAACATTGAGAGTTCGAGCAGACAGATCACGTTACCCTCTCACACAGATCTGACATGACTGTTTTCCTTTGCCTTAATGTAATTCCCTTTGATCAGCATGATATGCGAACTTCTTCTTCCAGTAAATCCTGGGTGTGGGTGGCTGATTTTTTCTTTTTTTTTTTTTTCCTTCTTCCCTATTTGAGTTGTTTTTGGGTGTCGCTTAGATTTTTGTCAGTTCAGGATTCAGTGTCACAATGTAAAAAGCTATAATGAAAACCTGGCTTTGTCCACAGAGAGCTCACAGATCCCATCAGTCCAGAACAGATTTGTTATAAGTAGCTTTCCTCCTCCATATATAATCCACACCTTCCTGCGTTTACCAAGAAATGATGCTCTTGACCTCTAAAGTATTACTCCTCTGTTATAATGTAATTCACTAGCTGTTTACACATCATCATCCATTTATTGATCTCCTCAGGTGTTCAGTGCATTGTAAAACATGAATAGACTGTTAAGCTGGGTTACAACTACGTTATTTTGTGCTGCACATTTATTTTATTTGTTGCTGAAATAAGCCTGGCTTTTTTTTAATTTATTTATTTAATTTGGGGCTATTGTCCTTACAGAACTGATGGTTTAGCTCATGATGCCATTTTGAGGTAAGCTATGGAAAATGGTCAGAACAAATTTTTAAAATAAAGTAATGGACAAGTTGAGGTTGAGGCATTTATGTGTCTGAGCTCATCTCACTTAGTCAGGTCATTAAAAGCACATCCAGCAAAGGCAGTCTGTGAATCAGACCAGCAAGAGGAAAGTGAAAGACCTTTTCCCACCGAGGAAAACCTCCAGTGTTGTTCACTGCGCTTCACTCACTGAATGAATATTGCAGGATTGGCCACAAGCACACTGCTTGAAGCTCAACAAGATGGATTTGTTGTGTTTTGGCTCTCTCTCAGGGAATCTTACAAAAATCCAACCGGCTCACAAGTTCATGGTTAATCCATCATGATTGCAATTTGATAAACTGTTTCTGTCTCCTTTTTCTTCAAGTGTAATAATGAAACTTCTTGTGCATATTTGTCGAAGACTGTGTGTGTGGTGGAAAGATGCTGCGTCCCATCTACGAGGATACGGAAGCAACACTAATGTTTGGGAGTTTCACATCCCCAAATCGGAGAGAGAAGAACTTTTAAAAAGCAATGATGTCAGGGTAAACCAAGATCAAAATAACAAAAAAAAAAAACAAAAAAAAAACGTATCTCCAACTGTTTTCTGAACCCTAGATGAAAATAAAGTAAAAGACATTCACTGACGTAGAACCTAATTTGGCAAATGTACATTCAGCTTAAAGCAAGTTAATAGTAATACTTTCACAGCGATATACACAGAAAAGTGAACAATCAAATCATCATTTGTCAAACTTAACTAAAGTTTGGAGACCCAGAGGGGATCAGAAGGATGATGCTGTCAGGGATCTGTTCGAGGGAACGCTGGTAATTCCTTGAAAATGCCCTTAAAACCAAACCAAACCCACAGAGGCAGCCTGTCATAGAGACCTGCAGGCAAACCTTCAAGGATCCTCTCAGCAGAAGAAGACGCTCTCACACAGACAAACAGTGTCATTAAAAATGCAGGCAGGCAAGTGAGAATACGCCCAAAGCTGTAAAAGTATAAATCGAAGGGCTCCCTTGCCAAAGGACGGGCTGTTTCAGGGTCTGTTCAGTCTGCAGGACAGAGACATCAGATGTCGTATTTACTGTGCCCTGTGTCACAGCGCCTGCAGTGCCGGTTACAACTGTGATCACTCTGCCTTTCCACTTTCTTAATTGCTCCAGTGGTTCTTTCCTTCTCTGATGCGTCTCAGTCTTTTTCTGCTCCACTTTCCTGATGTTACTGTCAGTCGGGGTTGCCACTTCTGTCTAAAAATGCCACACTCTTTGTGGCTGGTTGGAGTAAGCGATTTTTCACTTGTTTAAAGAAGACATTAGGCCCTTTTTATTTTGAACACATTGACACACTGTTGTGCGATCTTCATGGAATAAGTGTGACATGCTTTTGTCAAAACGACAGAGATCCAGATCTGTCACACAGCGCTGCATTTCCCACTTCTGAGGTACAGCAAATGCAGCATGATGTGAAGTTGGGTAGAGATAAAACTTGGGAAACTGGTCCAGAAAGAAATATTATTCTGTTGTTCCTCATTCAGGCTCACTTCTTTTTCTAATTCTGTGAAAGACCAAATTAGACAGCCTCATCCTGTTGTACGACCTCGTGAACTTCCATACATATACGACATTAAGCACGTTATCTTCTATCACGTCACAGTTGTACACTAATCCACTGTTTTTAACATAAATCCCTTGCTTAATAAATATTTCAAGCAGCTTTACTGAAAGATTAATGTACAGACATCGTGCCTCAGTGGTCAGAGGCAACATCCTGTGGCCACATCCCATCACATTTCCACTCATTCCCCAAATATAAACTCTTGTGTTTGGATAAACGCGGCTGCAGCATCTTCAATGCACTTCATTGTTTGACTTTGAGCATACCATTGTGTGCAAGTCAGAGGCTAAGACAGAGTAAACGTGCCATTTAGGAGATCACAGGCTTGATGGGATTCATATGCTTCAGTGTTGATTGTGGAGGAAAAATGTCATCATGAGTCCGGGTTTCAGTTGTGATTAATGGCAGTAGCGTCCTTTAAAAAACAGCTTTCATTGTAGATAAAGGTCAGTTCCCTCCTTGGCAAGACCCTCTCCTAAACAAGGATCTGTGAGTGAAAATAAGCTGCTGGCATTTGAAACAATGGCTTGGAATGAAGGGCTCTCATACTCATCATCACCGAGCACCATTGATCTCTGAACTAAAGTAATGCTGTTATGGGAGACTAAAAGCTGCCTGCAACAGCTGCAGTGGCATTTGGTCTCACCACTGTGTGTTTGTGTCCATGCATGTGTGTCACATGTCAATCTGGGCCACAACCTCTCCTTTGTCTCTCAATCATCTTTTGTCACGTTCCCCTTTTCTTTTCTATCATTTGTCATGCATCACTGTGTGCATGAACAGAATAGAGAGCGGTGTACATCTTTATGCATTTACCACACATGTACTCGCTCCCTCTTGGCGGAGCATCAGGCGGCGGCAGCGATCTGGTTTGCATTTCTCAACAGGGAGGCAGACCGGCTTTGGCCTCTTTGTCAACATATGAAATGAAATCAGATGCTGGGGACGCCTGTCTCTGAAAATTGGAATCATTCAAGCGTGTGCAAGAGTAAACCAGGGCTATTTTCTCTTATCTCGCATATCGAGAAGCGTATCCATTCCCAATTGCATTCAATCTCTGTTGAATAAAAAACAAAGGCCTTTTCTGTTCCCAATAAAACTTCCTTTTTTTTTTTTTTTTTTTTTTTTAAAAACCTCTTCCAGCTCAAACCCAAACATGCACATAAATGTGAATTCTTTACTGCTGACTGATAAACCTGCTAATTATGCACGGTGCAGAGCCAAAAGCCCATTGATGTTTTTGTGCACCTTCGCTGTCTTCCTGAGATAAACGATCGAGATGGTGGGTGTTTGATACTTATGCATATCATCTGGGCTCAGGCACAAACAAAGGCAGGAGCTGCTTCAAAGAGGTCAGTCAAGCAGAAATGAGAGGTGGTGTCACACATCTGGACCCCCCCCCATGTTCTCCTGGTAAAGGGCAGGCCAGTCTTCACAGATTCATGACACCTTACTCTGCCTTTAGGACACATGTGTCAGGTGTCACATGTCGGCTCAGGCGAATCCATTGAGGACAAGACGGTCACCTCATTTTTTTCTAACTGCAAAAGGTCTGCTATTACTGTCTTGTCAGTTCCAATGGATGTTTGAGTCTGTCTCAAAATGGGCCTAATGGGCTGGAAGGGGACTTTGACATGGTTAAGTATCCCTGGATGTTGTTGCTGTGGGTTGGTTGTTGCCCAGAGGCTGTAATGGTGCCTCATTTTTATTGAATGTGATGTCTCACCTACAGAGCTACTAACTGTAAAATATATCTTCAGCTAAAAAGAGTGGGTTTAGACCGAATACTTATACCAGATCACGATAGTTTCCCAAGAGGGGTCAACTGCGGTTTGTTTTTTTCATTTTTGTTACAGTAGAAATAAGACCATTTAAATATATTGCTATGAAAACTTTGAGCAGTATGCGGGTCTTTCAGTTTCTCAGACTTAAATCATAACTTTCAACTTGCCCCTGTTTCTGATGCAGCTGGACAATGGGCTTAAAATGAGTGTAACCCAGTGAAATACAGGCTCTGCATTCTCTTTAACCTCATCATCTCTTGACATTAAAACACAACCCTAAGTTATTACGTCCAAAAACAGAAACTGTTATATGGCTTTTAGGGTGCATTTCTCCTGGATTCTCCATAAGGTTCATCCAGCTGCTCTGCTCTAAAGAGCTGCACAATTCAATGATTAACTCCAAAACAAAATCTAGAAATGTGAATTTGACTAAGATTTGAATGAAACTGGATGGCCAGTTGCTCATCCTTCTTGGATTTTTTAAAACCGCTGTATGCACGGCGCGCCTCTCACGGTGATGTCCAGACGTGTTCTGGGATTACCAGTCACGTGTCACTTTGTCAGCATAATTTACTGTCGGACTGCAACAAACAAGGCAACCTTTGTCTTTTTAAAACGTGCAGGGTTAATGTTTAGAAAATCTGTATTTTCACAGAACCTTATACTTTTCTTGCCCATCAAAGGCTTCAAATCAAGTTTTTCCATTAAACCTTTTGAATTGAGTTAGGCTGTTATTTTTGTATTTTGAGTATTTTCTTTAATTAAATACAAAAAAAAAGATAATCTTTTTAAATAAAACAAGAGTATGATATTTCTTGAGGGAAAATAGCTAATTAACTGCCGCAGCATTTATCAGCAATGCAATTAAAATGGAATAAATATGATGTCTGATTTGTGTAACTTCCAGTGAGCTCCACTCAGAGGCTAATGTTTAGCTTCTGAATCAAATTAGATCCAGCTATTTGTTTTTTAAATAAATGTAGCCCATTAGTAGAGCAAATGTTGTTTCTACCTTTACAAGATGATTAGATGAACTGAGTTTGTCATTTCAATCTCTTCTGCACTCTATTATTCTTGTCTTTAGGAAGGAAATGTTGTTAAAAACATTTACAAAATTAACTGTGCTTTTACAGAGTATAGACAAGTGTCTAAGATGACTTCAAATTCATAAACTTTGTCCTAAAGTCACTTTGCCTGGAGCCACCTAGGTCTGAATATGTCATTTAGTAGGCTGTTCTGATGTTTAGGGTACTGTGGCGTCACAGATGCAGATCATAGGTCCCGGATTTTTCCAGCTTCTCAACATGCTGCATTTGTTGTACCTCTGAATTTTATAACCTTCTAAACTGCATTGGGTTTTATCCAGGATCAGGAGGAAACATTTGCCCCTTTCAAAGTAAGATCATCTGGTTAGTCTTCATGTTCTGCACACCAGAAGTTTGAGCCTCATGTCACGTCACAAGATGGTCTGAAGGTTTGTTTGACTGGAAAATATCAGCTGATGGTTCAAAGGGCTTAACAAAGGCAAAAATAGCATTATGGAGTTTCCAGCTTGTGTTGCCAGTTTGACACCTGCTGAACTCGCCTCGTTCTTGCTACCAAATCCATTCACACAGCAGAACTGAAGAAAAAAAATAGTTTGAAGGTTGACTCTCATGGTACACTAAACACTGTTTCATGAAATTTAAAAAAATAATGATAAAAAAAAAAGCTTCTCAGCAAAGTCTGAGGGCAAGTTACCCAAAGTGAAAGTAAATGTCATCCTCTCTGCCTCCTAATGTGGACTTTTGCTTTGTGAAATGAAAAAAAAAGAAAACGTTGACATCTTTTCATGGCCACTGCATCACAACACTGGAGGCAAAGAACACTTTGTGTAGCACAGAAGCTCTACGATCTGAGGTCCTGGAAATCGGAACAAGTTGCACTGACTAGACTGTGCAGCTAAAGGCAGTGGAAATTTAAGAAAAGCAGCCTAAGGTTACACGAATCATGGATGTCGAAGCTCTTGTGCGACTAAAAGTCGCCCCACTTTCTCATCTCTTTTGTTTTTCTTCCTGCATCAGGCAACCAAGGAAGAACCCTAGCACCATCTCCCAGGAGTTGTGGGATAAGGCGTACCCACCAGGCGAGGGGTTTCAGACTGCCAAGGACAACCCCAGGTACTCCAGCTACCAGGGGTCCAGGAATGGCTACCCAGGAGGAAGTGGTGTCAACGCCAGAGTCCTTCTGGAGGCCCAGGAGCTCCTGAGGCAGGAGCAGAGACGCAGAGAGCAGGAAGCCAAAGGAAAGCTGATGCAAGAGAGCACCAGTAACAGCAGCTATGAGGGGTACACGGCACGCTTGAAGGAGCCGGCGTCCCCGAAGGGTCCCTACCGCCATGATGTGCCACCATCGCCTTCGCAGTTAGCAAGGCTCAATAGATTGGGGTCAGAGAAAGGAAGACTTTTTTATTCTTGAGACTTAATGTTGGACTGAAGGATGAACTTATAAGGGGCTACCTTGAAGAAACGGCAGCAGTGAAAGCTACACATCTTGAGAAGGACCTGCCTAGAGGTTTTATAGCTTAGCAATGATCTTAGAGGTAAACAGTTGTGAAGTATGCACAGTATGTGGGTGTTTGTGTGCAATCCCCCACTGTGCCGATGACCTATACCAGCTGTCAGTCACTCACTCACCCTCCTACAACCATGAGACGCTCAGTGCCTTCTCTGCATTCATGAAGACGATTCTAGTCGTGGTCGTCCAGGACTCTGATTCAGCGAGGTCTGGCATCGCCGTGTTCTGACAATCAAGTGGGCAAACAGACAAATGAGTGGGCGCTCTTGTTGAGTCCACAGGGAGGCATAGGTTTGTGTGTGTGGGCTTGTGACAAGGTACCTGTTTCACCACTGAGTATGCGTTTTTGATGCATGACTTGGTCTACCTGTCAAAAAAAACAAAAAAACATCCTTGGTTAACATTCACCCCTGCTGAAGCTGGGGGGCATTTCTCTGCATTCTGTTTTTTTCTCCAGTGGAGTTTTCGCGGTAACCGCTGGGGAGCACAGAAATCAAGTCAAAGTGTGAGAAAGAAAGCAGGGCACAGTGTGTGTGTGTGTGTGTGTGTGTGTGTGTGTGTGTGTGTGTGTGTGTGTGTGTGTGTGTGTGTGTGTGTTATTAATAAAAGTTCCCTCATAAATGATTCATATTGTGTGTTATCTCCTTGGAGGAGACTCAGGCAGAGGGTAGACAGCTCTGATCCTCTGCCTGGCCCCTTAGCACGAGTCTGGGTTTGACTTGCCGGCCTGCCTGCCCACTTCTCTGTCTGGCTGTCCCATCCTCTCCCGGTCGCTCTCTCTGTTCATTATGCTCCTTTCTTCTACCTCAATGCCCCAGCCTTCATCAGCCTCTCCTCTCACCCACCTTTCTCTCATCTCACCCTTCCCCTCGCTCTTCCTCCTGCCTCCCACTGCCACCCTCCTCCTCCTCCTCATCCCCCTCGCCTCCCAAGTCAGCCTCTGCACTGAATCTTTCATCAGAAGCCACCTGCTGCCTGCCAGAGCCAAAGAACGCTGCCACCAGAGGCAACAACAGAGGGCCCAGCTTCTGACATAAAGGGTGGAATAAACGCAGAAAGAGAATCAGAATAAAGATGAGTGGAGCGACAATGAGCCTCCCAGCATGAAATTAGCAGCAGCCTTTTCTCCTGTTTTTAACAAAAGGCAAAATTGACGTTGGGAGTTAATTGCTTTGAATTGCTGTAATTGCTTTTTGTATTTTTACCTTTTACCCGACGCTCTTCTCCACAGTGATTTTAAATAGACGGAGCAGGCAGGGGGGCTATCTTGCTTTTAAAAAGCAGCAGTCAGTGAATGAACTGAGTGCTGTTCAATTTAAAGAGTTGAAAATGGTGACAAAAATCAAGACTCTTTCAACTTGGCTCTAATGCTTAAGTAGATGGTGTTGCCCAGATTTGATAATTGAGTTGTTAGCTGGATTTTGCCATCCTGCAACAATGGAGACAAAAAAAATGTGAATTGTGGTTCTCACAGTGCTGAAAACAGAGAGGATTCAGAAAAGTGCTCTACCGTGTAATTCAACCCGCTGTATTCTCCATTAGTGTAGCAGCTCTCTGGGTCATCCTTTGTCTGAGAAGACAGATTTCCACAGCCTCATCTTAGAAGTTTGAAACCATTTCTGTCTTTTTGGAGCCGGAATTAACTATATTTGGACAAGAGTTTAGAGTAGAGCTCTAGAGCGTTAACCTTTAAATCTGTCTGGACCCAAAATGTGTGTCTTTGAATCGTACCATCTGTTTAGCTATGGAAACGTTTTCATAAACCACCGGCTCAGAGTTCAGGAGTCCTGTTCTGCGTTGGTATTGTGCTTCACAGCATGTCTCTTCAGGCTTCACTGTTGGCTGCGAGTGACCCCATCCGTCTTTCATGTACGGTCTGCTTTCAGCTCGGCGCGTGTTTGGGAAGAACCAGACACCTGGGTCACCGGCATGAATTACTGAATCAGCTGCATGCCCAACAGGTCTGAACAAACGACATCAGCAACTGCCTGAAGTTGAATCCTCTGGAAATATCTACACTGCAAAAACTCTTTTCTGAGGAAGTTAAAAAAAAAAAAAAAGACAATTCAAGACAATAGTCAAGAACCATTTTAGGTATCGCATTGGCAAAGATAGTTTTTATGAAATATTAGTTTTTTTTAGTTTTTTTTGCAGTGTACCAGTGACAGAAAACGACTTGGCTTTCAGTTGACCCCATACTAAAGGGTCAACAGACACTCAAACAGACTTTTAGCGGCGGTACGGAGGAAACCTCTCTGGAAGTGGCAGTGATGGATACGGAAACAGCCCATCTAAACACGTTGCTGGGCAACACAAGAAATGCACTCATTTTTGGTAGTAAAATGAACCAAAACTCACTAGCGAATGTGAATTAGTTTCTTACAACCTTTGTGAACACAAGTTTGAGCTAGCTCTTAATACAGTACAAATCGGTTTCTCATCCAAAAGATGGTTTGTTGTTGGTGGAAGTGATTTTATCAGATTTTCTTTGGAGCTCTGCATATCATTTTATTGTGTTAAGTGCGTTTAAATGACTTTTGCTGGTGTTTCACATGCTGGTGTGGCTGGCCCTGGGGCAGGATGCCGTTTTTGTGTTTTTTTTTATTTTATTTTTTTAATTCTGTGAGGACCACATTAACATTTCATTGATCTCTGTTGTACTTCAACTGAAACATTCATCTCAAATTCTGGAAAATTAAACTATATGCACAGCAAGCAACCAGTATGGCTTGTATTATTACAGCCTTGAATAATTTACATTTTCATTCCAGTCAAATTGCAGCCACTGGCAAGTTTTCAGTCCGGAGAGGACAGACTCGAGTGCAAACAGAAGACCTTGAGCATTGATGAGACACTTTAAAAATCACCACCGCCTCCAGCCCACCGCTGAAACTGCTGCAGTAGGTGGCAGCCAATCCTCGCGCTCTGAACACTGTACCTTGACAACACTGATGTTTGTGACACTATTGTTTCTGTCTGCAAGCAGGCAGACAAGACAGAGGCCAAACTTCAAACAAAAGAATACAAATAAAATAAGCAGAAAGCTGTGGAAAACAAACAGGCGGTGTATAGTGGCGCCTCACTCCCACACACACTCCATATGCAGAGTAAAGCTGGATTATCTTTTTGCTAATGAAGACCCTTGTGGGGAAAGATGCAGCTTTAAGACGGAATAGATGAACAAAAATGTGGGAAGTTAAAGACAGAAGGTGATTTATTTCATCCTGATGCACGTTCAGTGTATTTACTCCCCTTCCTCACATGTACAAGAGTGTAACGACACAAGCGGATAAGGTCCGTGTCCATCTTGTTTGTGTGGTTTTAAACCCACATTAGAGTCAAACTAATGAACTGTTACCAAATAAAATGGAACCTGTCAAAGCCTGAAAAGCAGAAGGGTGTGTTGGAGCTTTGCTCATGGATGAGATGTAGTCGCAGGGTCTGATCTCGAAAAGTGCCTGAGAAATGATCAGAAAAGTAAGCCCAAGGAGGGACGGGATTTCTCTGGCAGTGACACTGCAGCATTCAAACAGAACATTTTTAAATAATGACAAAATTGTCTCAATTTCAGGTTCTCCTTCCTCTTGCTTTTTATTTTATTTTTTTTTTATTGTATCCACAAGAGCCGACACTACCGAGCAGTTATCAGTGTACCTGTATCCTGTTTGCCTTCAACTGTGCTGTACGATTTTGTGTTTTAAAGTTTCAAAAATGAAATGGAAGTTAATTGAAGCTGATGTGCAATTGTTTGTTTGTTTTTCCAGAAAACTTTTACATAATGTATGGAGAAATGTATACAGCCACTTTTCCTGTACATATCAAATTCAGAATAAAAAGGAAGGCTGTTCCATCCTGTTTACATTCCTGCCTGCGTCTGCTACCTTTTCTTGCTTCTGTCCCGGTTTTGAACCGGGATCTGTCGAGCCTTCAATTAGGCGCGAGGGAATCTGCAGTCAGACGTCAAGTCTGTCACGTCAGCCTGCTGATGTCTTCTTTGAAGACAAACAAGACACTGATGGATACAAAAGGGATAATGTGATGAGATCATTAATTCCTGACGTGGCGATGGTGCAGCGAGACTGACATTTGGCTGCTGCGCAGCGACACCGTCCCCCTGCAAAACCGATCTGTCGACTGCACTGAGGTAATCCCTTTAAATACCACCGTGTTTCCTGTTATTGAGTCCAACCTCTCACACTCTCGGGAGCTGTTGAACGGCTCCCTGCTGCTGTTTTTGTGCTGCAGGTTAAAGGGGACATCCTAACCAAATACAATTCACACTCCGCCAGATGACTGGCTTCCACCGCTGAGAGACGCTGAGAAAAGAGCGTGAAGCTGGCTTTCGACCTCAAAGCCAGGCGAGTCTTTTTACTGACTGAATTCATGTATTCATGCCAAGAATTAAACGGCTGATGGTGTACGGTGGCTCTGAAGATCAAATTTAACAGAACGCGGCCCGTGAAATGGCTGTGCTTTTTTTTTTTTTCTATTGAACAAAACTGACTGATGAAATATTTTCATAACTTCATTTTGATTTTTCTGTGTCATGAGAGAAATAATCTCATGTTTTTCCTGTGCAAAGCAAATGTATTTATATAACACATATTTAATGCATACAGTATATTCAATACATTTTACTAAACAGTTCTTTGTTTTTACAAATGAACAGTATTAAAACACAGACACCAAATATAGGCTAGGCAAAATAAAAAAGACAAGTTGATGAGTGATCAGTGGTCACCAGTCGCAGTCGATGGTTGTGTCTGCACTACCCAACGACACGTCAGAGGTTCGCCAGGGCATCACTAAGCCATTTCCACTGCCAGACATACTTGTAGTATGGTAAATATCTTCAGCTGTTGGTGACTCCACATATGATCTATAAGTAATGAGCCAGCAAACTTTATAGTGAGGTTATCGTGAGGACGAGAAACTCACAAAGCAACATCCACTGAGAACAATAATGGTACAGCAGCGACATGACAATAAATCATGGCACCAACAGCTTGTACCACTTACTTCTTCCATTTTCCAACAATTTACTTATGTTTGGATGTGTTTTTGCATCATTTCGAGTGTTGTCTTGCATGTCTTTGATGGTTTAGAGCCCTAATAGAGCAGCTCAGTGACAGTCAGACTATGTGGCATGTGACTTATATTGTATACATACTGATACACTATCAAGACTCTTGATTAATAATAATGAAAGTTAGGTTAGGCAGGATGAAGCCAACATCTTTCTGCATTCATTTGCAAGAATGCAGGATAGTGTTTATTAGGTCTCAGTCCCCACAACAGTGATTTTCAAACACAGGTGCAGTACCGCACATATGCTGCACTCCTGGAGTTTGACAGCCATGTGACACAAGCCAGAACCAAACTTCAGGGTCTGCGACTTCATAGGGGAACAATTTAAAGGGGAAAAACCAGAACTCTTTAGATTGCAGTCTGTCTTGAAATCAATACAATCTCAGCAATCAGCAGATGGAACCAAATACTTGAGGTACCTTCATGGGGATAAGAAGTAGGCAAAACTCCAACCGTCATGTGTAAGGGTGGGTGTCTCCTCATTCACTTACAGAAACAACTACAGCGGCAGGCAGTTATTTTTGAAACCACAGATCATTTTAAACCAATGATCTGTTTCCAAAGTCAGTGGATGTGGGTTGGCTCACTGTTTGGCAGTTGTGAGACAATATAATTATTCATAAATGTGCTGGCATAGAATGGTTTCTTGTGCAGGATATTAATGATCCATGAGGCACCTGTAACAACGTTCTAGATGTAATGTGAACAAATTGGACATTCAAATTAAAAAGTTAATTTCTACTGGATGCACATGCAACATAACCACAGTCATTAACCATTTACAGAGATTCCAGGTCCCTTCTGAGCCCTTTTTAGGTAAGAAAATTCATGTCTAAAAGTTAATCTTTCCTGTGTAAGGTTTGTCTGCTTTAGTTTGCAGCCAAAAGCTGCAAAACAAGATCCAAAAACATCAGTGAAAGACGGGGATGGCAGCTCTCCACTGCAAGAATTAAGCTCAATTAAATCATATCACAATTAATGGAAAACATCAGACTAATGTGTTCCAACATAAAAACATTCATCACAGCCTGTCACCGGGCCAAGTTCTTAAAGATTCTTCTGGAATGTCATAAATCATCTCCACATGAATGTAAAATATCTTGAGCTTATACCAGACGTGATGTCATAAAGAAACCTGCACGCATGGAGTCTAGAGGGTTAAATTATATCAATGCATAAATTAGAAAAGAATTTCCATTTAAATTATATATAAATAATTTAGAAAGTTGCTGATAAATTGTTCTAATGTATTCTGTCTTTGCAAGACTGATTATAAAAAGGGATTTTATTTAAGATTAATTTTTATTTCACTTGCATAAGTAACACTTAATTTGTTTTTCTGCTCTTTGTGGTTTCCATTTAGTGATTACCTTAATTACTTTAATTAAATGAAGTTTAGCGCAATCAGCAGCAGGAGAGTTGATGGCCAGGATGTTGTGTTGGTGGGTTTTATGCGTTCGGTCAGTCCAATCACAGTAAACATTATGTTTGTCTTTTTTTCTTTTAGTTTGAGTTTTTAATCCATAATTTAAATGCATTTAGACTTAATTTACTCAGAATCACCTTTTCAAAGCATGTCGGCTACTGTTCTGATTTTACATCAGCCGTGAAACATTTCTCATTAACTGTGGCGCAGAGGAGATCCCATCTGCTGACAGGTCTGGTGTCTCTTTGAGCAGGACTCGTCCGCCTTGGAGGCTCATAAACTTCTGCTCTTTTAGCTGTCTGCCAACATTTCTAATGTACTCGACCACTGGAGCAATGTCGCAGATTGTTTCGCCCTAAAACCTCTATTGTCAACACGCAGCCACAACAAGAGGCCGCTAAGCCTTTAATTCTGCAGCTACTGTCCCAATCCACTCACCGTTTGAATATTATCAAAGCCTGTTAGTTTGTTAAATGTCACGCTCACCTCGCTGGAAGGCGAATTAGTTCTTAAGCATACTGGGAGGTCAGATAAGAGCCCATTCAGAGGTGACACCTGTTTCTGCTCTCTCTCTGACATTCGTGGAGAGGAAGCAGCCTTCACGGCTGACGCCATCCTTCTGGAATTTGGGGTGGAAGCTGGAGAAGTTGGAAAAGCTGGGCAGACATGAGAGCGTAAATCAAGGAAACAAACTGAGGAAGTCCTCCAGATTTCCCTCCTCTCAGACATCTGGAGAACCTTTTTTTCTTTTTTCTTTTCATTTTCATCTTTTCCTGCAGTGTCATGGTGTTGTTTGACATACTAAAAACCAAATGGACTACTGGTGGATTTTGATGACAACATGAAATTACCTAGGAGTTTTGACAAATGTGAATTTTGATAATCCTGCAAATTAATAAAAATGGTCTGACTATGATAGGCTGGGACATCTGAAAGACAAACTGCTGAAATCACCAAGTGCTAGTTCTTAATCTCGTCACGTGGACTGGAACTTCTTTTATCTGCTCCACTTTGTTGTTAAAACAGAGACTTCAGTATTTCATGTTTTCGCCTGTTTATTTAACTGAAATGAAAGAACGGATTTTCTAGCGCCCGTATCTGCTGGGAAAGAAGGCAAGCCAACCATTTGTCATTTCCTGATGTCCCAGCCTTATCTATCCTGTGACACTTCATTGGAGAAAAGCTAACTTTAATTTTCTCTGGAGCATTAATGCTGGAGCTTCTGTCTGCCTAAACTGAGAGCAGAACTGGGAGTCACAGGAGCCACAAAAGGGGTTAAAAAAAACAAAAAAAAACAAAAACAAAGAAGGGGGCTTTGAATATATTGCATATCTAATTAAGATAAATATTCATTTTATTTACTTTAAGGTTTGCTTAGCTTTTTTTGTCTGGTTTATTTTTTTTTTTTTATAACATTCTGGACTTGTGTCATTGAGTGAAAAACAACAATCTGTTTTATTACTAAAACTCAATATAATTATTTCCCTTTAAACCAGTTAAGTGCTGCTTGTGTCTTTAACGCAGGTGTTTGTGTGTGAGGACGTGTTTGTGTGGCAGCCAGGCCCCTGAAAATGGTGGGGGAAAGAAAAAGAAAGACATCAGTCATTTCTTTTTTTAAGTGTATTGAAACTCCACGTAACTGGAATGTCACCAGTCAGGCCAACCGCAGTTTGACAAACTCCTGTTAGAAGGATCGATGTTTGTTTGAATAAAAATGTTTCCTTATGGGGTCATTTGCAAAAAGCCACGCACAAAAAGGATTAAATTGGATTAAATTGGATACCTAAACAATGGAATTTAATGCTGCCTTTATATTAGAGGGAATTTTGGAGATATGTGGAAGACAAAACAAGTAGAACAGAAGAAAAGCTAAGTAAAGCCAAAATAAGCATTTAATCATTACATTTCTAATGATCTCTTTAAATCAGTAAACGCAGACATGGACCTCTGATGGACTTTCAGCAGAATGGGAAAACCAACTTCCGAGAACCCCGGCTCCCACAACACTTCCTTCAGTCAACTGCTCCTGGAATTGATTAGAATTCATCCTGCTCAGTGCTGCATGCTAACTTGGCCATGAAGGCCCCTGCTTCCTGGATTTCATGCCTTTATAGACGGACACTGAGCTTCTTTATGCTGGCAGGCCCCCAAATTCAGCCTCAGAGAGCCGCTAATCTTTGCAGTATCCTGCATGAGCGCTGGCTTGATGCGAGTAATGTGTATATGCGCGCCACATAAATATCCCATTTTTAGTTGTGAGAAGCACACAGACTTCAGATTATATCTATATTATTTTGTCTGTTATTGACTGGAAATGAAAAGGCTTTAAAGACCTGCATTTAAAAAGAACACAGCTCACACGGACAATATTCAGACTGGTCGAGGGATTAGGATTTCTTGACTGCATGGTGTTTTAGTTTAGGCCTTTATCTCCTCTTTTTCTGCACTGGAATCATAAAGGAGAAATGCCTGGATTTGAGTTACTACTTTCATGTTTTGATATGCATGTCTGGTATATGAGGGTGCAGTAATCATGCACCTGTTTCCCCAATCAGTTAAGACACCCCACCTGTTGAGTGACTATCTAAAATGTAAAACATCTGCTTTCTGCCGCTCTGTTTTGATCCCAGGTGCAAATCTGCTGATTTCTTTTTCTCTTTTTTCCTGTCTCTCCCAAAGACAAGGCACTAAAAATAGAAACTTAGTTGTTTTGTTCAGACATAGGGCCTTTCTTTGTTTTCCCTCTGTCATAAGAGCAAGTGAAAAAACCTTTACAGTCCACAGCTGGTGAGAGTTTGCAAATGAAATGATGAGTTTGTTAGTTAACAGCATGAGTCACAAAATGTGGTCGGCAAGTCTGCCTTCTGTTGTAAAGCTGATATAAATGCAGCTTATGGGCCGGTGTGTCCCATTTAAATGCATCTCGCGTTACATTTTCCAGGTAATGAAGCTGGTGGCTCAGGTCTTGTGTAATGGATGACAATGCACCTTTGTAATTGCACCACCTGAATGATGATCACCTGTGTGTTCATTTTTTAATCAGCAAGGACAAGAAATAAAAGCAGATTTTTCTTGTTGACATTAATGCCGAGAAGACAAAGCTTATCAGCGTCTTGTGGGAGGAGACTACATGGCATGTCCAGCGGTTTGTGGGTAGATTAAGGTTCAGTTTGTGCTGCTTATTGAGCTTTACGGAGCTCTGGTAAACCGCTGATTGGGTGCATGAACTTTATTGATAGTTTAGGTGAAAAATAGCTCAGGACTTTTAATTATATGATTTGCACTCTTTGAATAACACTGATCTTGAACAATTGCAAGCTTTAATAACAAAAGACACTAATTAGCAAGTTTTTTTTTTTTTTTTAAATGTATTTATTTATTTTCCTGCTTGGTGCACATCCTTAACATCTGGCTTTTGGGACTTCAGCTGATTAAGAGCTCAGCTCTTGGTGCTCAGCCAGGCTCTTTTCTCGCTTGTCCCTGCTGCTTCCAGTCCTAATTTTTGCTTTTCAGTAAAAGGGCAGAAAAATGTGTCAAATAAAGGAAATTGCTTTAGAGTTCAGGCTGTGGATTTATTAGATGGAGACAAGAATATGGGGCACAGTGGAACCAGATGTTGCATCCTCTCAAGATGAGATGGGCAAATGAGTGTAAAGCACCACCACATGTTCAGGGGGGTGTCACAGTGGTTGACCATCTGTTGGAGGTGTTGAAAGTACTGAGTGTATGCACAGAATGGTGTTTGGGTCCTTACAAATCTGTTTAAGAATGAATATGGAGCCTTAAATACTTAACATCATTTCACTGTATCTGTGATGTGAAGGTTGCTGGTCCTCCTGTATTCCCGATGCTCTCAGATGTGCTTTTTTGGCTCAGATTTTCTTTTTTTTTTTGTCTTTCCAGGATCTTTTGCTCTAAACTTAGAGCCATTTGCTTTTATTACTTTTTCAGCAATGCAGTCAAATTTGTGGTTTCAGAGCTACAACACCAAATAACATATTTTTTCTTCACTGTTCTTTACTGATCAGTCTTTCAGTTTCATAATAAGTAAACTTGCGTTCCTCCTTTTCTCCTTTCAGTGTTGTTAATTCAGTTTTAGTGCAAACGGTGCTGTAAATTGCCAAATAAGTGAGCCTCTGCATGCATACATTGTTCATTGCAAGAGAAATCAGGTTTGTGGATGCACGTACAAGTCCACGATTGGCCTTTACTAAAAAGAACCACACATGATGCATGGCTCGAACAGCGCACAGCACTGCTTTTGTGATTTCATGACTAAAGCCCCAAGTACAGTGTTTCCTGGACTGATCTTAGGAGTCTTTGAATGGTGGTTCCAGACATATCGCCATAGCAGGAAACCCCTAACATCAAGGGCTGTTTATCTACAAACAACAAAGTCTTTAAAATTTCCCGGTTGGTTTAATAGTGGACTATGTTTAAGAAAAGTTGATAGCTTGGGTTAAAATGCCTGGTTAATCGAATGTGACACTAAATTCTTCTCTTAGGTGTCTAAGGTGAGAACAGACTTTAAATGACTTCAAATTTTCAGGAAGTAACCCTTAATAGTGTGGAAATACACGACTTTTGAACAATTTAAATTGTGTTTTATGAAATAAACACTGTCAAACTTGTATGTTGTCTGCAAGCAACCTCCAGTTTGACCAGATACTTTTAATGTCCGTCAGCAAATTTATGGCTAAATGATAAATGTGGGTGGATATCTGTTCATGTTCTCAGCAGAATTAGTAGAGTTCTAAATATGTTGCTTTCATGGCACAGAAGTGATTTTTCCCACACACGCGTGTTCATTTCATACCTTTTAAAGTTAGCGTATCCAGTTTTGTGCCATTCAACCAGCAAGATCACTGTGGTACATTAAAGTCAACTCTTAACACTCAATTGTCTATAACTTTTTCTGATTTCTTTCATGGTCGTATCTCAGATTAAATCATGTTCAAACAGTATTAACATACTGTACATTCAAGTAGATGTACTAAATGTCAAGTGGCATTGTCGCAATGTTAAATATGCCTATAAAGAAACCCTCTGAGCTACAAATTAAAAAAATCATTTGTGCTGCTTTAAATTGAATTCAAACCTTTAGAGCTATTAATTTAATTAATTAGTTATTAAAATAAATGTTTGTTTTACATTAGTTCTGGTTCTGGTCTTATTTAAATACCATACATGTATGAACTTTTTAGGCGTGAGTTGAAGGCAATGAGTTGAAGAAAGTTCAACCACTTCTTCAACTCTGCAGTTACATTTTACTGTTAATGTTTTACTGTTTTACTTCAATTTAAACTGTATTCTGTAAAGCAAGTTGTGTTTCTGTATTGACTTATGGATCATCATCATTTCCTTTAAAAAAATAACAGAGCTTATGTACATCTCAGGACATACATTGGCAGTATTTTCAGGTTGCCTTGTGTGCACCAGAACACAAATGCTCTGCAGCCTCTGATGCGTTTTCCTGATTTTGCTTAGATCCTCTTTTTTTCTCTTCTCCTTTTCACACCTGCTGATTTGAGCTGCTGATAAAAAAGCGTGATGACTCGTAGCTTCTCCAGCATTCGTTCAACCAAACCTCTTATTTCCAGGTGAAGAGCAAGCTGACAGAGAATGTCTTTATTCATTTTGTTTTTAAGTGTATTTTAGAAACTGCAGTGCGGCACTCACTGTCAGTGAGGCGCCGCGTCCACCTTCCTCCTTCTCAGAGGTGGTTAATTTGCTAAAATAGACCTGTGGATCAAACCCAATCAGAGTGATTGATTCAGTGTCATCCTGCACTGGTCCCTCGAGTCAGCTGATGCTGGCAGATGCTAATCACTTCTTGCACTGTGACCCACCAGATGGTTCATTTTTGTTGGAGACACACCAACAAGCCATCAAAATGTGAGCAAGTATTTTTGCTTCCTTTGTGCTATTGACAAAGGGATGAGACTGCTGGATGAGGTCTGAGTTCTGTGATGGTGATGGTAAGGATAAAGATTAATGACTCCACCAGGCCTGTGTCTCCTGTTTAATAATGCTTATTCATCACTGTCATTGTGTACCAACATCCCTGCATCAATACAAAAATGGGCTTAATACGCACATAATTCCACATGAAGATGCCTTATAGCGAGAATTGGATTATTTTCACCACCTTAGATTTGCCGCCAACATTTTGTGTGTTTTTGTGTGCGTGTGTCAGTCATATAAGCTGACATGTCATATCTGTGTATGCTCATGGAAGTATTTCTTTTCATTGCAGTCATTTCGGTTTGTGTAGATTTGCATATAATTCCCCACAACAGGCCAATCACTGAAGCTTCTGGAGCATGTGTAAACATCTTTTGTGTGATTTGAAAGCACTGTGCACAGCCAGACGCCTCACAGAACAGATGAAAGAGCTAGAAATGAAAAGGGAGAACAGAACAGAGGAAAAATAAGAGACCTCTGGCCTTTTACTGCTGTGTGATTGAATGCCATTTTAGTCTTGTGTTTCTGTTTCTGTTCTCTAGTTTTGGCTCCGTTGTGTTCGTATTGCTCTCTCCTATTTATTTATTTTATCCCTCTCTTTTTACTTCCATTTTTTTTTCTTTTGCCAGGGCATTTTTCTTCCTAATAGAAAAAAAAGAGTGGAGTGACCAAGATAGGGATGCCAAATGAAAAAACATGGAGTCAGTGACCTTAGGCTGAGGCCCGTCTATCTAGACTACTAACTCTGAATCGGTCTACATCCCTTCTACTCTGCAGCTGCTGATAGCCACAAGGCTTAGAAAAAAGATGTCACAACACACTCTTTGGTCCAGATTTGGCAGATTTTCCAGGCTGTAGGCATGATATTTGTGTCTGACAAATACAGATGAGTAGGTGACACAAACATTTCCACTGAAGCAAAGTGAGTAGGATTCTCATCTCCAGCCACATATTTTTAAAAATAAGTCATTTCTTATGTGAATGAATCACATCATCTATAATTGCATTATAGTTCACAGACTGAGTCCACAATTCATTCAGATAAGTGTCGTATTTTTAATTGTTTTTGACATAAAGAGAATAAGAGAATTATAGTTTGAACTTTATGGTTTCCTACCTTTTAAAAAACAAATTGATAAAATTCAGTTCATGTGGTACTCGTATACATGTATAATATGCAGCATACGTAAAAGAGAAACAAAAACACAATAGCATCAAGTTAAAGAAATTTAAAAAGAATAAACGGTTTTTTTTGTTTTTTTTTTAGGAGAATTAAAAAAAAAAAACCCACCCAAAACAGTAAAGTCTCTGAAATTGGACGTTTTTAATGAATTGCTAGTGACACTAAAGAATCACAACCACAGATACTGCAAGTTTAATAAAATCCACTGACATTCCTTTGAACTAAGTTGCACAATCCCATTTTTTTGAAATCAAACTCATTAATCCAATATTCTTCATGTTTCAGTGGGAGTCCCAGTCGGACTTCTTATCTGGACCCTTGAGTCTTGGTGAGCAGATATGAGGTTGATATGGGGTTGCAGAATTTCTTCTTTTTTTTTTTTGTTTTGTTTTAACAATATCCTCTCAATGTAATGATCGCAGTGTGTGAGGATCTGGTTGTCTCACTGAGTGTTGTGCTACAAAGACACCACAAAGATGTGAGAAATTACTCCAGTGGATGTGGAGGAAGTTGTTTCGATTTTATATTACTTTCCTGTAATGGGATGAATAAAGGAAACGCTTTTGGTTATCCTCAGAGGTTCCTCTGTATAACTGATTTCTATCAAAAACCTAGATGAAAAATGAGAACTTTCAGTCTTTACTAGTCTCATTTTTCTGAGATTTACTAGCTCAAACACAACGTTTTGTCAAGACTGGCCTTATCAAGGCTGCTTGTCTCTCTTAGGATGCTTTCACACATACAGGCTTTAGTTTCCTTAAAACAAACTCATGTTTTCCTTCCTGCTTGGTGCTATTTGTTTTGTCTGGTGGAGACAACGATTGCACTCGAGTGCAGACCAAAACAATTGGACTGAGACCCCGAAAAAGCGGTTGTTTAAAAAAAAAACAAATGGTAGACTTTAAAGTCCTCCTGGTGAGAACACGTACCGACGGTGGTGTGTTGGCTTGTTGCATCCTGGTGTGTGGAGGGAATGCAGTGTGGCTGTCCAGGTTTTGCCTCTTGTTGCAGGTTGTGCTCTCTTGTTTGTCGCCGCTGCTGTGTTGGGTGCAGGCGGTGGGTGGTAGCCGTCTTGGCCGTCCGGGTGTTGGTCATGCTGCCCCTATTCTTCCTTCCTTACCCCCTCTTCCTCTCTGCTGTGTTCTTCTCTTTTCTTCTCCTGCCGTTTGGTGGGTAGCAGGAATGGTGCTACTGCAGCGTGGTTGCATGAGGTGGTGGTCTGTTGGGCGGCAATCTGGGAGGGCCCAGGAAGGGACTCTCTGGTTGTGGCCCTAGGACCTCGAGTTCTGGCCTGGCCCCCCTGTCGGTGGGGGTGTGGCCATTGTGAGGGTGCTGGACCTGGGACTGCAAATTGCCTCTTGGCTGGTTAGTAGATTAACAGTGTATTTACACCAAAACCAAGTTGAAAATGTCCCAATACATTCAAGTGGTTCAAGACCAGGCCAACTGAAATAAGGTGGAAAATGGTCCTGGATATGTACCATTCCCTTGGGCAGGCATCACAACACAATAATGAGTAAAAAGAAGTGGTTATTATGGGGAATGAGAAGAGCTGACAGAGTAACACAACCGGTCTTCTTCTTCTGCCATTTTAATTTTTATATTTTGTATTTCTATTGCTGTTATGCTACGTAACTATTTGGTTAAGTGTAGGAACTTGGAAATACTTGGGGCCATGGGGGACATGGGGCCAGGCTACGGTGAAGATCAAGATTGGAATTTTATCCTACCACTTTGTAATGTTAATCCTGTTTGATGATGCTGCAGTTCCTGCAGCACTGAAAACTAACAAGAAAGACTACCTACTGCATTTAAAGGAGGCTCCTGACAAGGCAGCGGTATGATGCAGATAATTGAAAACAGGCTGTTAGATTAAGCCAACCCAGCAGTTGTTATCCTTAGCATAAGGGAACATGACCTTAAGAAAGGTCTAGGTGACAAAAGTGTCAACTTTTATTAAGTGAATGAGAGCAAAGGAAGTATGTGTGTAAATGGCTCATCTTTATTTTGTCCTTGCTTTTGTTCTGTTGGGACCAACAGTTAATCTCCTGAAATAAACTTTTCTTACCCACAGTTTCTGCTTTTTTTTGACACTGTTAAAAACTAAAAGCTGATGAAATCGAAATTGCGGTGAAGCCACTGCGGTTTCAATCAATAAAAGAGGATGTTCCAGTCAAAATGTTTTGCTTCAGAGGGTTTTTAGCAGGATCAACTCCACAGAAAATCTGCAAGCTTATCACAGTTTAGAAATAATGTAACATCGTGGCCTTGCTTTAAGCTATGTATTTCCAAAGTAATTTGCAGGAAAGTGTTTTTGTAGCCAAGGAGGGCAAAAGCCTGTACTGTTTCTCTAAACTCACGTTTTTTTCCTGATAAGATGCCCCCGATTAAACCAGCTTTATATGCAGAAAACTCAACCTGATTGGATTACAGTCACAGTTTCCTCGTATTCTCTGCTATCCTCTTTACATCTCTATCCTCCACTCCTCGGTCCTTTTTCTCAGACTGCCTTGCAAACACGGATTGTTCGCCCACCACACTGTCATTGTCCAGATTTGGCCTCTAGTCACGGCATGTAATGGCTGAAAGGGTTCGTCTGCACTTTACCCACACATCCAGCTTATCTTGAACGCCAGAGGCCAAATGAAACAAAAGGCTAAATGAAGGATTTGTAGCTATCTAGACTGCAACTATTATACACCCCCCCTTGCCTCCTCCGCATACACTCTATTCCAGATAGCCTTTTCAATCACGCAATCTATACTTCAGTTGCAGCACAGTTGTTCTCATGTTGCTCCACTGAAAACCAAAGAAAGTCATGCAAAGACTGGTCAAACCGGTCTTTCTGTTGATGGAAAAAAGGAAGTGGACCTCATTAAATAAAAATACAAGACTCTAGGCTCAAGACTCTGAACTGTACTCCTAGGTGTTTGTTGACTCTTTGTTGATAACTTGGACTGGGTCTTAATTGAAGTTAATGATTCCCGATGTCTTTGCATCTTGTCAATGGGCTTTTTCACTGCTACCGTTATCTTCAAACATTAATTCAGTGTTTCCCAGCCCTGGTCCTCTAGTCCCCTGTCCAGCATGTTTTAAGGCTCTTACACGCTGGCATTTCTTTGAGGAACATTTACCCGTTTTGTCGGTCATGGTTCCAGTGTGCAAGAGCGACTTTCCGGAAAGGCGTGAAATTAGATCACCTCTTTGTCCTGCCACCGAGGTAGACCAAAAGACGTGAAAAAGGAGACACCAGTCATGTACATTATGTTTTACGGAAATGTTACAGAACACTAGTATGTAAACGTCTTTAGATGTTTCCCTACTTCAACACACCATGATAGAAATGGCTGTGACGACCATTAATTAGAACCAGATGTGTTCAAACTAGGAAACAGCTAAAACATGCAGGCCAGGTGGGCTTGAGGACCAGGCTTGGGAAACACTGCATTAATTCTGGGTGGGCGTTCCCATCACAGATTATATGCTATTATGGTACAAATTGTAAAACTCAAGCCAGTTGTTTTGACATCCAAGCTATGTATCGATAGATTCTGCTGATCCCCTAAACTACAGAACTACTAAACACAGCTAACTAAATTCCTTGAGTGAATGAAGGCTGAAAAGTTGCACATGAAATCCAAATGTGGATGTATTGCATTGGATAATGACGAAATAATAGGATCCTATAGAAATGTGTGGTGGTGTATTTCTCTGCAGAAACATCCTGACTCAGTCAGAAGCATACCAATAAAAGACATGAAGTATAAGACCAATAAAGCCACTTTATCACGCTATACAGACACACTGGAAATCTTACGTTTATTCTGCCTCGACTCTCCAGCTGGGCATTCGTTGATCCCAGGAAGGTGCAATATTCCGTAACGCATGCAAAGCATTATGGTGTTCCACAATTAAAACACTCCTTTAGCTCTACTTTGTGGTACACAGTCAGCAACAAGTCCCTAATGTCTCTAATCGCTGACTGGTTAATTCAGTTGGTGCTAAAAAAAAAAAAAAAAAAAATGCACACATTTAAAAAAAGGTTCTACCTTATTGTTCCTATGTGGCATGCATAGCTGTGCTGGCTTCAGTTTCCCCATTACTGATGGAGTTTAAAATTTTACTGCTGCGGGAGGGAGCTCAATTATCTTTATTTTTATCTTTTATTTTAAAAAGATATGTAGGGTGGCAAAATTAGAACTTCAATATGCACATTTACAATATCATGCCTCGGTAGAAACAATTAGACTTGCTGTGGTCAGACATGATAATAAAATGGCTAAATGCACCTTGTTCCAGGACCATTAAACTCTAGCAGTTTAGCTGTGGTTAAAAAAACAAAAAACAAAAAAAAAACTCTTGCAGTTGTTGCTCACAGACACAAAACTTGTATTCACTTAAATACTTAGTTATTAACTTCTGCGTACCTGAGTTTGGGTCGCAGGGCCAGCTGAGAAGGATAATATGTCCTGGAAAATGTTTTTGCATAACTAGATGTAAATCAGTATTATATTTCACAGCAATTAAAAACAGAATGTTAAGTTGTCTTAACTGAGAAAAAAAGGTCAGCAGTGTGTGTGTTCTTTGTTTTTTTCCTTCTCCAATCGTACTGTAGCACTGCTACCAACTCTGTTAACTTGAAGAGTAGCATTTCAACCAACATATTGGCCAATTTATTGAAAGACTAACAAATTATCATGGACCGAACACTTCTGGAACAGAGATTTTCAAACAGGGCATCTGTAAATCCCTTTCATTGACGGTTATAAAGGGTTTCTAAACGTATATTGTAGTAAAGACGATGAATGCAAACCAGTGGGGGCTGAGTTTCATACCTTTAAAGCTAAACATATTGTGCAGTCATGTTTTCCTTTGACCTTTCAGTAATGACCATGAAGCTTGTAACCCCACTGTGAACAGATCTTCCACAATGAGCAAATGTTTTGCACTGCTTTGACACCTAACCTTTGCGCTCTTCTGCTCCAGTCCACAGGCTGCCAAATCTGCTGATACCATTGATTTTTGTGTGTCATGATAACCTGGAGTGTTAGCTGGTCATGTAGACAGTCCTCTCAAAAATGACATTTTGCATGTTGAGCTACTCCTCAATTGTATTCTTTTCTTTTCTGCTTAAAGCTTGCTGACTGTGGTCTTTTGGTTATCTCTAACGATAATGTAAAGAGAATGCAGCTGTTTTTGCTGAGTAGGCTGAAAAAAGAAAACTGCTAAGAGCAAATGCCTGCAGTGCCATAATCGCTACAACTACAAACACAATTATTTTACTTTTTTGCAGCGATGTGAATTAAAAGAATGTGACCCTTACCTGACGCAGGGCATTTTGCATGTCAGAATCGGTGGCTCTACACTTAACATTCCTTTCACAACCTTTAGTGATAAAATGACTACACGTTCAGGCAGACAATCATAAATATTCAGTGATAAACCGGCTGGTTTCAACCACATACACTGAATAGTTTCAGTGAATCAGGGCGTCAGCATTGTTTTTGAATAATCATAAAAGCAATCTTGTACATCTAGATTTTGTATTTGGGAGTGATACACATCTATACTGCCATGATAAACCGGCTATAACTAGACCAAAAAAAAAGAATAAATTGTGTATTTGCTTTAAAATGTGTTGTCATGTCCCCCCATAATGTATAACAAGTGTCCCCATTCTTGTACACGCTCATGTTTACTTCTGCTCACATTCCCCAAAAACCAATTTCACTTCTCTTATCACACTTTGAACTGTGGCTGTTTGACATGCATTAGATGGTTCTGTCCATTCACACTCCATCAAAATAAAAGCCTTGGCCCATCTGTCCATAAATGTTAGGTTTATGGATATGATATAGATAGATCTGCCATTTTCGCTTTCTCTGAATTGAAGCAATTTTCTGGTCCCTCCATCCCCAAAGTCTGCAGCATACACAAGTGAGGTTTTTTTTTTTTTTTAAGATTAGTTTGTCAACAACTTGCCTAAAATGTTCAATAGGATTTTTTTTTATTTGTTTATGAAAAATAAGTTTTGTGTAAAACATTATATAAAGCACAGGAGTCAAAAGCTGGCTTTACAAAATAGAACTTAATACCTCATTAAATTTACTTGGATTTAAAAAAAAAGGATTACATCTTTTATATATATGTTTCCTATACAAATATATATATATTATTTTTTATCTAGGTGTCTATCTAACGTGTTTAAGCCTGCCTAGACACCAGTCTAGAAGAACATTATAGGTTCTGTCCAGAAACACATTACAATAATTATTTATGTCGGCTGTTTTGTTGTGAATTCATTTAATGAACCAGAATAGTCATCTGGGCACAATTACAGTGGACACAAGTACAGATGAGTGATGGCACATCTGTAATTGTGGCCACTGTATTTAAACAGACATCAGTGCTGCATAATATGATAAATGCTGTTTATTACCATTTTTTTTTAAACTAAAAAAAAAAACTCTATTAAATAGTGGTTTTTAACTTTCAGCATGTATCCATCCATGAGCTGACATATCTTTTCTTAAGCTTTTTTAAGCCTGACATATCTCTTTTTAAGCCTTTTTTAAGCCTTCATACGTTTTTCGCAGGACATAATTGTGCGAGCGTCTCCCATGTGAAAAGTAAAGAAACTGTTTCGGTTGTAGACAGTTCTTTTTGTTTATTATAGTTTCCAGGATATTCTACTGAAATCTGCAAAGTTCACAACTTCATCTTTTAAAGTTTTCTTTGCTGGGTGTTGCCATTTGGCAGACATGGTGCTGGGTTTAACTGCAGTTGACCCAAGTGTGCACAGTTTGACTTTATCACCCGTATAATAACGGACTGCTTGCTTTCTTCACTGGCATTACACATAAACCAACCTAGGAAATTTGTGCTTCAGTATAAACTTTTGAAAAGATGATTGGTCGCCAGATTCAAGGAGCTACAATAGTTGGAGTACTTTTGACAGGTGATTGTCTGTGTGTAAGCAGCCTTTGCCTATGCAGCATTAGAAACAGTCAACTTTACTAAATCTTTCCCACATCACTCTTTCAGTTTGTTGTGCTCCATCATATATTCTAAAAACATGATAAAATATACTTTACAAGCAGGCATCTTATGATTAAGGCTGAAGCCCAGTTTAAGAGTTTCTTAAGAGTGTCCAAGGGCGCAGTTTTATGCCCTTGTAGTTTTTACACCATCTCACAGATACAACTACACTGAGCATTTGTTTGCATCCCTTTTTATCTTGCCACAGGAACAAATTAATTTTAAATGGCCATGAATAAGCTTTGTACCACTATTGTAGCAAACCCCTGCAGATTCATCACCTCTGGTCTTTCAGTCTTCCAGCCCCTTTGTTAAGTCTCCTCCTGTTTTAATAAATTGCTTCGGTGGGAGTTGCATGAGGCCCTCAATCATTTCCTTCCCCTTTGATCGAAGCTGATTTAGGGGATGTAGAAAAATCATTGTGCAGGGACTCTGGGGTGAAGAGGCGGTACCCTTGGGGTGCAGCTGTGAGCTCACATAGATATTACATCATGTTTATCTAGGAGGGGGTTTGGACTCATCTTTGGCCATATGTGCCAGTGTCCTGTAGGATGGCTTTGATCTTGACGAGTGACTGCACTCCTGCCTCCCCTGGGTCAAATACAACTGAAAGCTATAACTTCTCTGAGATTAAAGCTGCTAAATCCCCTTCAGAGGGGGGCAGAGAGGCTATTGGCTGCCCCTTGACCTTTTACCTCCCCTATGAGAGTTTAAAAAAAATAAAATAAGACCCTGTTGACCACACTCGATGGGGGTGGGGTGTTGGGGGCTACCGGATAAATTTGAAGCAAAACGTGATATGAAAGCATCAAGTCAGAGTGCAACCTGTCTTCGCATTTATCCTTTTGCTGTAATTCTGACCATTTCTTGCTGCCAAGGTTATGTTGCCGGGCAACAGCCAAAGGGAAATGGGATCGGGTATGGCAAGGCCAATACTTAATGCCTCACAAGTCATCCTCACACTTGATAGACACACACACACACACACACACACACACACACACACACACACACACACACACACACACACACACACACACACACACACACACACACACACACACACACACACACACACACACACACACACACACACACACACACACACCTCTGGGAATCTTCTTTACTTTTTATTTTGATCTGATTCTAAACCACCTGACTCTTGGCCTGCCTTTATCCATCTCATACATGCTGTTTTCTCCAACCACTTGTAGTGAGGCTAAAAGGGGCTGGGTGGGATTGGGAGGAGAAAGCTTTAACAGTGGAACTATTGCCTTTTTCTGGTTTGGCCCTTTTAACTATTAAAAATGTAAGCTGCAAAGACAGACACGTGAAAAAGAGCCCACACTGTCTTGCAGTTCTAATGTTTACTTTATTGGGACTTTGTGTCTTTGTGTGTTAACGTGTTAAAATTGCATAAACATAGCCTCAACATTAATTGGTGCCATACTAAATGTCATTTGTTGAACAACAGTGTTTATTTTTTTTATTTGTTTGTTTGTTTTTATTTTATTTATCTTCCAACACCATTAGCAGAAGGAATTTGAAGTAATAGTTTTTCATTTTATTGTGGAGAAACTATGGCCGTCTTTTACAGAATTACAAAATTCCTCCACAGGATTTATTATGTGTTGACAACTGTACTTTAACTGCTTGGGATCTTTCTACTGCAGTCTAACCCAATTTTATCAAACCTTCGGCTATCAGACAAATGGACTCGTTAGACTAGAATACAGAGGAATTCATGGTGATCCCAGTAACTGCAAGGTGCAAACATTACTTGGCTGTAAAATAAGTCAGCATCATTGCTCCTTGTCAACAATGCTCATCAGTTACTTGGTTTTTGCCAAACATGGCTCTATTCATTATTTTCAAACATGTCTATACTCTTCACTTTTTACAATTACTTAATAACCCAAAATGAGCTTCTCGATATTTTGTTTGGTTTTTGTACTCCTTGTGTTGTCTTAATTGTACTTGTGATTGATGTATGTGTTTGTGTTTTAACTGCTGGCTGCAAAATAAACTGGGGCTATAAAGATAACCTTGATAAACTGCAGCTATCTATAAAAAGAGAAGGATCTTGTGAGACTTTTTTTAATAAAGTGATGGATTTTAACATTTATCCTGTTAACTTTAAATTCAGTTTGATTTGACTGAATTGACTGAATCATTTAATATGCAACAGTAGCTTCAGACTGTTGGCGGTTCTTCTGAGCGCTGCACTAACCAACCATGGAGGGAATTTGATGAGAAGATTGGTGACTCTGTCTTGAATGTTTTCCACTTGTAAATAGTCATTCTTATTACAGAATGAATAACTGCAAATTGTTTGGAAATCAGTTTATAACTCTTTCCAGATTGATGTGCAACAGCAATTGCTTCTCTAAGAATCTTTTTCATTTTTCCTCCTGGCAACATACTCCTGAATGCTCCAAACCAACAAACTGCCAAAATGTATTATTATGTCATAAAGGTGGTCACACTTGATTACAATAAGTCCTTGGAATTGTCAATGTTGGAAACCGACCCCCTTGGAAAATAAACAAAAGCAACAAACAAAGACAAGTAATAAATGAGAACCTTACTACATGTTGCTTTAGAACCAACACCTTCTTTTCCTAAACTAAAAAGTCCATCAGAGAAAGCAGCGGAAATGGCAAAATATAATGTAATTAAAATCAACCTTAATGAATAAACAAATGGTCATGCACTCAAGTAACGTAGTTACTTTATAGCATTATACAAAATGCTATAAAGATTACTCAGCTTTTAGCATCCTTAAATAAAAAAATAAAATAAAAAAAACAGTGAAAATTGTCTGGTTTTCTTTTCTATTTCATATCAGTAGGATATATTTAGGACTAATGTAAATGTACATAAACTTAGAACAAAAAGTAAGGAAATTTGTGTTTATTGAATGATGAAGAAAACCAATATGTTCAAGTCGTACAAATGCTTTCACATTATATTTAGTCTCTGGATATTCAGCATGTCAAGACAATTTAGGAGAAGTATCTTTGTGCAGTGAGCTGCTGCAGTGCAGCTCAACATGCAAGACTGGAATAAAGATCAGCCATGTTACTCGTCCACTGCTGTGAAATGAGTCTAATCATTTATGACTGCAGTTAAGTGTTTTGAATATTATAAATTGCTGATTTTATAATGCTACAAGAATAATATTATGCTTTCAACAACTGATGTTGTCACAAGTCTTAGGGGCTATGGTTTGGTGTTAAAACATGAAGCAGTTCAGTCTCTTCTTCTGCACAAAAAACATACTCGAACCAATTTGATTCATTAATCATCTAAAGTTGCACTGCGTGAGCAGATGGGGGATTCAATTTTGTGCAGTGAAACATCAAAAAGATGCAGAGCCGTTGCTGAGAAACAAGCCTGACACATTTCATCCTTCACTTGATGCTGTTGTGGATTTATTTATTAATTTACTTTTATTCCTCCTCGCTTTCAATGCAGGTAGCTAATTTGTCTGAAAGCTATGTGGAGAGAAGATTAAAGCAGAAGAGGGGAGCATGGAGACCTCATGGGCACAAGACAGCAGCGTAAACAAGCTTCAAAGCCCCAGCAGAAGCCTCAGAGTTGACCCAGGGTGAAGAATGACTCATTAATTACATACTAGGCAGCATTTGGGGTAATTGCACCAAACACCTTGGACTTTATCACCATGAACTTTACATACACTACAACTGAAAGTCGCGCTATGTTGTATTTGGAGACCTCAAAACTCATCTGTATTGACCAATTTTTAATCCAGCATCCTTCTCCGATTTTAATCTTCCCTATCATGAAGTCTTCACAAAATTCAGGACGAAGGAACTATTTTTGCCTTTTTGAGCTATGTTACATGGAATCGCCTTCGCTTTTGGAAGCCTGCATCCAACAGCTGACGGTGTTTCTATGAAATAACAAAGCATTCTTAAAATTCAAGTTATTAAACGTGACTGCAGTTAAGAGCTTTGGCAGCTTTCAGCTTTTATTGGAAATTATCCCTTTATAGGAGCAACCTCCATGCTCCACTTAGATCAGATAAACAGTGTTGTACGGTATATACTCGAGGCACTTTTCACAGAAATCCATCAGAACGTTCTTATCAGTAGGAGAAATCAAACATTTATTACATGGAGAGAATACCATCCTTGTTCAACTGCACAAACTCATCCAACACCGTATT
The DNA here is from genome assembly GCA_014839995.1 of Xenentodon cancila. Taxonomy (NCBI): domain Eukaryota; kingdom Metazoa; phylum Chordata; class Actinopteri; order Beloniformes; family Belonidae; genus Xenentodon; species Xenentodon cancila. The sequence goes on from CM026207.1 coordinate 4,292,100, forward strand.
ATCAGTTTGTTCATGTGATGAAAAATCAAAACCTTACAAAGGTGTTGTCATGTACCTGCTTCCTGCCAAAGATCTCACTATTGAGCCCATCATCCCCTCCACCAGTTTCTTGGTCATCTGATGATGGATAACTGGGCAGCAGATGTTTCAGGAAGTAGCCCATTGATAACAATCCCAGTGGAGCCCCCTGATTGGAGTTCATTAGCCCTTCTCCTGTCCCTCCAGGCCATCCATCACAGGCAAAAACCGGAAGCTGCCCTTGAATGTCTGCATCTGAAAAAAACTGCAGGAACAATTGATTTTTATAGATTGCTAGAACAAAATTGTATACACACACTTCTGCAACCTAATTTCAACATAATCAATTGTTGTGTAAAATCATACAATATCTTTCTTGCCTAGTTCCCTAAGGTGTTGCACCCGGAAAGTTTACTCATTCAACCTTGTTGATTTGACCATAAAATGTTTACAGAAGGAATGATGGTGAAAGGTTAGGCTTAATTCATGATCTGGGTTTCTTGTGTCATATGCACACCACTCTAAACAAAACATCCCATTGTCACATTGGTGTATGACTGTAACACTATTAAAATGTGAAACTGTGGACAGACATCCCAATCCCATGTTTCCTGCTGAGACTGGGCTCTGCGGTTCTGCTCGGTGCGATCTCCAGTCCCACCAGATGCAGCAGCAGCAGACTGGTTCTGCGTGCTGCCTGCTCAGCTGGATTCATGAGGTTACCAGTTTACATGCAAGTTTTGAGGTCAAGTGAGCATGATCACATACTAATTTGCTTATTTAAATATGTAATTTCTCCATGTTCTTTAGTTTATAAAATGGAAAGGTGGTGTCCGATAAAATTACTTCTTGTACGTGACTGAAATCTTTTCTTAGGACTCCCCACATATATCTGCAACTGCTTCCTGCCAGCTTGATCTGCCGGTTGTAAATTAACACGATTTGGTTGCAACTGAATGCCAAAAAATACTTGGCTCATACCTTTAACTTTTCCACCAACCCTGAGCTAACTGTCATTGTGAATTTGCGCTGTATAATAAATGGAATTGAAGGAACCATGTATGAAATAGAAGAAGTGATTTATTCAATATTTGTTCCAGAGTTACCGCTGATGCCTGATTTGTTTGAAATAAAGTGGTAGATTAATGATAAAAAAGCATATAATCTTCATTTGTAGTCGCTACTTTTGGTTAATTGATTACTGATGTCGGAAGAAATTAGATCTAAATGACCACTTCTCAAACTCTCCTTTATTTACAGGTTAGCTGAGCTCCGCTGAGGAGATTTTGAACAGCTGTTATGATGCACCGAAAAATCCCTAAGGAACGAACTCTGGTTTGGGTCATTTTGACCCAGGCCTTTGTGCCTTGCAATGGTGAAACAGATGGCACATCTGTCATATTTTACTGTGGTAAGTGTTTTCATTTAGGTGAGTGAGTGTTTTGATGCAAGTTTGTATTTGGCATTTTTCAACCTTAAATATCACATAATGTGCTAGACTGCAACTAAACCAACATTGTAAAGAAATCATGAACTGAATACACATCAGTTATTTAACCTTTTTTTTTCAAAATAACTACCAGGTTTCCAAATATCCCTGTCAATGGGGATCAAGGGGGGCATAACGACAAACTCATAACAAAAGTAGAGTTAACCCTTGTTATTGTGCTGTGTTGGCCGTGGTCTCCCTTTATATTTGTTTCTGTTGCTTAAGAGAGTCCAGTCACACCACTGCACTAAATTTCCCAGTTTTATGTGGTTGCTTACTAAAGTTTGAGCTAGTGACCCTTTAAATAGTCAGGCAGAGCCTTTTTTTGACCATGAAGGTTACGTGGGTGAGCAGTTAACCAAGAATTGTTGTTCCTTAAAAGACTCTCAAATTAATCATCTAGGAAAGCTTTTGTCAGAGGTGCTCACTGAATCTCATCAACATTTTTCAAGTTGAAGAATATGCTGCATTGTTGCCACATGCGTTATGTCTACTAGACTGTTTCAGAACTGATCAAATGGTTTGTGTCATCTTTTGAGCAAAGAATTTTAAGTAAGAATATCAAATGTTAGTGTCCTGCTGGTCATGTTTTGAAGATACACAATGGGAAAGGCCCTGAAAGTCTCTCTCCTCTTGGAGATCTCCAGTACTGCTGCTGTTTGTATTTCCAGCAGCAGTGTTTCGACGCGGTGCAGCGGGGTGCAAAAAGCATTCAGCGCTAAAGGATTGGAGAAGCTCTGCAGTCGTCCTGAATTTAAATGGGATCAGGGCCCTACATACACATGCCTGGATACACAACCAGATACGACATTCAATAGTTCAGTCTGCTCTTTTCTTTTTAAACGTAGCCTCTCTTTTTTGTCATTGGTGTCTTTGCTGTCTCTTTATCACCCTGCTTTACACACTGTGTACATGTAAATTTAAATACAAGTCCAAGAGCACGGTGTTTGCTTTTTTTTTTATTCTATTAAAACCTCTCTCACACATCTCTGGTCTTTCAACATCTCTGGCATTTTTCCACTACTTTCTTTTAGTTCCCAGAACAGAGGCTTGTGATAAGGAAAACGTTTTCCTTTTACCACCAATCAAGCTGTCAAAATTACCTAAACCAGCAAACACGCTTTCCTTTCTGTGAGTTGGGCATGCCTTCTCTTTTCTTTGCCTCAAGTCCAAGTTTCTAAACACTGAGAAATGAGCTGAAGAAATCAGTTTGGGATATGTGCAATGACGCAATCTGGCAAGTTCACAACAAAACTTCGTGACCATTCTTGTCCCTTGCTCTCAACCTATTGTTTGTTCTTTCTCAAACACACACATGCCTGCTCACGTCCTTTCAAACATTTATTTTCTTTGCTTCACATGCTCGAACTGTAAAGATAAAGCAGCTCAGAATGTCACGTTTCACCTAACAGTCTGACAGATGGAGAGACTGGCACCGCTGCAGTGCACCAGAGTGATAGATCAAGACCAATGTACCAGATTAAAATAAATGGAGGCCAGTGAAGGTTTCCAGACATCTGGGATCATATCTGATGATGCTGGCCAACTGATGGACCAGACGCCTGGAATAGGAAATGTGATGAGGATGGTAGGTTTGCTTGTGTAACTTCCTCTAATGGAAGCATGCCCATGAAACAAACCAAAGTACAATTTAAGAGTCATCTTCTAACACAGAATGACTCAAAACAATCTTACAGTCAATGCACACTTCCTGGACCACTCTTAAAAAAAAAAATGCACACACTAATATCTGGTTGGAGCAGCTTAAGCTGTGAGGCACACATTCATCATAGCATGGTTTTGATAGGCTTGTGACATATTTTATTTATTTCTGTCTAGAGAGGCATATATTTTTCTTAGCGAGATTCTTTACTAATGTTCTCAGAGCTGTATGCCACTGGCCGGCACATCCCAACGATCCTCGGCGGGGTGAAGGATGTGGACTGGACTGAGTGTGGTGGCCAATCCATGTGTGAAAATGAGGTTTCATAGTCATTGAACCGCTCTTTCACAATCTGAGCTTTTAGAATATTGAGGTTGTTTACTGACTATAAATATGTATTTGTGTGTGTGTGTGTGTGTGTGTGTGTGTGTGTGTGTGTGTGTGTGTGTGTGTGTGTTGTGTTATACACTTCGAGCACATAACAACATTAAACCCTGACCTGACCACCTGAAGCAGCTCAAGGTAAAAAAAACAACAAAAAAAAAAAAAAAAAACCAACAAAAAGCAGACTTGCACCGTGGGCACTAGGCATGATGTTGACACAGCTGTTGAAAGTCAATATATTGTTTTGGTTATTTTCACACAGTTTATGGATATGCTTTCACTTTTATGACTAAACGTGGCCATGCCTTCTTCTAATGAGTTTCTTTAAACTTTAAACTTCCTTACCTCCATCTGTGCCGGTTGACCACTGTCCTTCCTGGTTTTAGTGAAGAGCGTTGAAGAGCTTCTCACATAGTTTTAGTAGTTTTGGCTATCTCTATTTTGTTGGGGATTTGTTGTTTGTTCAGTTTTTTTCAGTGCAAATCAATAATTTGATCCTCCTGAAACCAAGCAGAGTTTTTTTCCGTGACCATAGGATGCTTCTCCTCACATACTTGTCAGCAGCTCAGGCATTAGTCACTGCAGTCCTTTTCTCATGAAAAACTCTCCCTGCTTAATTACATTCAGGCGGTGATCTTTGTCATCAGTTTGTGGTTTTACTCACTTGCTGTGAAGATGCTCATTCAGCTGTTTTATTTTGTAGGAAAATCCAATATGACAGACTATTTTAACAGCTAAATACCTAGGCTTTGTAAAAACATAGGCTCCTTCAAAATGACATATTACAATGCTTTTTTAAAATCCTATTTCTTAATGTTCTACATCAAATAGAAGAAAAAATACTGAATATCTCAGCTCTGAAGGAAAGGTTATTGAGCTACATTATAAAATTTGCATTTCTAAAATATCTATCCTAGTCTAAGTCTAAATTTGCAAGTGTGTCTAGAATGGTGATTGCAGGTCTTGTAGAGCCGTCGGTTTAAACAGTGGAAAGGATTACAAAAGTCCTTCAGGAATGGACAAGATGCTCACTGTTCCCAGTCAGCTCAGTTTTTAGCACGTTCAAACAGAAGGTAGATCAGAAATGGGAGTACCGGTAAGTGTTTGTTTGAGCCATATGGAACCTGTGAGGAATATTAGGTTTACATACCCAATAAAAAATCATTGACATGTAAGAGGGAGATTACAGCAGGGTAAAGAAACGGTTGTGGATTGTGGATGATTGGATAAAAGAGATTATTGATGGAGCATTAATCTGCATTTGGTAAGGAGGTGGTGTGAGAAGTTCAGTTTGATATAAGATCAATGAAGCGTGTAAAAAAAGATGTGAGAAAAGCACATTTCCATAGTCAGTGATGAGGTTGCATTCCAGATAAAAGGACCATGAGGGGCAGCAGTCATTAATTCTACTATAACTCACAGATGTACATAGACGTTTTATACACTCTTCTTATTCCATCAATGGATTTGGTGATTAAGTCATTTTTCAAGATTATAAAGAATCTTGCTACAAATAAACCAAACAAACTTTAAACTCTTTTTCAGGAAAGACATATCTACTTGATGACAAGGATGGTATAGAGGAAGGAAGGAAGTTAGAACAAACCTAATAACTGAGAAACACTGTTTCCCCAATCAATAGATCATCAATCAATTTTTATCAATCATGTAATTCACTGGCATGAAAGCAGGAGGATGTGCAAAAAAAATAAACTACTGGGGATTCAGTGTGTTAATGTTTACTCTTTTTTTTCCCCCTTTGAGTTAATCTTAATGATATTTTTCTAATGCTATTTTACTGAAGTATGTTTTCCAGGGCTAGAAAGTTTTTTTTCCCCCCACATCTATTAAGTACACATCTTCCAAGCATGGTCGAACTTGTCATTTCCCACCACCTCCTCAGTTGGTAGAAATCCTTCTGTCCTTATGTGTTATTTTGTCCTTGGGAAAGATACCGAGACCCATTTTTGCTGCTATTGTGTGGCTTCAGTGGTAACAACCACTCCACCATGCTGACCTTTTGTAAGACAGCAAAGGTGAAATAGGAGAGAAAAGTTCCACCGAGGTATTTGGATACAGAGGGATGCTTCTGCTCTTATATAGTATGTCATTTGAAACAGAGGCGTTATACACGACACACTTATGTTTTATCAAATGCGACTACAAAGAGCTTGCAGCCAGTTTTTCCAGTGTACTTTAAGTTCCATTTTGGCACTTTGTCTTAATTATCTCTGATTAAAACAAGGTCCATGTAAGTCAATTATTTTGTGCTTCCTTTAGTTTCTGTCTGCAGCAGGAATCATGGTGGTCCATGCATTTATTTACTTATTTTTTATTTCCTTGCATGAAGTGGGAGACATTTAATCCAAACAACTTAATTAGCAGGCAGATAGCATCGGTGTAAACGAGGCTAATGAAATAAACACTGTCCTAAAAGAAGAGATTAGCAATTAAGCTATTGGAGCACAGAGTCATTTATGTTTCATTGCGCTGTCTTTTCATGTGGCGCAGTAATGAATACAACTCCTGCATGTATGCTTGTGTGCGCGCGTGCAACATGTTTGGTTTGCTGTTGAGAAATAATGACCACTCTTACTTATTTGTTTACCAGCATTTGTTTACTCAGGAGCCGTGTGGTTATTTTCTAACAGCTTCATTGCTGACTTAAAGTGTACAAACTATCTTACACTTTTAGTCTATGAAATGAAGCTGTTAATGTGTAACGGTGAGAGTCTATGGTGATCATACTGAGTGCATCGTCCGCTCTGTATACTGTTGTGAAATGTAATTGATTTAAACAAATGGTGGAGGATATGTGTGCTTGTGCACGTTTGACTAAAAACAGGACGTGTGCATGCACAGCATATTTACTTTTGAGCATGTGTCTAAAATTACACTGTATATATTACTGTATATACATAAATGTCCTATATACCGTATCCTTTGCAGTGCTGAGACAAAGTGGAAACAGTGAGTTACTTTCACGCAAAGAAATTCTTTGCACATGTTTTTGTGCAATTCATCTGCTGATGGTTGGAGAGAAGTGGGCTCAACGGCAACCGGGACACGTGGTGTACCAGATATCTATTGCCATGTCATTGGAGTTTTTTCACATTTATGTGATAAATTACATCATTAACTCAACTAAAATTGGGCAGTTGGATCCTCCAGTTGTGTTTTGCTTGATAACCTTGCAGGATGAAAGTTTCACAATTAAATTTAAAGTTTTCTCCAGGTACTCCAGCCTCGTCCCACAAACCAAAAAAAACAACAAAAAAAGTAAAACACTTTCAGAGGGTAGAAGAGAGGATGCATGATTGTTTCTTACTTGTCTGGGTCGCCCCTTGGTAAACAGGCAGCCTGTCCTAGGAGTGCCCTATATCTTCCTTAGCAACAGCTGTGATACAAACAACAGCTTTGCCCTACATACATCACAAGATATCACCAGGAGATACAGATGGGAACGCTGGATACATCTACTCTGATCTTGATCTTGGTTTATGATGCAACAAACCCTACAAATCTGAACTAGTCATGACTTAAGTGGCTCCAAGCAGAAAGACAAGGTTGTGTAATTTCAAAGTTGGATTGCTAATTCAGACACCCAGATACATGCTTTCAAGTACTAAATAAATAAATATTGAACACAAGTTGTCTCTAGGCGCTTTCCAGAGACCCAGAACGAGACCCTCGAGCAATTATTACATAACGGCAGGTGAAAACTCCCCTAGTGGGACAAAAACCTTAAGTCAAACAGTGGCAAGAACAACTCCCCTTTAAGAGGGAAGAAACCTGGATCATAAGAGGGGACCCTCCTGCTGAAGGCCAGATGGGTAGAGCCAGATAAGGGAGACCAGAAAGAGAGATTGAACAACAGAGGAGAGACACAGACACATAAGTATAACTATCCATCAGCAGCAGAACTAAGACTTCCATCTATATATGACTGATACGTGGTTAGTTGGGGGACTACAGTATTTTTTTTTCTGCATGGCATTTTTCTTTTAAATTGGTAGTCTCTTTGGACACCAAAATGTGTAGCCATTGTAGCCATTTAGTTCAGGTGACTTTTGCTTTTTTAGAGCATCTGTGTAACTTTATTTTAGCATTTTATTAGTTTTATTAGTTTTGAAATACTACACTTATTAATAAATAATAATAATAATATATATATATATTTTTTTTAAACCATCATTCAAACTAGACCACAAAATATATAATTTTCAGTGGTAATTTTCTAATCACTGCAAGCAATAAATATCAAGTCATCTCTTTGTGCTCACTGTGATGTGAAATTGGCTTTGACCTTGACTGTGGCTGCTTTAAAGCAGGGTTAATGAATATGAGTTTGTATTTAAGGTTCTGTGATTGAACAAAGTATTGAATTGTTGAATATTTAACCAAGAATATTACATTTCATATATGAAATGTATTTCATTGAGTTGCCTAGAGATTGTTATAACTAGAAGACAACATTAGTCATGCGCCGGTTGACATGAAGGATGTTATGAGGGGAAAAGAAAACAAACAAATGCAACATGCGGTAAACCAGCCTTGTATACGGTCCCTGAAAAATAAGCCTGTCAATGTAAATTAGTTGTGTATCTGTATTAGTTGAGAAGATTGTGTTGTTACCTAGTGGAGCTCCCAGAATTCTGCATTCTTGGTGTGTGCAGACGTTTGTGTCATATGCATTCATGTATGGGAGCATATGCTTATCTGCGCTGCCAGGGGTTTCTTTTAGAGACTGGTGTCTGTGTGTGTCCTGTCTGAATTCATAGTGTGTGTGTGTGCCTGTCTGTCTGTCTGTCTATTGCATCTGCTTCTACTCGCTTATGTGAGTCTCTGATGTGTGTTAGTATCACACTGAGTAATTCAGCGAGACTGTGTCTATAATTGTACACATATATGAGTTCACTTAAAAGCTCATGGACATTATTAAACTTCAACACCTCTAAGTAACCACAGTGTGGCTAAATAGCATGTATTGTATAAAATATGTGAATATTTCTGCATATTTCCGATTGCAGTTTTACATACAAATTTCCACAATGAACATCATGTTGCATGTGTTAATTCATGTGCGGATGACTGGAGCAGTGTGTCTCTTCCTGTATTTAAGCTGCATGCATGTCAGCTCATGTGAATGCTCACAGAAAAGGCAGTTGCCATCCCTCATGTTCCCCTCTTGAACAATAGCCTTTTGTGGTTCTCAGGCAGACTGACAGATTCAATGTAGCTCCTGCAACAGAAAGCAGATTAAGTCGCTGCATGATTGCTTAGGGCTCTTTTTAAAGTCCATTAATTGCATTCGTCATTGTGGGCCATTCTTAACACGAAGTAAAGAGCTTTGAGAAAAATGAATGCTTTGGAATGAATGGATATCACTGTTTTTGAGGTGGTGAGTTTATGCCAATGCTGAATGATAAAGGTGAAAAGTATATGCTACCATTAGAAAATAGACATGGGAAAACAAACACACAACATCCTCCTTCTCCCAATCACACCTGATGCTCGAGTGGAAAGGTCTTTCATTCTCTTCCAACTGACAACCATGGCCGAGGATTTGAAGGTGCTTCTTCTTATCGCTGCTTCTCATAAACTGCAAAGTGCTTCAATGAGAGCTGAAAATCATGACTCGATGTCACCAATGGCATCAAATTATATGCATAAAGCAGATATGGCATTTTGAGGTCATCAAACTGGACCCTTTTTTTCTGTTTGTGGGGACTGAATGGACTGAACACATATGGGTAGAGGAGTTTAAGGACACCGACACACGTTACCTGAATGTCCATCCATCCATTATCTATACACGCTTACTCCTTCTCAGGGTCACAAGTACTTCCATTGTTTAATGTATATAAGTACCTGGGAGTGTATATTCTACATAAAAAAATGCTTGAACTTTTTTCGCATCACTCCCTGGAATCAAAGTGAGGTGATGTGTCTCCGCCTTAAGGACTGATGATGATGAACACCTGTGCTCAGCTGATTACAGTGCACTGGTGGAGTTCAAAAGGAAGCCACACCACAGAAGTGTTGTGTGTCTTAATAAAGGTCCAGGTGTGACCAAAATGTTGATCTTCTGAATAAATGGTGTTAAAGTGAGTGTGGGAGCCTCTTTTTATGTTCCTCGAAGGATAAATCCAAGGGGATCAACTCCCAGCACCACCAAAAAAAAAAAAATGTGTATGTTAATTAAAATGAGAAGTGATAGTATAAATAATATATTGTATGCAACATTTTAGTCGTTTCAGTGTTGAAGATAAAATCCCTCTTCACTGGCTGCAGTTTCTGTCTGCTTTTTAAAAGCAAAAAGTGTTCAATTGTTGCCTCATTGTCAAGTTCACATTTACACATCTTCACAAGATAGTTTATAAGCTGTACTGTGAGTTTATTTCATCAGGTGAATATATTCCAGCAAACCTTTTCTCCAGATAGTAAATTAGAAATGTCAGGCTGAACGGCACTCTTTCTGATTAATGGCGTTCTTTTCTCAGGCACTCCACGTTGCAACTACCCACAATACCAAAGATGAGGGCTCCATAAGCCATGTAGTGCACAGGAGGAAATTAGGAACCAAGAACTTTTTACACCTCCCCCAAGACATCGCAGCGCCCACCCACCCCTGCCCCATCTCAACACAATCTCAGTTCGTCTTCCTTCCAGGTGTTGGTGCGGAGGATGTCATCCTCTACCTGCTACACTGAGTACATTCCCATCTGGATAAGGGAAGAGACACAGCGCGGATTCTCTTCTTGGACTTCTCCAGTGCCTTTAACGTAATTCACCCCCTATGCTTCAAGGACAAACTGAACAGGATGGGAGTGGACCGTCACCTGGTGGCTTGGATCTCCAGCTACCTCACCGTCAGGCCACAGTACGTCAGGCTGAAGGACACCACATCTGACATTGTGATCAGCAGCACTGGAGCCCCCCAGGGCACAGTACTGGACCCTCCTTTTTCTGTACACCTCGGACTTCTGTTACAACTCAGAGCTGTGTCACATACAGAAGTACGCCGATGACACATCGGACATCGTAGACATCGTAGGAAGCATCAGGAACGACAGAGAGGAGGAGTATTGGCGCCTGGTGGGGGACTTTTCTGTTTGGTGCCACACAAACCACCTTTAAGACAAAGGAGCAGGTTTTTTGGGAGGTCCAAGAAGGACACATCCAGACTGGATTAACTGATCAGACGGGCCGGCTCTGTGATCGGCATGAAGCTGGACCCTCTGGTGACGGTGACAAAGAAAAGGACTCTGTACAAACTGTTGGATATCATGGACAATGCCAACCACCCTCTGCCCATCGTCATCAGCAACCAGAGGAGCCGGTTCAGTGAGAGACTGCTCCTCCCCAAGTGCAGGACTAACAGACAGACAAAGAACTCCTTTGTCCCTCACGCCATCCGCCTGTACAAGTCCTCTCTTGGGGGGAGAAGATAACAGGAAGTCAGTTTTCACCTCATCATAGTAAATAGCTGCTGTGTTTTACTTTTATTCAACAGCATCACTTATTTATTTATCTACTCTTATGGTTTTTAATGTGCAAAAATCTGTCAACCACAGTGCCATAACTTAATATAATTTAAGCTTATGAAAGAACTTGGTCAATTATCCACTACTTACTTTTATATTCTTTAAGAGTGTATATTTTGTTACCCAACATTATTTTTTTCTTTTCTTTTTTTTACCCGCTGTGTGCTGACTCTTGCTGTATAAGCTGCTGGAGACTGAATTGCCCAGAGGGAGTCATTCCAAAGGGATCAATAAAGTTGAGTCTTAGTCTAAGTTGTCACTTCTAACTTGTTGCATACAGATGCTTTGTCCCCCCTTTTGAGTTTGTATGCAGTGGTAAATGTCAGGAAAAAGCTTTCTGTACATTTACTCAAATACTTTGATCAAACTCTTTCTGCAGAGCCTGTGCAAGCTTCTGTGAAGTTCCTTCAAATTTAATAAATGCCAATAAATCATGACACTGTGATTTTGGGTGGAAATCGCCATTGTCATATCAGCCTAAGGCTCCAAAATTGAGAATAAAAACAACAAGTGAACACAGTCCAAGAAGCCTTGGAGTCCCTTGAAGGACTTGAGCCTTTTCAACATTAATGAAAACATTCAGTTCACTAGAGTGCAAAATTAACAAGTACTTCCTAACTTCTTCCATCTGCATTGCCTTTAGGTTTATTCGTGTTTCCATGGAAAGCAAGTTTCTCTTTTTGTCATACTAGTTGGCTTAAGCCAGTTTCATACTTCTGCATCAAGAGTAGAGCAGTAACTACTGCGTAGGTGTGAACTCAATGGCGTGGCTGCAGCGACGTGCAACTCACTCCAAAAGTAACTACACGCCGTGTTGACGCGGACCACAAGAAACCTGATTTCTAATTTTGTTCTTCATCATTTTTTTATTTCATGCCACTATTTCTTCTTTATCAAGTCAGCTAGAACGATATTTTGCTGCAATATCTGTAAAAATGACTGATGCTCCTTAATTTATCATTATTTATTAACTCGCATAAAATGTACTTATTTGCTCCATCGTTATGTTTGAGCTACGTACGAAGTAAACAAAAGGAAATGTCGATACAAAAACATGGTGGTGGAGAAAAAGAAATTATCCTGCCAAACAATAACGCAGAAGTAGAAATGCCAGAAACGGCTTGGGCACCGTGCGTGGCCGTTGTGCTTAGCTGTGAAGCAGAAGTATAAACCGGGAATTATCCACTGTAATTAAATCAACACTTCAAAATATCTTCCAGTTCAATTTCTAAAAAAAATATCAGATGAGAACTTTGACACCACTTACAGATCTGTCATTCTAACTAGCAGCTGCTTATCTTAGCTTCACATTAAGAGTGGACGTGGATTGTAATAACTGTGTTGGCTGGTTCTGAACAATGTTGTCTAGTTTGTTTATTTTCTCTAAAAACTGAGGAGCAAAACTTTGGACTGGTAAGCATGATGCTGGCTGCAGTTTCCGATAAATCACCTACATTACAGTGGAACATTTCTCAACTAGAAAGCAGATGCATTAAATGTAAATGATGGAGAGATTTACTGTTTTTTAGTTTTTAAAACTTATTTAAACATCTGTCACTTTTATTTCTCAGGTTAAACTTTTGCTGTCCTGTTTTATCTTTCTTTTCATTGCTCTATCTTCTGTTTTTCATATTTAGGACATGATGTACATCAAGTAGATTAGGGATATAAATGACTTTAATTGCAATTTTGCTGCCAGAACAAAAATCCTTTTGAACCAAAACAACAATTTCCTTTAGATCAGAAAGCCAAGACAGCTCTATGACATCGAGTCCATGCTGTCTCCTTTGCGGAAATATCGTCTTTTCACCTCCACATGAAACTGAGTGAGCGATATGAAGAGTCTTAAAACTTGTCATCTCCTTTACTTCTCAAAAAAGTCCACAGAATTATAATGAAGACATTTTGGCAGGGCAGGATGGTGTTGAGTCAAGTGACAACCAGCAGGAAACACTTCACTTATTTTGTTTCATCCATATAAAATGAAATGAGCAGAAAAAAACTGTGTAAGAGCTGGATGGACGTTGCTGCTGCCAGCAGCACAGAGCATGATGAATACTGAAAATAAATGTTTACAAAAAGATATTTGGCGTCATCCTCAGACTCTGGCTGTGTGATGGAGCGCCGAACCCCCGCTGACATAAGAACATCATTTTATAGTGCTTCTCTTATTTGAGCTTCTCTACTTCAGACTGAATCACGTTGTAACATTTCTGTGCAATTTGTGCTTCTGGGAAAACTGATTCTTTTTTTAAATTGTTATTTTTAGCTATGATTTATAAAATTATGAAGTTGGTACATTCAAAAAATCTGCTGCATTAATATATTAATAAATCCATCATCTGTCCTGCTTTGCACATGAGTGTGTGACTCAAACAGTAAACCACAAAAAAGGGAGATTTGTAACATTATTTACAGGTGAGCCATAATATTTATAATATAACCTAACAAGATTTTTTGGGTGTCTAAACCTAACTAATAAGTATTTAAAACAAATGTGAACTTCAGAAGGAAATAATATACAACTTATGGACTTGGAGAAAACCGCAGCAGGACACTAAGCTTAAAAACAACAAATGTTCCTTGATGTTGCTTTGAGATGAGGTGTCAAATAACTCTGAAACACTATCACCTTGGAGAATTGAGTTCAAGTCCTGCATGAAACTTATCTTGTCCGTTTATAACCTTGGACCTTTAAACTCTGCACGTTCCCATGCTGGCTGCTTTAACTCACGTCAAATTCATGGCCCGCAAACCAAATCTGGCCCACCATCTCTTTTCATCTGGGCCTTGAGAACATACAAATGGAAATGATGTTCTTTCAATTCAATTCTGCGCCGTTGTAAAAACATACATGGGCCATAATGACATGTCCCACAACTCAACTTGATTTCATTACCTGTTCCATGATGTTATCTACACATTCAATGACAGAATCTCAAATGAAGACAGTTCCTACGACAGTTTGGTTAAGTCATGAATTTAAATTCCTTTTTAGTGGCATAAAGACACAGAAATACATTTATATTTAAGATGACTCTATATTATGTACATAATAAAGTTTTTATTAATATTATGGTGATGTGACTCCTGTCAGGTGTGAAAACACTTTTTTCCTCCAGATTGATCACTTCAGGTCATTTTTATGCTGTCCTTTTGTGCGCTGGTGCAGACTGTCTCGCAGATCATAATGATCCCACTTGCCTTAATTCAAGCCTTTGAGACAAATCATTTTGTAGTTTGATCAAAGTTTTAAGACTTGTATTGATTATTTATCCATGATGTTACTTCATTTTTCCTGACAAACGCATGATTGCAGATTTATCACATTCCTGAGCACATCCATCTTTACCATTCCATGTGGTTTGCGTTTCACGAGACCGAATCAGAAGTTTGTTAATTGACGCTCTTCCTTCTCATCTCAGCATATGGCGCGCTTATGTGCTGCTTAATGTTTATTCCCAGGCGAGAGATTCCCAATGAATCACATACAACACACACACTAATGAACTTGTCAAAAGATGGATTAGTGTGAAACGTCTCCTGAGAAGGATAAAAAGGGACTTTCTGAAAAGAACACATGAAACATGCACATATTCTCCCTTAAACTTGATTAATCACATTATTTTTCCTGCAGAAACACAAATATATGAATGCACACAGATGCATACTTATCAAGCTCACTCATCTGGGACAAGTATGCCCTGCTTTGTTCTACCTGGTATTTGTTCTCAGAGAACGAGCTACACTCCACACTAAGCCTTGTGTTTTCACTCATTACCATAAAGGACTGAAGCAACACACGGTAGAAAGAAAACAGAGAAGAGGCGCAGTCTTTCTAGTGTTTAAATGAGGTATTTGATGGTTGGCTAATGTGAACCAGTGGTGCCAAATCAAAGCATGTTGGCAACAAGTGTGCAGGTGTAGAATATGCTTACAATTTGTTACATCAAGGGTTCTTGGTCTGTCTATGAAGTTCCGTCTATTCCTGTTTTTAAATAAGAAACATGTTTCATTTCTCTGCTGCATGATCAGATTTTTTAATTAACAAAGGGAGGAATCCAGCCTACATTTGGTGAACTCATGAACATATACGTTTGCTGCTTCCAGTGACGTCTTTGAGCCCTTTTACTGGCTACTCGTGGCGTTTTCTTTAGCTCGTTGAGGATTCTGCATGTTGCCTTTCAAGTCATCTTGGCTGGGCGCCCACTTCTAGGAAGAGTAGGATTACGAAACTGTTTGTCTTACTTTTGACTGAATAATGCCTAAATGCTTTGTAATCAATTTGTATCCCTTTCCAGCAGACCAATGATCGTACGTCTTTGGGGGGGCGGGGGAGTGACTGTTAAAGCGGGTTCAATTTTGAGATTGCAATTGATTTTCAAAAAGAACAGTGATTTAATTTTTACATGCTTTTAGATAAATGGGAAATAATGTAATCTGAAATTCCTCATGCCTCTGATTCTTGTGAATCAGTGCAGTACAGACTCGCAGTACAGACTCGTCCTTGTGTGACCTTCCATCCAGGACAGGATCAGTCAGTTCCTTTTACAAATATAAATGCACTTTTCAGAAGTCGCCTGAGTTTGAAACCAGAGAACCTTTTTTTTTCCTTTCTTCTTCTTTCTAGGACATCTCATTCATTTTAAAAGAGGATAGCTACTGAAAAGTGTTTTGATGACCCTCATAGTATAGCTCTTCCTCTGGATAGGGTGTGGTCTGGGGAAGAGGAGGTCGACTTGACGTTCTTCGAACCAGTTAAATACCTAAAGAATATCCTGGACAAACTCGTATGTAAGAGTTTCCATCTCATTAAAGGACTTCCCTTCCCTTGTTTTGCTGCCCTCTCAGTAATCACCAGGACAACACACAACCTCTAGAACATCCAGAGAATAAAATCAGGAATTGAAGTGTCAATTTTTTTATTTTTTTTTCATACACTCAATATAAATAGACAACTAAGGGCATGGCTTTCTGAAAATACACTAACCTTACTGACACAGTGACATTTAGTTTAACTTAACGTTAATTCAAAATAGCATCTGCATACGGCATGGGCTTCAGATATGTGGTGAACTGCTCTTGCATGTTACAAGAAAATACTTTTAGGCACAAATGACAGCAACAAGAATACTGTTCACTGCTCATTAGCACCTCAATAAGACTAAAACCAGAACGAGCAGCTCCACTGACCTTTAGATTACAACACAAAAGCACCCAGCAGTGTAGACAATCGCAGGAAATGTCTGAAAGTCCCCCTAACAGCAGGTTTTTCTGACACACTGAACACTTAGCAGTTCTCTGTTAGTCAAGGACCAACTTGTTTCAGATCAACAGCTCGGATTTTAATTAGGCATAAAGGACATTATTTATTTTTGTCTTGAGAAAGTATTCAATTGTCTTGACTTTAGCTGCCGCGCCTGTTCTGCTCCACATCACCAGAAGTCTTGCTGTTTTTCTTCTCCTGCATGAACAGGTTTTAAGAAGATCACATGTCTGTTTCATGAAAACTAGATACAAAGTTAAAACTCTTAGTGATAAAAGGAAGACACGAACATCGAGCTAAACATTAACCTTTTAGGGGAAAAATCAATCTAGCAAAGATGGAAATAAAGCAAGAATCACACCTTTAAAAGTTTTTCTGTCCATCTAAGAGACTTGAGCCCTTGAGCGATGGATCTTAGCCCCTTTTTTCAATAATGGGATTCCAAGGTTCCTTCTTGACTTCTCTGGTAAAGCCTCTGTTCTTTGTTTGGTTTAATATTTAGCTTATTTCCTATTTTATTTTGAAAGCCGGTTTCCTTTGGTGTACTTTAAAGTTTGACTTCCACTTCTCTGTCCTGTGTCTCATTATGTCGTCTCTATATTGTCCTGCCTTTGTCCTCTTCCTCTGCCAGTCTGTTGTCTCTCTACTCGTTTCTCTGACTGTTGCAGGAAGTATCTCCTGCACTCCTGCCGTGTCCGTGTCCAAATACCAACAACCTTGCCAGAAAAAGCTAATAGGTCTTGGGTCATCTTGCGTTTGGTGTTCCCAGGCCAACTTAGAGATTTTCATCCAGAAAATCCTGGAGGCGCAAAGGGAACATCCTCATCAGGAGCCAAAGCCATTTCAGCTGGCTCCTCGTGATGTGCAGGAAAAGAGACATCAAATCGCTCCTAGATGAGTGCATTTCTCATCCTTTCTCTCCTAATGATCTTATTTCACTCATGACTCACAGTTCATGAGCGTAGGTGAGGTACATCTCAGACCAACATCACTCCTCACTGCTATATTTTCAGTGGGTCTTTCATCAGCACAGCAGATGTATGTGTTTAACACAATATAAATAAAAACTGATTTAAAAGTTTCATTTGTCAGACAACTCTCGCATACCTGACACTGCATATAAATTTAAAGAAACAATCTTTAGATTCGGGCCTGAACTTGACACACGCTGTACGCTGTACGCAGTCAGTAGATAGTGATGTATTGACTTTTACGCAGCAGGTTGGGATGTGAGTACTTTAACCTCTGAGAGCTGTTCATGCTTTCTTTCCCATGATGCTTCGTTATTGATTACAGCAACAACAGCAACAAGAGCAAAAACTCTTGCTCCATCTCAATCAGTGCTGTACAATTATTGGTTTTAAAAGGGTTGCTTCATATTTGTTGAAGCAGCCGTGCACGGCTCCAAGGTTTATGTAAATATGATTCAGCTTAAAAGAAGAGAGCAAAGTGAGCAGCTGTAGTCCTGAGATCACAGAATATTAAGACCTAATTTACACGGAAAGGGGAAATCTTAACAAGCGGTCTACAGTAGTAGTACGCCAACGTTTGATCTACATGATGTAAGGATTTGTTATAATGTAAATTTTCACTGCAAGATGGACGAGAAAAAGCATCATCCAACATTTATACACCAGCCTTAGACTTTGCCTGAGGCGGGAAATGTTTGTTTTTGTTCCAGCACCAGCATGGCTCTCCGTAACTCTTTGACATAAGCCTTTTTATTTTCTTAAAACAATCTTCAGCATGAGCCTAAAACATTGAAATTGAGTTAATGGATGACTTTAGGCTGCATGGAGAGTCTTCCTCATCTTGACTAATCCCACTGACTAATCTGGTTGTAAACGATAGACCTGTCACTCCTGTGCGTTACAATGTGTTTGACACGGTCTATTTCTGTACAGTAATTTTCACACGGCTGCTTGGAGGAGATATCAGTTTATTTTTTAACATTATATAATAGAACAAAGTTAAACTAACAGGAACATTACAGAAATTTGTATATCGGTTTTGATAAGGTGTGAAATGTTGCATCTTGTGGCTTACAAATTGAGTGACAGGTAGGATGTTGACAGAGCTGCAATGTTTTGATTAATGTGGTGACATCAAAAGCAGTCCAATAATCTTGATAAATTAAATCCCTTCTTAATTTATCCCCCCTCCCCAGAAAAAAAATTAAATAAATAAAACAAACAATACAAAAACACTCCTAAATTGATGCTGTTTATATGTGAAGAAGGAAATCAGGATGACCTTATGGGAGTGGGTTTATGGGTAAAAGGAAAAGATGCATATATCCGAATTGTATATTATATTATATATTATTAGAAAATAACAATTTGCAGTCACAATGTTCAAGATTTGTAGTTTATGTTAAATAAATCTGTTATTTTCTTCAGTCATAGGGGCAAAAGAATGTGTATAAATATGTATCTGCACAGGTAAATATATGTACGTGTAGATGTGTGCATGCTTTTATGTTTATATTTGGATGTATGTTCATACACGTATGCATGTAAAACAGACACTGAGAGATGCTCACAGACCTTATAAACCTGCATGCATCACACCCACACACATTCTTTTCTATTTGTCCTTTTCTTTTTACGCCTGTTTGTCTTACATTGGCACGTCTGTCCTTGTTGCTGCAACACATTTCACCACTAAGACCCATCACACATTGCACCCATCACTATCTTGTCTTTCGATCAGTCTTGTCCCTTCATGTTTCACATCGGTGATTTTAGTCCTCTCTGTCAGAATATGGAATTCAAATGTTAATAAAGTATGTCAGATCAGACCGTCGAAGAGGACTGGTGGAGGACACACACACTGTCACACACATTCACACACCCTAAGAAAACTAACATCTGCTGCAAGATTAAAATGCATATACATGTCATGGATAAAGGTTTTCATCTTGGTACTAGCTACTTATATATATGTATGCAGACAGTTGTTTAAAAAAAAAGAAAGAAAATAAATAAAAAATGCTGGCTTTGATGACACAAAGTGTAACATTTGCACATTTATCTTCAAAACAGAAAGTGGCTTAATAGAAACTATCACTACACAAAATTATGAATGTCATCAGGCATTGCTTTAAACCATTTCTCATCTCCAGCTTCATTAAAGCCTAATATTTTTTTTTTTCTTCCAATCACCACGGGGTTGTCAGGCAGCCAGCTACTGCTAAATCAGACTATACTATGACCATCAGATGTAGGCCAGGAGGGTATGGCCAATAATGGCACCATTTTTTTATATTCAACAACTCTCAAAGCTGTGCTCTCCTGTCCTGTAGCCCAACGGACAATTGTGGGTTTTTATGAAGGATAGTTCTTTCACAATAGATTCAGCAGACTTGTGAATTCAATGACATGACCCCTAACTGTTGCTCACAATTAGAAACTATTAGAAACGTGTTATTGTGGGAGCTTGAAGCATATGAACAACTCCTCAGTGTGGCCCTGATACTTGACAAATATGAAGAACTACAAGGGCTCATCGGGTCTGTGGAAGTGTGATAAGGAATTTAAAAAAAAAAAAAAAGATTTCTTTTATCACAGCCATCCAAACTGGTTGCTGGATTTTGTTTCAGCTGATCATATTATTGTATGTATGTATTGTATACACGTATAAACATTATCTGAGGTCTACTCCAGCATAGGTATTGTGACACATTGCAATAATGTCTTCAGTATGTATCTTCTGACACCCAAGTACTTTTCAGATCTATTTTAGATCACTTTCATATTGCATGTGATTTGTTCTTCTTTTAATATCACCGCCAGTGTTGTACTGAAAAGCAATTTCATGGCAGGTTGGTGAAGCTCCATTATGTCTGAAGATGAATGTTGTGTTTGTACGTGGCCTTGGCGAGCAGGCAGACCCGCTCAGCAGAAATGCAATGTCGCTCAGTCTGAGTATAAGAGAGGAACGAGGATGATTAGTGCTGTAGAGGCTTGACGTCCACTCATGGAATCTCTCAGTGCCTCTGAGTAGATTGCTTCTCTGCAATTTCAGCCTGTTCCTCTCCACTGAAGTGGCTTGCAATAATAAACTCTTCAACTTTTTTGGGATACAATGGAACAGTTTCATACAGAAAAGGGGATTTTTTGATAAAGATTTGGGTGTGCAGAGATCGTGTTGGTGCATTATACAAAATGTTCTCCACTGGGCCACATGCATTCATGCATGAATGTTGTACTGGGTTTTAACCCTGAGGATGATGGAGTGAGTTCACAGATTCACACAGTCTCTTGAAGTAGCACATGACTGAACCTTGGATAATTTTTGAGGCCAAAAAAGACGTGAAATGTTTGTCACTTCACCCCGGTGCCAGCAAAGAAAGTATTTATAAATGTCTTCTAATTATGGAGTATCCCTGCATCTGCTTTTGAATAAGACCCTTCTTCAAACCACGTGTGAAGTAATTCAGACAACTGCAAGCAAGAGCCTATTTTGGGCATAATTCATGTATATGTTTTTCTTTTTTAAAATAAAGAAATACCAATAAATATGACTTTATCTTCATGGAAGCATGAACCTTGTTGTAGAACAGAGACACTCGGATCAACAAACTCATGTAGAAGAAAGGAATTCATACATTTGTACAATCAAATATTGGTTGGTTTCATTTAACATCAATGAATTCATTGTCTATAGCTGACAATGCATGAATATGCTGTAAAGCAAAACTGAAAACTTAATGTGGCCAAAAAATGCTGGTGTTAAATTGTTCAGGTGTTGGACTGACCACAGTTAGCGGCTCCACCCCGTCGGCCCACTTTTTCCATGCACTACAATTGCAAAGGGGGGTACTGGCACACTCTATTACCTCTGGAATGGCAGTGGAATTGAATTAGCCCAAGGTGGCTTAAGCATGTGGGCTTGTGTGAACCTGTTAGTGAGGTGTGAATGCATCATCTTTCACAATCAGCCGCCTGTGTGATGTACCCGGGAAAATGAGGCTGCTGTGGCTCTGCAGATGGAGTGGCACCTCGCTGGCATAAGCGTTTTCACTTTTTTGTGATGAGAGACTGTGTGAGTTTGAGGGTACTCGAGGACAGAGATGAAGAGATGAAGCGGAAAAAGGACATCTGCTACGATTTCATCTGAGGGTCAGGGGGAATAAAATGAAGAAAAATCATAGGAACAGCGTATTTTGTTTATCTCAAAAGGTTGTATTTACATTAAAGGTGCTGTACCATTTTTCACAAGTTGACACAATTTCCTGTGGTCTTGATGATATGTCTTTGGAATGCTTTGGTCAAAATACCATTGAGATAATGTACTACAGTTTTCTTTTGAAGCATATTTTTACACCTCTATTGATAGCTAATGCATAGAAGCTTCCTTGGTCCATTTATTGCATACTGCAGTGTGAGAAATTAGGATTTAAAATGTTATAATTCTTGAATAAAACATGTTTAGGGTAGATGGTATATGATTTATGCTCAAGGTTAGAAAATACACATGGTTCTAGATTTTCTTTTTCATTCTGATTGGTCAGAACCTGTAACAATGAATGCCAGAATAACTAGATTCCTAAATAAGTAGTTTAGATGTCTGATGCTAACAAAGCAGTGTTAGGTGGGTATCCAAAATAAAATAAAGTGTAAAGTACCAGACTACATATGTGAGAAAAGCCTGCTGGTCCACTGTTAATGTTCCCCCTCCAAGCCTTTAATGTAGACGTAGTTTCTTCTTTAAACTGGAGTCACTTGCGTGTATATTATTCCCTTCCCTCCAGGAGCGTACACACAAAACGGAGAAGCCATGTCCAAGAACATGAATCAATACATTATGTATTAAATTAGTAAAGCATCCACTATTGCTGATTAAATCACTGAAATTTACTCGGGGGGGATACAGTTGTATTAGAAAATCCCTTTCAGAATGCCCTGTGTTATAGATACTTTATGATTTTTTCCATGGTGATGTGTACTTTGAAATCGTACATGTTTCCTTTGCATTTTTGAACTATTATTAATTGTGTTTAATTGTGGTTCCTAGAATTTCCTAAAGTGAAATGAAAGGGAGAACCTTCAATTGTCAGCCCCTCTTCTGTGGAACCAGCTGCCAGTTTGTGTTCAGGAAGCGAACACACTCTTTACCTTTAAGATTAAGCTGAAAACCTTATCGATACATTATGCTGCTGTAGGCCTAGACTGCTACCCCATGACGCACTTGTTCTCACTCTGTTTGCTTCTATCTAACTCTATTGTTAACATATTTATTGTCAGGTGTTCCCGATTTGTTTTGCTCCTCTTTCGTGTCCTACCAATATGGTCACTGTCAGCATTTTAATTTGAAATGTCATTATTGTTAACAGGAGTGTGCATGGCACATGCAAAAGGCCCGGACTTCTCTCTCCAGCCACCTCCTCTGACTCTTCAGGGAGGATTCCAAGGCGTTCCCATGCCAGAGATATAATTTTTCCAACATGTCCTTGGATTGTTTCAGGGCCTCCTCCTCCTAGTTGGACATGCCTGAAACACCTCCCCATGGAAGCAATCAGGGGGTGTCCTCACCAGATGCCCAAACCATCACAGCTGGCTCCCCTCAATCTGCACCTTTTCTCCGACTCCATCCCAAATGAATGAACTTTTCTCTCTTTCAGCTCTAAGGGAGAATCCAGCTACTCTTGAAAGGAAACTCCTTTGAGTTTTCAGTCGCTTCTGTCCTTGATGTTATTCCTTCTACTCACAGGTGAGGGTAAGAACACATCAACAATTTCATGAGATTCAGTTATGATGTTTCTAATGTGTTACTGCTGCATTATACCGTATTTAATAGCAAACTCCCTTTCCTAAGTTTTGACAACAAAATATTTTTTTATTGATTGATTTAATTTAATGGTTTTATTATCTCGTAGAGCAAACAATATTTGCATTGACATAAGTTACAGTTTTGAATTGATATTACTCTTGTTACTAAAGCAAGAGGACCTATGGGTCTCTTTAGTCACTGCAGTAATTATTCTTGAGTGAGTCAACATTTAAAATTTTGTTTTATCACTTGTGTGCACAGCTTGTTTTCTCCTGCTTCCTGTGTCCATGTGATTCCCTCTGATTCTCTTTGAAAGCACTTTAAGGAAGGAAGTGTAGTATTCATTGGCCCAACGAGACCTCGTGGCTGTTTTCTGGTCTTTTACCTCCAATTTCATGTGGACTATCGCGTGTGACGCAGCTGACACAAAACCTTGAAGAGCTATTCAACACATATCTCTTGGTGCTTTCTTTGCTAAAATTACAGCAGACATTCAAGGCGGTCTTTGGAGAGGGGGTGCATTCATGCAGCTGGGTTACAATGTTATCACACGGTACTCCAGGAAATGGGACTCTCCAGTTTGGGCAGTAAACAGCTTTGTGACGACTCTCGCTCCCTGCTTCCATTCACCACTTTGGTTATGTAGCACAGATAAGCCTCATTGTTTGAGGAGCAGCGAAGTTGACACAGACTTTAGGTTTCTTTTGTCCAGCAAACATCCTCAACATTAAAATAAATAATGAAAGAGAGAAAAAAAATCATGTAGCAGTTGGAAATTTTGAAAACTTTAGTGGCCCCTATACTAAAAGGTGAACATTCCCTCAGTGTGATGGGTGAATGAGAAACCTTTATTGAGTCCTTATATAGAAATTAAAACAAGATAAAAAAAGAACTATGAGTGCAGAAAACTGGCGGTGGGTGGTATACTTTTCTTTTCTTCACATATATCCATTAGTTTCCTACTCCTATTAGTGTCCCTACTTTATTTGGCTACGTTTGTCAGCTTTCAGTAAACTCACCGAGGGCCTTGTTCAGCCTGCTGTGGGCCCTCATCGACCTGTTGTGGGCCTGCATGTAAACAAAGAAGAACACAGTTTCAGAATGTGGAAAACTTCACGCATCACTGCCTGTCAACAGCTGCAGCTCTGGAGAGCAATCATCGCTGACTAAAGCCTGCATTGATGGATCTATCAGCCACTGGCGTAGGTCCCAGAAGTCCATGGCTTTGTGGTCGGACCATATTGTCAGCGCAGTTTGAGACCCAGCAATGTGATTCACAATCCTTGTCTGGTTGTCGAAACACCTAGTGACAAGTTTAATTAGTGGCTCGGGAGAATAGGATGTCTCCATAGCTCTTTAGTACTTTGGTGGCCAAGTCAACCAAAGCAAATGTTGTTATTGTCAAGCAGTTAAAGTCTGTGGTCTGTTCAAAGTCCTGTATTAATACTTACCCTTGTGTAAAGTAATGGTTCAGGTTTAATTATGTTAAAAAAAGAAACTTCCAATGTCACATCGTTTACCTGCTTCTGTGAGCAACTGCAGTTTGCTTCAGTGCGTGCAAATTCTAACGATGTGACAATGCATTGAGAGATACGTGCAACAAGTTTCTCTACATTTTTAGACTTCTACATCCTTAATTTGATTAAATTTAAGAAAAAAGTAGGGGCTCTATGAAAGGATTTAACTCATCAACTTTTAAGATCTGACTTAAACAGCAAATTCTTAAAATCAAAAACAAAAAGATCATTGAATTTTCTTAAATGTGAAATAATTGGAACTTTTTAGACATTTAGTCATAGGGGAAGTTTGAAAAGAATAACTTGGGGTCTTGTGATGTACTCTTTAAGAGTTGTAGTATGTGTGTTTAGTGTAATATTGTAGTAGTATGCACATTAGAGCGCTTATAACAGACAGAAGAGCATATTGGAGGAAATGGGGAGGTTCAGTATCTTGCTTAAAGACACATTGATAGATGGAGAGGCTGCTGGGATCAAACTACTGATTTTCCATTTGGAAGACGATTGCTCTGCCACTTGATCCTCGGCCAGAGTCCAGTTTAAAAAAAGTTTTTCAAAGTAATTCTGTAAGTGAAAGCTTCTACAGAGGAACTGCAATCCCTTGAATTTATTTAATCTTTGTCCAGAAAAAGCTTTTCTATCTGGATCCCCAGACACCACAGCCTCTCCGACTTCATCTCATTGGGACAAAAATGACTCTTCAGCATGTATACTGTGCTCCTTTCATTCTTGCTTCCTTTCTTTCCTAAACAAACTTTTTTTTTCAGCATGCTGCTCTGTTTCTCTGAGGTCTTTGATAAGAAATAAGCAAAGGTCTTTGATCTCAGAGTTCAGACTAGTTCCTGTCCCAAGAAGGCAAACACAGGAAGTGTTAGATTTGGGTTTTTACATGGTGGGTACAACAAGGGGAGAATAAATCAGAACTCAGTGACAGCAGGTCCTCTGAGCTCCATGGGAAAATCTGCATCTACCACAAAAGAAACGCTGAGCCACATATGAACATTTTCACTGTCTTATAGCAACTGCTTTTGGTGTAAAAAAACTTGTACAAAAAAAACAAAAACAAGCAACAAAAAAAAAATCACAAATTTCAGATAACATTAAAGATCAAAGAAGACATGATCAGAAGGCAAAAACCATGACGAAGTAATGGCCTGAAAATAACAAATTATTAACAGTTACAGCATCAAAAAAGCAAAGTGAGGACTCATTTCAATTACTCTCCAAAAGAAGAAATACAACTGAGGGAAGTGCTGCAAAAACAAGTAGGAAAGCGAGACATTTTTCATGCTGAGGCGTAGTTTTGAGACTCTTGGAAAGAAACTGTCAAAAAGAAGTATTTAGGGGTTTAGCATTTAAAATTGCTACAGCTTGGAAAGTTTTATTGCCAAGTTTAAAAAACAGTTGTCTCTGGCATTTTATCAACACATCATCCCAAATTAAGTAAAAGAATGAAAACAATGCTGTATTAAAATAAAAGCAGTAGCACACTTGCACTGGTTTTACTCGTGTTAACAAAATGAGGGTGTTTGGATGAAGTACCAGAATGGTACAATGTTCTATAGGTTATGCCCAGATTTTTTTTTCCTACATGCTTTTTATGAGATTGCATGAAAATACAATGTCTAAATCATATATATTATATGCTTATTCCATGTTCACAAAAAGAGAAATTCGTGTCCCAGGATACTGTGCTCCCTCCTAATGCCACAAGGTTCATGACCAAAATCAATTTGATCACATTGTGGGACTGTGCCTGGTTATTTATGCCATGTAATCATTAAAATGACTTTTTCTTTCTTTTCAAATCACATGTGTAAGAACAATGGGCAATGTGCGTGAAGTTTTCACTACTTATCCAAAATACCATGAGATCACATTATCTAAGCATCTGGAACAGCCACAGTTCTTCTCAGGATGTCACTGTAGCTCTCGTCTGGCCCTGTGGGGGCTGTGCCATCTGTGTCTGGATTCCCTCTTCTTGTTTCTTAACACTTGGATTTGGGCTCATCGCTCTGCTGCTGAACAATCACTTCTCTCAGGTGGTTTGTGAGATGAGTAAGAATCAAGATGACCTTGGTGCCTAAAAACGAGTGCACAGTTCTGTAAATTTATGTGGTTAATAGTAAAAGCCTCTGAACAGCCAAAGATGGTGATTTGCATCTCAAGGTCAACCTTCATAGACTTACAGTACCATTGACATCCATCTAATAAAACTACATGAGCTACATAAAACACACTTCACAATTTGATTTAGGACATTAAAATGAGTTTTAAAATTTGATAAGTTTGTAAGAAAAATTATTTTTAAATCTTTGCTTTTTTTGTGCATTTCCACAAATCTTCCCCTTTTTCACTATTGATATATCGCCTTGCAGCAGGGGATAATTTGCCTTAAAGTTAGTTCTGTAATGCCATAATCAAATTTAATAATTCAATAATTTATCATCATAATTTAATAAATCAATTCACTTTGTATTGGATATATAAAGTATTCTTACAGCTCTCTCTGTTTCCACTCATTAACTGCTTTTGTGCTGTTTCTATGTTATTATGGACCAAAAGAGGCACATTTAATATGCAGTATGTTTTAGTTTTTTTACCACATTATTTTTGTTAATAGTTCATTCCTGGTTTGTGGACTACAAACTAGTGAATTTGGCAAATTTTTAAAAAAATTCAAGGACACACGTTGGAAGACAAACCCATACATAATTACTCAGATCTTATGCTTTTGTGTACAAATTTAAGGCTTTTTCACGTGTGATTTTACATCACTGCAACGTGCTGAATTGTAACAGTTCAGTACAGACTGACAAACATGACTTGACACGTTAATCATGTGTTTTTTCATCATACATGGCAGGTATAATATATGTATATGTTGCATTGCATAAAGTCCTTTTAATTCAACAAACAACTGACATGTGATGTTTTTCTGCATGTAAGCTGTAAATTGTGCCAAATATGGTAGCAAACACAATGATGCCAGTGACAGTTTGGACAGACTCCAATTCCCAGAAGCCCCCGTGTAGGTGTTTGTATAAGTTTAAACTTTTAAGTAAGGATCTTTTCTTCCAAATAATCAAGAATACAAAGTCTTCAGATATATTTATAATATTTATATACAACGTTCCTTCTAATTTACTTGACCAAACAAACAGCTGAAACTAAACCGGAAAAGCGTGGGCGTGAAGCTACATGTCCGTAGCTACAGTGAATTAAAAGCCTTCTAACATTTCTAAAAGGCCAGTGTCAGCAGGTCAAGAAAACAGTCATGTAAGGGAAAGTTTATACAAAAATGAGCTTGGTTTCACATTAGGGTCAAGTATTTGGAACCCCTTCTCATCCAACTGCAACAAATACTGTCATTCTATAAAGGCCCTGGAGCCTCCGTCAGCAAAGACAGAAAATATCAGTGTTGACTTATAAACAAGTGACATGGTCTTTACGAGGCTGCTGGAGGACGAGATTAGAAAAGTCAGAAGACCCATGAACATGAGACTCAAGTTCATGATCGTCATTTTTTCCAAGTATTTGTTTTCATTCACTGGGTGTTTTCTTAAAGGAGATGCATTAGGACCTTTTCCGATAACGCTACCAGAATTTTCTGAGGTGGCGTCAGCCAGTCAGATTCACCTCATCTGCCTCTTCTGCAGGGTGGGCCTCTTTCGAAATGTGTGACAACTTGGCGCTAATTAACAGCATGTGGGACTGCCTGTTGATCTGTACTTTGAAAATCTAAGTTGCTCACTGGATGAGAAAGTTTCAGACAAAGCCCCCTCCAAATGTAAGTCTAGGCAACTCCGTTTCCAGGTAAGGAACCATAGGTTTAAGCAGTAAAAGTACTTAAGTTATGGAAAAGATTGCAATCAGGATTAAAATTCACTTTTTCATAGTGTTTATCTTGTCAAGGACGTGATTATTGTCAGGAGACCTTTACAAAGTGCTTTTGTAGACAAAGACAGACTGTCTAAAATATATTGATGTAAGATAATTGTGCATACAATGTAATACTTTTATTTAGTGAGGTTAACAGAACTTGTAAAGTTGCGTCTAAACTACTCTCCCCAATAATTAAAAAATATTCTGTACAATAAAAAGCAGGAAAAAAAAAACCCCACATGACTTTGTGGCCAAGGGTCAAATCTCAAATGGTTACTGATGAACTGTAGAAATTCCCAAACAAGCGTTTTACACTCAAGTAACCAGATAAACCATCTTAAATTTGAGATTTTGATCCCACTATTACATGCATAAGGATGCATTCAGTGAATCTTGTACATTTACCAGCTTCCAGTCAGCACCTCCTCAGCCTTTCTTGTGACTCCAGTGTCTACAGAGCATAGAGAGGTCTTGTTTACCGAAGCCCCATCATGACACACAACACAGCCCAACTCCCACGGCTGCCTGGCTGCGGCTGACAGGCGACTAATGATTCTCAACGAGGGTTCCTGTGACCAGTCTCATGAATTAGTCATTACTTTCCTGTGACCTGTTCATTGATACAATCTCAGCCAGCCTCTGCAGCCTCCCGAGGACCAGATAGGTTATGTAAGTTGAGAGATAGTGGACTGGATGGTGGAGTGGATGGATAGGAAGCAGGCACAGCTGACACCTCAGTCAAGAACTGTAATTGTGATTGATGTTGGCAATCTGTTTTTAATCTACAAGTTTTATTGCTTTGTAAATACATTTGATGCACTGGGAATAAGCAATGGCTGCACTGTGTGTGCAGTGCTTGTCAAAGAACAAAGTTCTGCATGCTAATGACCATTTAAAGGGTTTATATGAAGTCCTGAATTAATGTAAATATTTAACCATTCCTTTTTCCATCTCATAGAGAGCTTAGAAGGTTGTTCTCACCTTTAAGTACACCCAAGTGTGTATTTTGAGGCAGAGGTGTAAATGGGGATTTACGAAACCATTCAAGTTCTCTAGAGGACTCGAGAACATGAAGAACCTACTGGTACTATGCAAGAGGGTGAATATGTGCACATAAGGGGATGACACAAGACGTTTTTGAATGTGTGCTTTACAATTTATTTAATTTTTTGGAAAGAATTGTTCTTTTGCTGTTCCATAGTTTCTCTGATGTTTTTTTTTTTTTTTTTAACTTTTTTCCCATTAATTCCCAAAAATGTACATGGGTTGAGTAAAAACTGTTCTTGTTTGTTCCTTTCTCTTTTATTGTTTTTTTACTTTGAGTTTTCGGGAAGTTAAACTTTGGATTAGTATGAAACTGTGAGTTAAACTCTAAATGCAATCACTGATCTCGAGGGTTTCAATGTTTTCCGCATTGCATTATCTGCTGTGCTATTGTGTTTT
The DNA here is from genome assembly GCA_014839995.1 of Xenentodon cancila. Lineage (NCBI taxonomy): Eukaryota > Metazoa > Chordata > Actinopteri > Beloniformes > Belonidae > Xenentodon > Xenentodon cancila. The sequence continues at coordinate 4,322,086 of CM026207.1, forward strand.
CAATGTGCGGCCACTTTGTTTCATTTTATTTTCATGTATATTTCTTTATTCTTTGTTGTGCTACCTGACTTTTTTGGTTTGCTGCTCCAGTTCTTCATGTAAAATATGAAAGATTGCTGCTGCACAATAACACAATTTTGTTTTGTTTTTCTTCCTGTTCTTCTGCATACTGTCTTCTGGAGGTAATACACTGTCTCTGGATAAGTGCTTACAACCCACCTGGAATCACACTTAACCAGCGTCAATAAGAAATATGTTGGAAACACTGTAAGGATTCCAGTGGAGGAAAGTCTGGATCTGCAGACGACATCCTGCTGGTTTAACTTGATGGCATCAGTCTTTTTTGCACTCATGTTTGTTAAAAAAGTAAATTCATCTTATGATTTTTTTAAAAGTGCCAGACATCATAAAAACAATATTCCATACAAATGGAAAAGTACTCACTGTTTCATTACCCTCGTGTGTTTTTATGATGCCTGCCATAATGACCGCACATTATGCTCCCAAAGGCTATTTAATGAACAGATTCTAATGAAAAGGGGTCCACTGAGCACAGCATGAAGCACAATTACAATATCTTGCAATTAAAGAATAAATTATGTTCATGAAATCAAAAATGGCAAACTGGGTCAGGTTTTTTTTTTTTTTTTGCGGTTGTTGTATCATGAAGCAAAATATAATCTCTTATCAAAGAGCTTATTTCTCTGTAGTACAGTTAAAATAATAAACAAGATATTTTCTGATTTATGAATGCTTTATTACATCGCTGAATTATTAAAGAGAAATCGGTCTATATCTTGAAATTAGCCCTTTTTTATTTAGCATCAGCAAAGAAATGGGTGCCACCTAAACAGAGAGTGTGTGTGTGCGTGCGTGTGTGTGTGTGTGTGTGCATGCGTGCGTGCATGCGTGTGTGTGTGCGCGTGTGTGTGTGTGTGCGTGCGTGTGTGTGTGTGCGTGCGTGCGTGCGTGTGTGTGCGTGTGTGTGTGTGCGCATGTGCGTGCGTGTGTGTGTGTGTGTGTGCGCATGTGTGTGTGTGGTGCTGGGGGTAACTCAATGAAAATATCAGATATGTATGTCTAAGAATTATTACCACCTTTTATGGCTTTTTATTGTTTTAATATTGGAAATTAATTTTTGGGTGCAGTGTCAACTGTGTGCACACTACTTTCTAATACATGTGAGATTTGTTCTCACCAAAAGTATTTGATAAGTTGCATCTGGCAGCATAGAAACTATTGGCTTGATCATATTGTGAACGACGAGCCATGTCACGACTTAAAATCGCAGAGTGAAATCATTTCTCAACTGGAAACTGGGTAAAAATCGTGAGTGGTTTATCACAGATTGAGAGCTGCCCAACTGAGCATTCATGCAATCACCGCATTCTCGCATCCAGAAAGGGTCATATGGGACGTAGGACCGCCAGGGACTGTGAAATCATCGTGGCCCACTGTGCCTGCGAAGTCACACAAAAGTCACAATCTGTGCTGCTTCTGGTTTACAAGGCGTCAGTCAGTAGACTGTAACAGATGGGTGCGAGAGTGGTGTCATCTGGTCTTACTGTGGCAAGAAGGGCAGCAGGGCAGCATTTGTGTAATTAGATAGATGCTCTCTGCAGGTTAGCTGGTGAGCTCACACTCAAACCTGTTCCTGTGAAACCAGGAGACTTATCCACCCCTGATATCAAAACCTGCATAGGGATATTCCTGTTTTTAGTTTTACCATCCAAAGACAAATTACACCGGCAGTCACTGCAGAGGAGTATATTTCTGTGCACTACACAACCAGATAGAACAGTGTCATTGGATGTTTCTTTAAAAAGCTCAAGTGATGTTTATTGAAGTATAATAAAATATATCAACATGTGACCTTTCCTTTGTTTATGTCTGTTTGCATATCAATTTTCTTTTTTTCAACTTGAACCAGTTTTAGTCCCTCCCACTTGCAAAGTAATAAGCAGATATGAAGAAAATAATAAAATACAATATATTTTGATGTAATAAAGTTAAAAAGATACAATAAAAAAAGTAAAACAGAATGTCAACAACTCATAAATGTGTCAAAGGCCAAGAAAAAGAGATGGGTTTTAAGAAGCGATTTAAAACCCTGCACAACCCAGACCTCTTCTGGTCTGTCAAAAATTCCACATTTTGGGAGCTGCAACAGCAAAGTTCCCCCAAGCTTATGCTTAGTTTTGGGCAATTTCAAGAACAGCTGATCTGAAAGAGCAGGTGGGTATGTAGGGGGCAAAGCAGCTCAGAGAGGTAGGGTGGCACTTGACGATTTAAGGCTTTAAAAACGGCTAAATGATTTAAAAATGAATCCTTAAAATGCAGAGGCAGTGAATCTTTGGATTGAAGAATGCTGTCTTAATTGAAGTCTATATGCACTCAACTTGCTCCTCTCTCCACAAGTGGCGTGTACGAACCGAGACATCATTGTGGAGGATTTTCACGTCACAGGCAGGTGGAGGGAAGATTCTCCACCTGAAGATCCTTCGGTAGCTGCAGGTGAATATGATCCTTTCATCAATCTTCATTGCCTGCACCAGCTGCACTGTGCTGTTCAGATGTACGATGTCCCGTTGTGTTGCATGACATCTGTATAGCTTCTTGAGCTCCCGTTCATTATAGCAACAGTGGTAGGTCTACGTTTTTTAGTTTTTGTCCTGTTTGGCATCTTGCATCGTGCAGCCTATTTGCAAGTGGGTGTAATGTGACTGAGACTCTTGGTGTTAAATGCATAGACATTATTAGATATTGCTCAAGTTCAAATCTCCACTGAGCACTGGTTCTTCACAGGGATGGTTTAAGTCCAATTTTAATTTTGGACGTTGGATTTAATTAATTGAAACATCCAATAAATATCTTTGATTATGCCCTGAAAAAAACACATCAGGTTTTGAAGGAAAGCCCCCTTATTTTGTTCTGCTTTTCATTTTGACTCTTTGCTGATTTGGGATAGGATGAGTGAAAGGATAAATGACAGGGAGAAAAGGGGGGCGGGTTGGAGAAAAGTGAAGGATGGAAGATGGGACACAGCGGATGAGGGGGCGGATGAGGGTTATGGCACTGCATTATGCATCGTGGATCACAAGCCTGGGTGGCTTGTTTCATGGGTTGGTGTCAAGGGTGCCACTCCTGCTTCACACTGTGGTGATCACACACACACACACACACACACACACACACACACTGTGGTTACCATGGCAGCAGCATTACCTTTGACTTTGACAGACAGCGGACATCAAATAATAGGTTTTGCTGCTGACAGAGAAAAAAACGCTTTATGAGACTCAGAAGATGGTGCTGAACATTTGTATTCATTTGGAAGATGTTCCTCTTATTGAGATCTATCCAATTTGCATTTATAAGGCTTCTGTGCTCTCAGACCTTCTTCTGAGACTTTATTATGTGTCCATATAGAAAGCCTTTCATTCTTTTCTCATTGGGTTGATAAATGCAGACTGGTAAAGAAACCTAAATCCAACGTCGACATAAAGGACAAAGCTGGCTTTATACTTCGAAAATTTATACGCAATATCTTAAGATAAAACAAAAAAAATTGTTTTTGGAACATAGTTTGCTGCTAATAAATAGTTTTTTGCAGCATTTTGTCCAGTAAACTCATGTTTTTAGTTCATTAAAAAGACTGCAAATTTACCATGGTTTCATTATCCGATTATTTCAATCATAAACTTCCAGGGAATCTGGATACAAATGGAATCTCCTATCTGCAAAGTGTTGTAAAAAACAACAAAACAAACCCTCCACTTTGCAAACTTAATGTTACCTAGTTGGTCTTGTTAACACATGGTATAATAATCTTGTCCAAAGACAGCGTAACATTTATTGGTTATCCAAAAACATATATAATTGTTTGAGGAAACAAGTTTATGTTTTCTCTCAGGAGAGTACATGTGTTTTTGTGTTTCAGCCATCAATAAATAGTTTCTTCTTTGTGTGCCTGAAAAATCAAACAAAAACAGTCTTTAACCGTTTGTAGCTTGAATACATTTTTCCACAGAGGAGGCTGTTCAAAAACACATTTCTGTGCTCCTTTCCAGCAGATTTCAGATGCTGAGTTTATTGTAATCAACACGTAGCCTTGAAAACTTCCACTTCAACGAATTCACTTTTCTTCTTCCTTCACGAACGGGCAGCCCTCCACTCCTCTGCAGCTGTGCAGCGTAGCAAACGGTGAAGAAGCTTCAATAACAGGTGATTGCAGCTGGCAAACGTCAGATCACAACAGCCAAGTTGCACAACCAAAAACAGCCTGAGTACACACAGCTCTGGAAGACGCTCGCCCTGGGCTGTGATCCTTGTGGTGGAATACGGTGTAAAACTGAGAACAGAGCCGGTGCGTTAATGAAAAGGATAGCGAGGTGACATTTTGAGAGTGACGTCTGAAGTAGGATGACATTTACGAAGAAGCCCCAAAGAGAGTCTTTTAAAAATCAGCCATGTATTATGTGCAAGAATCACTGGAGAAATGTGAAGCTGGTTTCAGCGTGACTGTTTTTCTGGCACCGTGATAATTTTTGTCCTCAGGTGAGATCGTTTGGTTGGGAACAGTTGCACAGATAGAAGATGGCTAAATGTGAAAATTACTTTTCAAAATGTCAAACAATAATTTGATGAAAAGCTGAGGACCCACTGCACAATATTTAAAAATAACAGCTGCATTACTGATCTTAAAAATGTAATTTTGTCTCCCCATATGTCTGGTTTTCTTCGCTAAAGGGTGTTGATGTACTTTACACTAATAACAACGAATGGTCTTGATGACGTCTGTTTCCAGTGAGGTAAATCAGCAGACCTGACACCTTCTTATAATACCTGTGACATGTAACAGGAAAGTTTATTTACCTAAAACTTCTGCTGGGTACCGCCGAGAATCTTTGATAGATGTGGAGAAAGCCACGGGAACGCAGGTGACACGAGTGGTTTGTGGCTGATACAACTGACATTCTGGATCACGGGCATCATAGTAAAACTTTATCCAGTTACATATTGCTTTAAAAGCTTTGAAAGAGACCCAAGTAAGACCCCTGGACAACATAACAATCCATAATGAGACAAACACAGAAAACAAGGTTTTCTTTCGAAAGCAGATACATTCAAACTGAGTTACTTCTTTATTGAAATATGTCATGTCTTTTACAAGCTGGTATAATAGTCAGCACTGTCAATTCAAAGCTATATTATTGTTGTTTTAATCCTGAGCAAGCAGTACAACTTTATCAATATATAATTGAAGTGTTTGCCCTCTCACAAATCTTGTCGTTTTTCTGTTCTACCATGCAGATTTTCCTCCCAGCCATCTAAAGGAGGTGTAACCCACACTGGGACAATATTATATTTAGAGCAACACAAATATGGCACACCAGTGCCGGTTATATTTATATTTAGTCATTACTGTGACAGGGCTTCCAGAAATTGATCAATGACTGATGCTAACGCTGAGGCTGTGCCATGTCTAATGAATAAACAGAGGGGAGTGTGAGCACAGATTTGTGAGAAGGCAAATTGTTGTTTTTTTTCTTTGTACACAGTATAAACTTTTTGTTTGCTCAGATTGAGGTATTCTTTGTTCCAAAGAACAAAAAACTTTCCAAATTACACGGTATGGGCTTGGGAAATCAATCTTTCTGTTTGTTTAAAAAGGTAAGTTCCTTGCACAGGATTTTGCTGCAAATATGTTTTGCTGCACAAAGTGCGAAGGTTCAAAACTCATCTGGAGATTTCTGTGTGAAGTTTGTATGTTCTTCCCATTCTTGTCTGAACACATGCATGTTAGACTAATTAGTCATTTAAATTGAACATAGCTGTTAACTTTTTGGTTCACTGGCATTCGGAAGTCGAATCGAAACCTTTTATTTGCGAAGTTATGGTTTTTACAACTGTGGTAAAATTGACTTTTAGCCACTTTGTAAATCACTCACTTTTTTAAAATTGACAGCTCTTGATTAATTAATGTATTAAAGGGTATTTATGGTGTTGTTACTCCGTGAACTCTCTATCTGGACCTTTTATTGTCAATAGTTAAAAATCCTCTGGCCAATTTAATTCTCATCTTGTGTTGCCAGTTATATTGATGTGTGGTGCAATACCGGGGACACTTTTATTTTGAAAAAATTTCAGTTCCAGTTCCAGTTTCTCTGTGGCATGTTTTCTTTTCTGCAGCTTCCACCCAGGAGACCAGCCATGCATCTTTAGCAAAGTAGAGCAGTGAGCTGCTTCTCGTTTCGAAACACATCCCACATCACCACCAAGCCGTGTCATGAATTTCAGGGATATTGCACACACAATGTCAGCTGTTTTTCCATTTTGCCTTCTATGCCTGGAAGGCTGCATCTTGTTTATTGACAGCGTGGGTATTTGTCACAGCACATCTCGGTCAAAGTTCAACTAAGTCGCATTCTACGTGTGCTTTCCTCAGTTCAACCCTTGGATTAAAAAAAGGGGTTTCAGAGCTTTCAGAGCACAGAGGTGCCATGAACAAAGCTTCAAATCAAATGTTCATTTATAAAAATATTAACGTGCAAAACATGATATGGATTTTCATTTTAAACACTATGTGTAAAATGACACAACAATTTGTCTTGAATTCATGCCCTGGTTTTGCATAATAACTTTTGTTCATTGATATAATGGCTCATTTTATTATAAACACAGAAATGTGAAATCTTTTTGTATATTTAACACAGAAACTCCAGATGTTCATGTGTACCAGACACCTGTTGAAGAGAAAGTTGGAAAGTTGAGAAGACAATCATTAATACTGGCGTGACATTTACACAAAGTTCATCTCTACCGTTTTCACGATGCGATTCCTGGCTTGGATGAACATTAAATGTTTAAAGATGTGTCTTTATATATGAAGAGGTGGCTGTAAATCATAAACCTCCCAGCAGAACCTGAAACTCTGACCTTATAAGTGAAAGGTATTGAAACACACACAACTAACATTCACATATGAAAGGTCACACACTTTGATTGCTTCCTTTGGGAATATACTTCCTCGAATCGTTTATCCAGCACACCTGTCAGACGTCTGGTGTTTCCTCTGCATCAATGTGGAATAAATTCTCAGTGATGTAATTCTTTAAAGTCACACCAAGGGCAGCAAAAACTTTGTGAAACAGAAGCATTAAAATTCCAGGAATTCTGAGTCTAGTCATATAATGTAACTAAAGCGTGTGAAGTCCGCGTGGGGACATGAGCCATTTTCTTACAGAAGAAACGTCCAGTGAGAATGAACGAGGTCAGCTGAGGGACTAACATCAAGGAGGAGAACATTTCCATACCACATGGGGGACGTAATCAGGACAACGTTTTCCCGACTCTGATCCATCTCTCAAGAATGGAGTATAGCAGACTTTGAGCTTTTGATGTATCTGCCAAAGGACTGGCTGAGTGTTTTCCTTGGCGATTAAATGAGCTAATATGCATGTAATGACACTGGCCTGGTGGAGGGATATGCAACAGATGTTTTCTTAATTCTTTATTTTCTTAAGCTGGAATTTTGTGATGGTGCCAAGGATGAACATCTAGATTGCCTGGTTTAAAACGTGGAGTCGAATTTCTGATGGGGAATATGATTGTAATCCTTTTATCCCCAGTAGACTAATTGAATTTTAACTGAGTGGTGTGTTCTTGGAACATAACTGACTTCGGGAACATGCCTGAAATCGTGTCCCTGATTTAGATAAAGAAAACAAAAGATAGAATAAGCTAAGCATTTGCAAGCATGGCACGTTTGTACAACATTACTGTACACATGGAGCAAACGTTTGGATCACACCGTATGCAATAGTGAAAAAGGATATAAATGTTTGGTCCATCAGTGTTTACACAACCACTTCTTTTCATTGCTCCATCCGAGGACAGTGTCCCTGGTCCTAACAAGGAACATGCAGTTCCTTGAGCACTGTCCGTGTTTAAACATTTTCTTTCATTGCATTGTTTGTCTTTCCATCAATAACTTGACAATAAGCTCATGTTATTGCTTTTTCACAAACTGACAGCCTGACATTTACTTTGAATGATGACATGTAATGGTTTATGTCTCTCTGTACACCCACTATTATGATGGATGAGACGCAGGCTGCCTCCTGCATCTTAGCAGTGGCACCATCTTTACATCTTATTGTCTCATAAGTCATTGAGCTTTTGAAAGACTCCTGCACCGATGCCTCTGTACACTCTGCTGTGTTTGTGCCAACATAGCTAAGCACTAGCTTATTAAATTAATGAACACTTGCGCTATAATGCATCTATATAAAGACGTGGGGTGATAGGTGAACAGCTGCTGCCTCTTTCATCACTCTCCTTTTCCTCTGATGCTAGACTGCCGACCTGTTCCCCTACGTTGCATGAAAGCCTGTTTTATTTATTTATTTATTTATTTATTTTAAAGGACTTAAATGAGTTAAAGTGTAATTTTTTTAAGCTTGTTTCTTTATGTGGCATTGAACAATGCATAGCTGTCTATATGTTTTGGCATTTGCATTTTTGTATAATTGCAATGTTCTTCAAAAAAGAATAGCATAAGGCACTGCATGTTATATATAAACACACACACACCTATGCATTCGCACACACGCACACTTCAAAGGATCGCAGGCTCACTTAAAAGCTGACGTCCTCTTCTGTATCAGCTCGTGAAGTACCACATGTAGATTAATGTGGAAATGATATGGTAATTATATTATCGTTTCCGCTGGTTCACTTTCCATAAATGTTAGCAAGAAATTCATTACGTTCTATGGAAAGTGATAGTCGTTGCAACAACGTGTATTTTGTCCACATAATGCGTTCTTTGCCATGAAATATATACTGGTGTTGTGGGAATGTTTTTGTGACACCTCTGTGCTGCAAACTAAAGCAACGTGACTGTTGGAAAAGAGCATTGAAGAAAGCGTGTTCAAAGAATGGGCGCTGAGGAGTCAAGTCATTGATTTATCTGTTCACAGTCTCCTTCATTTAAACTAATCGTTTATCATAATTAAATTTTATGCATACTTGAAGTGCAATGCTGTTCTTTGTTTTCCAGTTGCTTCCAGCAAGAGCTGTGGCGGCACGAGGTCCTTTACCAGGAAGCTGCCGTTAAAAAATGCAGCGAAGGTAGGGTTTCTCTTGACATGTTGGATTTTTGTACACGGCAATTTTCCAATGTGACATTTTCCCAGCACCAGTCTCCACTTAGACTTGAGTACTTTCAGCTCTTGCCTTTCAGGTGACTTTGCCTTGTTTCAAATGTTACTGGATGGTACAAGTAGTTCCAGGTAAATCGATTAGTTTGGCTCAACTGGTTGTGGAAGAGAACTTGTAGTTACTTTCTATGAATTGTTTCTCTTCAGTCTGTTGTTTTCAGATTGAAAACAAAAAACAAAAACAGCGTTGCTACGAAGGTTCAGTGAGTCCTGTGGAGTGTTTTTTGTGTATAGTGTGCTTTCTGCGTCATGCTCTCCACAGTGTCTGATTTGTTTGTTTTCTGTGTTCCTCTTTCAGTTGTTTCCTGCCATTTTTTAAATGTAATCTGCATGAAAACATTGGCACAATATAATCAATGAAAATGAAGCTGCCAAACATTATTTAGTCTACATGAAGTGGCCTACTTGTTCTAAACACAAGCCGAAGGAATACTTTTATTTAGTTTAACCGAAGGAACGTGTATTCCCTCACGCGTGGCACCTTTAGACATGTGCTGGAGAAATGACAGCTACTGATTCAGAATATATTTATCTTCAAACTTGCTATGATTAATTTGTAATATCCTCTACTGTTTAGATCATGTGCCTTATGTGTAGTAGACAATTTTAGCTTGGAGCTGCATTTCTAGACTCATTTTGCTGCTGTAGCTACACTGTCAGTGAGGATTATCACAATTTCTGGTGAAGTTTCCCCCTTGGGATGTCATTACTTTAAACCCTCCTGCAATACATCAATTTCTAATTAACATTTGCATACTAGATTGTGAGGATGGGAGGAACTCACACATATACATTTATGCAAATTGATTGAAATGAAATGAGCCCGGAGCTTAACAGGGGGTGGAGCAATGGAATATGTAAACACCCACCAGGAGGAGAAGGCTGGATGCCGGAGTGCTAACAGCAACGCCCCGCTGTGTCCAAAAACAACATCCCTCTGGAGACTTGGACCGGCTCGTGGCTCGAGCGACGGTGGCATGCCTCTGTGATAAAGGATACTTTTCTGTTCAACTGTGTGTTCTTTCATATCCAACACAGCCCACATGGACCACAGTTGGGCCATTTTTTTTCACATTAATGTTTTTATGAACCAGATATAGCCAATATGCTACCAGCTTGCGTGGTGGGTGGGATTTTTTTCCTCTCTCGTTTTTGTTTTCTTCTTTTGCCATAGAACCATTATGGCTTCCAAGTTTAGTTCAGAGACTGCTTCAACTCCAGCAGTGTCGTCACTGTGGTATGAGCCAACAGCTCAAACTAATAAATCTGTGGTACGATCCCAGATTAAAGCCTCAAAGAGCTCTCTGTTACAGATGCCTTACATTAGGTTTTTTTCCTTCATTCGAACTGAAAATCATTCCCACTTTATCTCTTCCAGTCTGCAATTTTCTCAGTTGTGTTTTCAACTTTTTAACATTTTTTAAAAATGGCGTGTACCAACGAATCCCATGCCAGTCCAAATGAAATATATCAAGGACCTGAGTTACTTATACACATAACAAGTTATATAAGGAACTGCACACACAGGTACATAATACCTGAATCACCTTCCAAATTAAGAATAACTCGTCTGCAATAATAAAGTAATGACAGAAGACATTCAATGCCAGACATGTCCTGCAGATAAAGCAGCAACAGATGTGTGTGGAACCGGAGGGCGAAGGCCAATAACCCCAGTAACAGCAATTTAGCCAATAATCTCCATGGTCTCGTGTGAAAGTTTGTAATAGGAGCAGGTGTAAAATGGCCACTGCAGAGGCAGATGTCGGTCACGACCCTCAGCTCTGCTTTAGTGTGGCTCTTTACGAAATAAAAGTACAGCTCCGTGATTTTGTACATCGCTGCTGCATCTTTTAGCAGCAGCACGGCCTCTAGCACTTCTCAATTCTCCTAATTAAGAAGTCTTTCTCAGGCTGTGAATTTTTATTCTCTTGAAATTTCAGTGAAAAGCCTGAATTGCGATGTTTCAGTTGGCAAAGCTTCACAGTGCATTTTATGCACAGCTTTCTTACAAATGCAGTGTGTGAACAACTGCTGTCCCAATGTAAAACTGTAAGTATGCTATTACTGGAAATGATGACGGTGAACTTTCTTCTTTGGATGCTAAACCTGAGTTACTGCCATGTTAAGGTCAAGATTTAAGGTTTTATTGATCGTAGATACAAACCAAATGAAACCAATTTTCCTTTTAAACAAATGTCAGATGTCCCTACGATATCACACCAAGCCACAAAGCAAAATTAAGTGTGTGAGATGTGAGAAATGTTATCACAATATTGCTCCTTTACATGCATCGTTCCACCTATTTACATTAAAATCCAATCAACAGCATCCAGCTCATAAACATACAGATCGATTCTGATCCATAGCCACTCCTTTCAGTTTCAGCCTCAATTACCCTTCGCTGCTGATGAACAATTTGACTGATAATGTCTGAGTATTGGCTATATAGACCATTATCATGCCTCTGGATTGCAGTGTACAATCAGTAGACATTACAGAAATGCATGTGTGGGGAGGATGCTTGGAGGAGGCCAGTAAAATGTGATGACTTTGCTCTGAGGCTAAGATCTGTTGAAATAGACCAGCTACTACTGCTTAGATGTTGTTGCTGCCTTATTTGCATGTAACTCAGAGAATTTGAGTTTGGAGCAAACATAATACATTTCTACTTGGGGTTGTTTTTGTTTCAGAAGCCAAGCAGCATTACAATTAATTTGCCTTAAGTCAAATTCCTGACTTGCTTGCTTTAGCACATCTGCAGACAAATGCCTCCTCCAAGATCACAGTTTTGTGTAACTACATGCACTGGGGACTCGAATTACCTCAACAGGCAGATTTCTGTAAAAGGTCATTCTGCACTTCACAGTGATCCAGTACAAGAAAACAGTGAGTGGTAATCAGATCTTTTCTTTTTTTTAATTGTCCACCCTTTTGTAAGCTGGCAGCAAGGTGGTTTAGTTTCTGTTTTATCCCTTTTATTCTCCAATGATTGTTATATAATTCCTGTTTTTATTCTTTAGTTTTATACATGTTTTTACATCAGGAAGGAAAGTCAGGCAACAGTTTATTTTCATTTTATTACAAACTATCAAACAGCTAAAAACAAAACACAATAATCTCTATGCAGGTCCTTTCAATCGAGTAGCAGCTCTGGCCTTCAATTTTGCTTTTAAACACAAACACAGTGGCATTATTCACTTAAAGGACTGACTATGTCATCAACAGCCTCTCGATGGGTGGTTTTCATGACTATGTTGTTTCATGACCAGTGCGACACATCATCAGATGCGTACTCCGGCTTCAGTGGGTGTTTTCGACTGTTTTTCACAAAATACTCTCGGCCGAGGCAGATCCACAGCAGACGGATCAGACCCGAGTGTGTGTCGCACTGTGAGTAAAGGTCATTTGGCGGTCCATTCTGTGTCCACTTCAGCCACCGCGAGTGGCAGCTCCTTTCAGCAGTGTTGGTGGTTCTTTAATTACCTTCCGCTGTGTTTGCCCTCTCATGCCCACATCCTTGAGGAGCCTTGTGGTGGATCTTGCCACATATCCCCTGCAGCCGACCTCCACCTGACACACCTTCACCTTCCATCCCTGTCCCTCTGACTCAGCAGTCCCACGGGACTGTGAGCTCATTTATGAGCACGTGTTGGCAGGAATTGGACCATAGGACCAGGTCAGGACACAAGTAGGTGTGTGCAATAGTGGGTGGGAAGGTACATCTTTGGATCAGTTTTAAATCCTGTATTAAACATGATAAAAAGTTGACTCCATGAACAAGTCCTATCAATCAGTTTCATCACCTTCCGCCTTGAAATTGTTTGGTGCCCTTGTCGGTTGTATATAAGTTATCAATCAAGTGTCATATCTGTTGGATCAGCGGGTGGTGTGGCAGGGAACCAGATGTAATAGAAACATTTTGTTCAGCTCAAAAACGCAAAAAGCTTTGACAAATCAGCTCCGTTAAACTATCTTGGAATTTCAAAAGTTTAAAGAAAGTGCTTAAATTAGGAAACTTTAGTATTTGCAGCCTAAGTGACAGAACATGAAACTAGGCTTTGGATGAACATTGATAAGCACACGCCAAGCGCAGGAAGTCGTCAACCAGGAACTTCTAATCTGCAAGCATCCTGCCTGGCTGCACCCTTTTCCTGAACCTTTAGGCACCATGGTGTATATTTTCTGGATTAATGCATGTGGAAATACAATAATGCTCAGGGACATTTTCTATGGCTCTCAAATATTCATGCTCCTTTGCTCATTTAATATTATCCCTGCTGAGTCAACACATATACAAGCATCCTTTAAAAGATCCACGCAGTAGATTGTTCTAAACTAGAATGTTCAAAAACCTCTTAAATCAAATTTCAAAATGTCTAATGCACGATTTTGAGTTGCCACATATAAAAGATGACTGTTGATGACTGTAAAGATTTGTGGTGATTTCTGTTCAGCAACAGCTGTCTTACAGGTCTTGTAACCAAAGATTCCCTGAGAGAATTTTCTGACATTAGAAATCCTACAACTTTGTCTCCTGACTAGACAATCGTGTAAAATTCGGACATACGGACACACGTCATACCCAAAATAATTAACAGCCTCTCCATGGGCAACACTGATCCTGATAACCCATAAGTTAATATTTTTATGTATTCATATAATCTGCAGTTTGTGCTTCCAGGAGAATAAAAAAAACCTAACAGATGAAACCGGTGATGAAAAATTAATATTTTATTAGCTCTGGCGACAACAGTCCTGACCCTTCAAATTTTTATTCTGTGTGTGTGTGTGTGTGTGTGTGTGTGTGTGTGTGTGTGTGTGTGTGTGTGTGTGTGTGTGTGTGTGTGTGTGTTTACTTCATAAACAGTAATCCGCTTTTGGAAAAACCTGGGATATGTTGCTGTAGTCAGTTTAAAAAAAACAGCAAAAGGCACTCATATTTTAATCGTTTTACATTTGAATTCAGGAAAACAAATTGATCTAAAATCGCACTGTTAAAATAAAAATGCATCTCTCAAGAAACGGTTTCACTGGAGTATGACTGCTTCAAATAACACAGTATTTTATGAATGAATAACAAATAAATATGTCTAATCAACCTTTAGTGTGTGAGGAAGAGTATTGATGAGTATTTGTATAGTTTAAGTAAAATGTTTTTTTTTTTCAAATATTTAATACATCTATTGATGTATGTCAACCGTAGTGTGTTTATGAATCCCATTACCTTCTAATGAAAACTCTTAACTTTTTAATGCAACTTAAAATGATTTTATGTGAAGCACTTTGAATTGTCTGTGTATGAAATGTGATATACAAATAAACTTTGTTGTTTATGGCTTTTAGCATTTTTGCTGTCTGTGGAAATGTTTTCTTCGTACCGTTTCAAATGTCTGCTGAATGGGAACATGGACACATTGGTTTATTGTTAAACTAAATGGCAAAGAGGATCAACGAGACCAGTAAATTTAAACTTGAAAACATCTCATGACTTCCAGTTTTATCTTTGGTGCACATATCATTACTCTGAATGCTGTATAAGCAATTTCATTGAAATTATTGTGGAATCAAAGCGTCTGCAGATCTATGGTATGATATAATTGCTTCAAAAATGTTCCTGTATATGTAAATTAAGCAAAGCTGCCAATGATTTATTTGACTGTGCACTGTAGGTCATTTTGAGAAGAAAACCATATTGAGGGTCAAAGCATTAAAATCATTACTGTGTTATAATTGTGAGCTGTACATTAAAGCCATGTTTAAGGTCATATTAAATAAGCTCAATAAATTCAAAGGACTAGTCAAAGTGACGGAGAAATATGTGTATCCTTGCTCCACAAACGTGAAGCCCAGTTCAAGGACAGCAGGACCCTTTCATGATAATGTTCCTAAAAATGATTCAGCCTTCTGGCGTGATGAATCTGCTCTCCCTTTGGGATGAAATTACATGTTGTGTGCCAAGCAGAGGCAGAGTAATACGCTCTGATTATCAAGCAATGCGCCGAATCTTCGACTATCTCTAAGGAATGCTAATCATTCTTCTATTGGATTTTTCTGTGACGCCTGCCATTAATCCTCAACCACAGTCTTATGTGATGAAACTGCAGCACTCTTTTGAACGTAATTAACTCCCATGATCGCTTTTGAACCTCACTGCATTGAGTGCTCTGATCGAGAGAAATTACACCAGGCTATTGCAAGTATTTAATGGACCCACAAGTGTCAATTAATCTCGAGGAGCTTTTCATTGCACTTTCTTTTCATGTCCACTAGCCCAGGTTTTATTAAAAAGCCCTTATTTGGAGCCTCTGCTTTTGAATTGAGCGGCTTTGTAAAGAATTACAGTAACCCGCATCCTGCTTTGATTAACCATGAGCTCAAAGGCCATCATCATTTGACTTCAGACCTGACTTGGTCCCACTTCAGGTGAGGATTCTGTAGATGAGAGCAAGAATTACACATGTCAAAGCACTAAATAGTTAAATATGAATAGTAAATGTTACACCTAAATGGTAAATATTAGATCTAAATGTTAAAAATAAATCTAATTCTAAATATTAAATATAAATATAAATGCTGAATCTGTATAAATATTAAATATAGATGGTAAATCTAAATGAAACTAAACATTTAGCTAATACGCCAGTTCACACTGCCGGTAACTGGAAGCACCAAACTGAAAGCTTGAGTAGGTCAGACTGTGTTTATACAATCAAATCGAATCAGAAACGGACTTATCAGGAGAAATTACATTATCGTGACAATGAACACTTTAAACAAAAACATGTTTGGAGAAATTTGAGTTGACCTGTACTTTGAGTACACAAAGGACAAATTAATACATAAAACATGAACAGACTGTAACAAAACATCACTGGTAACATTGAATAAAAGTGTTTATACCTAAAATAAAAAAACAATAACTACGAGCGGCGTTACAAACGATGCTGGGAACCCTGCCGGAAACACCTTATTACTATTACTATTATTACTATTACTCATGTTGGGAGAAATAACATTTCTTTTTGTTTTAGGTGTTTATTGTCACAATGACCATGTGTTAATTCTTCCTGATAAGTTAGTTTTAATTTGCTTTTTAAATTCTATAAACACAGTCTGACCTCCTCAAGCTTTTTATCTTTACAACTTCCGGTTACCTGCAGTGTAAATTTACATATTTGATCAATCTTTTGTTTCACCCAGTTTCTCCTAAAACATTTAGTTTAAACATGATTTGATGTAAATGTGACATAATGTTGCTGTTATTTTTAGAGAAAACCGCTTTACAAACAGATCCCCAAAATAAAACTCCTCCATAAAAGACAGTTTTATTACTTTTAAAAAAGGTGAGTGACCAATGTGTTGAGGTGCTGACCAAATTTCTCCAAATCTACTTACATTTAATGTTCACTCATTGCAAAGAGGTGAATGTGACTGAAAGAGCTTGAATATGCAAAAAGAACATTAAATATACAGGAGCAAAGCCACTCTATAAAACATTAGACTAGTTGTGTTATAGGTTTTGTAGGGAAACTCTAGTCATGTCACAATCAGTGGCTATAGATAATGGGATGGTAGGCTTATCAATAGGTTGAACCCACATGGCAAAAGGTGAACTGTGATCATCCATCAGTCCATACACTAACTTATTATTAGCCACGTTTGTGTTGTGAGGACAACAACTTGACCAGAAAGGCCCAGCTCTCCCTAGACCTGACCACTGTGCCCAGCTCAGGAAGGAGGATGGTGAGGCGTTGCCAGACTAATCAAGAGATATATATTTGACCAAATCACCTCAGCTTGCTCCTCTTAATGTCCAGGGACAGCAACCTTCCTCAGAGATGCTTGAATTTTTCATCCTTTCTCTAAGGTAGAGATGAATGGAATACTGTTGTCTGCTAAGAGATGCAGCAAGAGGATTTCCTCTGCGGGATCTTGACCCAGTTCTTGGATGATTATGATTAAATACGCAGGTGTTAGAAGCAGAATAGATGAACCCTCCTTCTTTTGCATCAATTGGCAGTTGTTGCGCAACATTCAATAATCGACTTGTACAGTCTTATGAAAAGGTAGCCGACTGGAAAGGGATTCCTGTACAAACATTCCTCTTTTTACTACACTTTCTGTACTCTTCTGTTGTCTATATGGACCCTGTCTATGCTCTCCCTTCAGTGGAACAACATTTTTGAGACTTGATGAAGGTTGACTGCTCTAATTGCTGACATTAAATGCAATTTTGCTGGAAATACATATTCTGTTCTTACTTAAAACTGCCTCGATTCACATAATTTCAGTCTCTAAAGAAAGTTTATGTTCTGTCCTTGCCATCTAACAATGTCTCTACGTTTCTGTTTTTGTACAAAGTTTATGCGTTCATAAGATTGTTACATTAATATCCTGCTAGAACTTGTTTTCTCAGTCAAAGTGAAACGACAGATACTAAAACTTGTTAGAAAAAGATAATTTGCTAATGCACTGATAAGACCCCACTTCCTCTTCTGCATCTTTTAAGTGATCACATTTCACATGGCTTCCTGCTTTGCAGAACATTAACACAGGCTTTTGTAACTTGTTTTGCATGGACAAGACAGCACGACAGCAAGACACAAAGTTTCAGATTTGACTCTGATGATGAGTATTGTCATTATAGCTTCTGGCTGAACAATTGTTCCCAGAACACCCAGTGTAGCTTGAGGGTATGTCTGTTTCTCCCAGTAAGCACTGAGACAAATGGTGCTCTAATTCAGTGTCTCCAGAGGGAAGCAGTGATGCTGATCAACAAGGCATGGCAACAGATTGTGCTTAATGGCAGGTATTTGAGTGTTAAAAGTGTCTGTACATGTTTTAGACTTCTTGTTGGCATTGTCACTGATTCTACCAAGTGTGGAGTCTGTGAATTCCTGTTTGAAACATTAAAGCAGAAATCGAGAATATTATCGAGAAATTACAACATGATTTCTTGTGATTGGTGTGGGGTTTTCTTATCCTGTGTCACATCCTGTGTCACAAGATTGGTTTGGGTACTGGCTTACTGAGTCCTGTTTGACTCTTGGCTCTTAGAGAACTTTATTTATGCAGTGTAGCTCAGGGCTGGCCCATGAAGTGCTTTAATTAGGGTGTTGCTCAAGAGTTCCTTAAAGGCAGCTGTCAGGCTCGAAGTAAAGACGTTGTGCCTATTTTACCAGCCCCCATTTCTGTTGCCAAGTACCTGCAGTGGAATTGGTCATCTGTAAACTAGAATGTTAGACGCTGCACAAACGTGTAACTTCAAATTAAGAGAAGCCTAACTTGTGATGGGTAAAGGGTGTGCTCGATTATATCGGTTCTTTAAAAAGGTCTTGTCAAAACTTTGTGGTTCATATTTAAATAAAAAAGAAAACTGAGACTTGCTGTTCTGGCAGGTTAAAAGGTGATTAAATGCTTTGAAGGATGATCAATCACAGTAAAGGAAGGAAATCACATTAGGAGGAGGAGAAAATAAAATCACCTAAAATTGCTACATATTTGTATTCCATTACATTCATATAAGATCCTCATGATTCCTCCCAAATAGAGTTTGCTTCTTTTTTTTTTTTAATGTAGGAGGAATAAGCAGAACAGGATCGACATGTGTTCGACAAATAATTGTTGAGAATTCACCTAATCACTTTTCCGGAGTTTGCCCAGCCTCTAATCAAAAAGCGTGGTGGGCATCTTGAGTAATTGATGCATAGCTAATGACTTGGTGATTAATAGCTTGGCACTGATTTGCATAAATGTGGCGTAGCAAAGATGAGAAAGGATGGAGGAAGGAGGGTGAAAACAAAGACCCTGCAATGTTCTGTGACGAGTTCAAGGCCATGGAATATTGTCGATCCATCGCTCGTATAAAAGCCATCTAATTAGTGGAGAAAAGCTCAGTGCTGTGCGTGCTAATAAGTGATGGGTGTTAATTAAGTTTGTCCAGGCATATGGAGATTTGCTCTCCGTATTAGCATTGCTGTGAATGAGGACGAGGAAGTGAGGAGCAGTTCGTTCGTGATCTCTTATTGGGTGCAAATGTTCCACGATGATGTGTGTATCTGATCTCTGGTTGGTGTTTGGATTAATAATTTTAATTTAATGCTCCTTTGGGTTTTGTAAATGCCACAGTTTGGTTCCTTTTGACAGTAGGGTGACTGTATCTGACTGGTTTCACGTGACTGGTTTCGAGTGTCATCCAAGAAGAATAAAACACTAATTACCGACACCCTGCTCACAATAATATCTTTCTAATTCAAATGAGGTTCAGCAGGTCACGCGTGTGTTCATGTGCATGCGTGCGAGACAAAGAAGCATTAAAATACCAAGACGTTTCCTTGGCCATGTCACAAGAGCTGACGACACTCCCAGCTGCATTGAAGATGGCACCAGCAGCAGTGCACGGTGCCATTATGCCCTGCTCTGTGTGAAGACAGAGATGGTCCTGGGGGACCAGCGGAGCGTCACCATCAGCCTCCCTCCGCTTGGCCATTGGCTGATCCAGCGAGGCTCATGGCTAAACTTAGGCACAGATAAGGACTCCTGCAGAGTGAAGGCGTTTCAACTAGAGATCTAGAGAAACCGTAACACTGGCTCTACATCGGCACCACATCTACGAAGAGGAAAAACTACATCTTGTGATATTCTGGTGCTCGTTTAAAAAATGTCTATGTAACCAAATTGATTCACCTGCATCACCTAACCTTGTTAATCTCATACAACATGCGTGAAATCTGTTGTCAGAGTATTTTTTACACACATGCATGTTTTATTTGCATCCATTTTTTATTTCTAAATTAAATCAGTTTAGTATGATGTTCAGATAGCATGCTGCTCAGTAAGGTATTTTATCTGTTTAATTCCTTTATGTCATGTATTTGTCAATGCACTTCTGATTGATGTATTGTTTTTGTAACTGAACAGGATAAAGAATTTATCTTTCATGCAAAACTGTCGTATTTTGGAATAGCCATTGTGGGATGATAAATATCCTTCACCCTGAAGGTTTTGTTGTAGTCACCTTCAAGCTTTTTGTGCCTCATTTTTAGATGCATTCTTCTGCATAAGACAACCAGGCTATTCATCAAACAGGTACACCAGACTGGAAGCACAGTTTGGCTGTCATGTGAGGGACACCTACCCTGTAACGAGTGAATTGCTCTGAACTTCTTCATGCATATTAATTTAAGGTGAGTTTGATCTGATACTGGGAGGATGTTTGATGAGTGCAGGTTTCTACTTTATTATTTCTTGGCTATTCTTGTGATGATCAGTCAGGTGTATTTCAAGCGTGTGTGTGTGTGTATGGGGGGGGGTTAACTTCTAAATAAATGAGAGATGCAAGCTATACTAATTTGTAAGTTATCTAAGATATTCTTTCTGAGTCATAGGCATCTCTAAACGCGCCACAGGGAGCACAAAGCACACTTTTTTTTTTTTTTTTTCAATTAACAGAGTCACCAGGAGGTACAGCACTGGCTCAGAGAACAAAGTACATAGCAGAGGTGCGCTCAAGACATGTGGCCAGGTGCTTGCAGTCTGACAGGTGGAGCAAAAAGCATGCACGCCTCATTCACACCCTGTCAAAGAGGAACATGGATAGTGAGCTCCGACCAAGAGGCAAGGGAGTGGAACATGTGCAAAAATTAATTACCTTTGTTTCATAGTTTCAGGGGCCTTTATCTCAACTGCAGAGGACACACCTTAGAGTTGGAATTAAAGACATGGAGGGTTTTGGGTTTTTTTTTGTTTTTGTTTTGTTTTATTTACTTTAGTATGAAGCATCTTTGTTCTGGAGCAGATTTTCCATTTTCCATCCCAAGTATTTCTTTTTGAATTATGGTGTTAAAGATATGATTTAGCTGCAGTAGCAGTCTCAAAGATTTCAATTCTGTGTCTTTGGTGGCGCTATGGCAACAAGCTATAATTGCAGGTACATAAATAGACATTCAATACTTTGTTAGGTGTGATAGTATCTCCTGCTGCAGACACTGTAGTGTATGGAAGAGTGTGTCTCTTGCATTTTGAGAGGAAATCAACAACTGATTCTGGTTTATGCTCGATGTGTTTCTTTGTGAGTGTGCTTTCCTTGAGTGCACTTGTGCCTCCACAAGAGATGGAGATGGAGTTTTGTTCTCATTCCAGCCTTGATCATCAAGTGCAATTTGAAAGCTCCTGTAGATGAATCATTTTTTAGTTAATTGTTTTGTAACTACGTCATGGCCGGTGGTGGTGGTGGTGATGTTGGGGGTATTATCAATTCAGTAATACTTCCTGAATTACTGTCATAGCTCTACCTTCTTCTGATGTTTTCACAGGGTATGCCAGGTGGGTGAGTTGGCTACACAAAATCCCTTAAAAATATAGGCCTAACAAAAGTTTTCTTTAAAGTTGTAGTCTCTGAACCATTTTCGGCGATTAGAAATAATCTTCCTCATTGTTGGTTGTGAGCAGCAGCAGCAAGATTAAAAAAAAAAGAGGAAATTTCCCATTAGAGATCTTCTAAGTATCTAATCATTGCAGGCTGTGATTATTTGGACAGCTGCTTTTGCTCTTCAGGTTCAAGTTTCTTCATTATTTACCCACTAGAGTTCAAGCTCTGGCTTGACACTTGTCATTTCTGCAGGTTTATTTCACATTAAATATGCTTAGCAACAGAACATAACAGTGTGCAGCTGTGCAAGCTTTGTCTTTATTTTGAATATATTATTAAACATACATTTATTTTTTCAGATTGAGAGCTAACTCTCCTCGGAAATGACTTACACATGTGAAACGATATAATATGCAATGATCTCAGTACTGGATTCCAATACAATTGGGTTAAGCTGTTAATATTAAAAGCGGTTTCTTTGATAATTATGCTGGCTATATAGGAAAAACCTTAATGTTTTATGTCATTAATTCAGTATGCACAGAGCATGAAAAAAAGGAGTTGGGTCAGGCACTTGTTCACACTTATGCTATATTTATACACTCTGTATGTGCTTTGAATCAACCCCCAAACAGCAAACCCGTATTTACTGAATATAGCTGCTAGATTTTGCAGGGATCTTGTTTTATTATTATTCAGTGTTACATGTGTGCAGGAGATATATGACCAGCAAACTGAATTAACACACAAATTCTTTGTCTAATTCAAAACTGAACATTTATTACACTTTTATATTAAAAACAGTTGGAATACAATAAAATATCATGAACAAATTCTTCAAATGTTACTCGGGAAAAAGCATTAACATTCCCACTTGAAATAATCAGCATCGTCTGATAACATCGACTGCTTCAATGATCAAACTTATTTTCATTTTATTTTATCTTCTGGGCAGTCAACCTTTTGTCTCTTAAAATGTGGTATATATTGAGGAGTGAGTTTTCTTACACACTGTCGGCACACCTGAAGCCATGCATTGTGTTTGGATGAATGTTCAATGTTTAGTTTGTGAAAGAGGAGTTTGGGAAGATAAGGACTTGGCTTAAGGATATCGATTATAGGTTGAAATGGACGTGGGCAAGATTTAATCTGCCCCCACACCATGGGAACTGGTTATTGTAGTAGTTTAGAAATGTAAATGATAAGGAAGAAAAATAGCTCACATTTCTTTCCACAAACATGTATTTAATCTTCTGAATATATGAGCAAGTTGGAGGTTTGGTTTCTTTTGTTCTCCCTGAAGCTTGTCTTGTGCTGGTTGTTGTGTTAAAACCCTGTTAAATGTGTAAATTATTCTGTAGAGCTGTTTGGTTTTTTATGTGACGTCCTCCTTCTCAGCAAGGTGGGTTATCGCGACACGTGTCTTGATGCACTGGCCGTTACGATGTTTGGCACAGACGGCAAATGCACCGGTGGCATCGGAGTTATACAACACACTTTCTGAATTATATAATGACAATCTGCGGGAGGTGAAAGGTGCCCAGCTTATTGCAGGCTTGTTTTATTTAAGCCTTAAAACCTTATAGCTGTCTGTAGATGATGACGATGATGATGCATACAATCCATTACAACAGCTCATAAAAAAACTCGCTACACAATGACATTTATTGTTAATAATCATAAACAAAGTATTTACACACATACACAACGGCAGGCCATCGTTTCTGCTTCTGCACTGACGGTTGCATCAGAACTAAAGACAATATTAACCCACCAAACAGGTGTGTTTGCGGTGCACAAAATCATGGAGGCTTGTGCAAAGTGATAAAGGATGATTTATTAGTCTTAAAATAGCCACATAGAGAAGTAAATTGGCACTCCTAACTTTAGATCCTGTACCAGTTTTAAAGTGAATCAACTTGACAGGCCGCAGTTTAAAAGCTCAGAAGCTAAAGCCAGAACAAGACTTTTCAACATTTAATTCTGACACCTGGGCTTTCGCAGGGTCTTGACCTGGCTGCTTGGTGCTTTCTGCTCGACAGTGCTCTGTCAGTGGTTTTTGAGATGGCAAGAATGTGAGTCCATCAATATAATGGACTTGCATCCTATGACTGGCTGGACTTTTTATTGAAAAAACAGAATAAAGTTGAGTCATAGCAAAGTAAGATTAAGTGGGAATCCTCCAACTGGAAGGTCGATAGATTAATACCCAGGCCGGGCATGTGTGGAACTGCTAATTTTAGACCTTGTAAATCAGTGAGAGGCTAAAACAAATTCACAGAACCCAATGATGAAGTAAACATGGTGCCTGTTTCCAAAATTACCTGTTTCAGACTTAGTCTTCTGTCATACTTTCATATAAATGAGCCGGTCTTCATCTGCACCAGATATCTTTGGACATGTCAACAACAGTAGAAAATGTGCCATATTCATGACTCCATAGTGAAGTAAAAGGTTTAAATGTGCCAAGACGTAAGTAGTTGAGAATAGGAGGAACTGCAGCTGTTATTGGTGACTTAGCTTCAGAGGTCAGCATAGACTTGCCCCACTAGAGAAAATCATGGTGAAAATATACATTTATAATACATTTATAAAACATTTATAAACAAAAGGCCACATGAATTCTGAAATGCTATTTTTCATTTATGTCTCACGGCCACATAATGGTTATATATTAAATCTAGAACTACATACTACGGGAAGGAGGTCAAGAATGATGTAGGTCGAGTGGAGAGAGTGGCGTGATTGTTGGAGTGGAGTGATCGGTGATAGATGAGTAGCAGCATTAGTGAAGGTTTACAAGACAGTGATACCACCACCTTGGAGAAGCTTGGAGGCAGCAGCCTATCAAGACACAGGGAGCAGAGCTGGAGAATGTTAACATTTCCTTTGTAGTGACGAGGATGGACAGGATTTAGAGAAAGCATATCAAAGGAACAGCCAAGGAAGTCAAAAAGAGGAGGATAGTGAATATGTTGGTAGAACGATGCTGGAGACGGAGCTGCCAGGTAGGAGAAAAAGTTTGATGGAGTGACAGTGATAGTCACTGAATAGACAGTGACATAAGATAGAAATAAGTGATCTTCTCCCATGAACCCTAAAAGGAAAAGCCAAAAGCAACACTAAAAGTGTATGCATGTTTTTCATACAATTTGGTTTTGAAAAAAAAAGTGAAGCGTGATGTATTTTAGCATAACATTTACCATTGCAGCAAGTATGTCTCCTTAAATGACAGTAGTAAAATAATAACTGCTGTCAATGATGTGCAGGAAAGCAGGCAGGTCCCATTTTGCATCGTGCTTGTTAACATCATGAACTCACGCATTGAACCTCTGGAGGCCTTAATCTGCTAGCCTCGTCTTTGCAAAAACACTCCTACGCAAGAACAAAAGTGCGCACACGCATGTACACCGTCTGCTCAACGGCTGCTATCGTCTACTGGCATGAGTACACAGCAGCTTGTGGCCTCCAGGGGGGGCCTGAAGAGCCACGGGTGGGAGTCCAGGTTTTCTGGCAGGCCGTCGGCTCTTCACCCTGTATAATGCACTGTCTGTCTGAGCCTCTCTTCCTGTCAACTCAAGGACTCCTCTATCAAGTGTCTGTCACTATCTCTCTCTGTGCAGATCGCTAACAGATGTCCAAGTCGGAGTCGGTGAGTGGCATAGCACAGCGGTGAGGATGTTGGGGGGTGGGGGTGGGGGTGGGGGGATTACATGATGTGTAAAAGGATTACAAGTGAAATGCTATCTGTTGTGTGCTGACAGTGGTGTGAAAAGACAGAAACCTGCTTGGATTATTGGTATTCCCTGGAAAGGGTGATTGCTTTTGAGTCAAATTTACACTGACGTGGTTTGAAGAAAGATTTTACATTTCTAGAAGTCAACTCTCACTTTTGCCTTGTGATGTTTGGCTCTGCAGAGAGAAGGGCCAGCAAATGTCCATGTCCAGCAAATACATTTAAAACCTAAAACCTTTCTGTGTCCCACCATGAGCAGATTTATCACTTAACAGCGTAATATCAGAATTGTTTTTTTTTTGTTTTGTTTTGTTTCTTTTTTTATGTAATCAAATATAGCCTCTGAAAACAGTGTGATTATGGCAACAATTTGTTTTGCCTTTGATTCGGGGGGAGTAATGCCGCTTTCAGCACATAAACATTAGCACATGATTACATGTAAAAGGAAATAATGCACTCAAACAGCTGGAAAACTGTTGCAAAAGTTCTTCCATAGCATTTTTCCCCTTTGCCATAGCATCCAAATAGTGAGTGCTGGCAATATGCAACAGCTTGCCTAATATTCAGCAGATTAGATTGCTCTGTTGATGCATGGAAAACAGGGTGAAAATGGGGTTAAAACAGTGCAGCTGTGGCTCTGGAGGTGGAGTAGTCCAACATGTTGAAATATTCTTGGGCAAGACACTGAACTCCACGTTCACCCCGGTGCATTCATTGGTGTGTGTGATGGAGAAAAAAAAACTGTTTAAACAAAAGCTGTACTAACTAAAAGTGCGTTATGAATTTGAACGAATATGTTACTTTGGTCAACAGAGACTAGAAAAAGCATTCTTTGAACACTGTTGAAAAGGTTCAAAGTATTAGAGTTCGGGTTAAAGAATCTCCAAACCAGCAGATTGTGTTGGTTATGTGTCACGATCATAAGCAGGAGGGAAGGATTACCCATGTGGTCACGTCCCAGAAAAAACCATTGGAGCACACTGCTGAAAAACTCAGTGTCTGGAAAGGTTCGATACACTTCTCACATGGCTGTCTGCAGATCTTAATCCAATCGATTCCTCTGTGGAATGTAATGGACAAACGACCGTGATCTGCAAAACCCAATCCTGACTTTCAAAGGATTTAACGGGACTGAATTCTTGTTACTTGACATTGCAGGACATCTTTTAGGTTCCAACTCATCAGAACTGTTTTGGTGTTGCAGCTGGACTTAACAGGAAATTACACTTGTGTGCGAGAGTAAAATGTGAAACGTAAATGTTACAATTTTAAATTTTTAATCTTTGAGCAAAGGTTTTCTTTACCTGATCTTTAGTCTCTTTCGTTGTCTTGAAGATTTTCTCATAAAAACGTATATATATTTTCAATTTGAGTTTCACTCTGCCACAGACATCAATTCAGTCTCATGGGATTTTTGTTTCAGTGGTGACGAATGCTACTTTAGCCACTGGCTGACAAAAATTAATAAAAAGCTGCATTTAGATTTTAGTCATAGATCAGGAAATCACTAGCACCGATGCAACCCATATTAATCAATTCCCCAGCTGTGGATATTACCTTCTCCCTTGTCAACACCTTGCACAACTCTTTACCTTGCAGGCAGAAAAACCTCTTCACATTATGTGAGATTGACTTTTGATGGACATGTTTGTGGTTGCGGGATTTGAACTCTCAGGTCACACGGTTCCCCTCTGACCACAACCTTCAAAGGAGTGCATTTCAAAGGACCCGATAATCTCAAACAACAAGAGTAATTTATGGGTCAGTGTAGCCAAGTCACGGTTTATTAATTCAGAGACTTGATACAGGTCATTGCCAGTGACTGTGGCGAGTTGAATGAAATGTTGCCTGGACTCCGTCTTGGTTGGTGCAGGTGGAAGTGAATTCTAATCCAGCCATCGTGCTGCACAGCTTACTAATAAACCACTCCGAGTGCAGATAGGAAAATGCAGACAGTCCTGACTGCTACTGTGAACAGTAAAAGACCTGACCCAAGGCCAAAGACTAAAACCTGAATAAAGTGGTTCCAACCTTGAGGTTGTAATGCCTCCATCTGTGCTAGCTGAGAAATAAAATGTACCTATATGTGTGAAGGTCTCATGGTTATGTGTTCCTCTACTAGTGGTTTACAAATGCTGCTCCTTGGTTAACTGAACATTGATGGCCTTGTTCACTCAAAAGCTTAGCATCCTATTTATAGGATGAACAAAAGATATATTTCAGCTGCTGGTATTCTAGAAGCTCTTTTTGAAATTGGATATGAAGGATATTCATGGATTATTCACAGAGACTGTGTAGGAATAGATTTGGAGTGACATTGAAAGGACACAATGGATCTGGCAGAAATTTAGACAGGGGAAGTGAAAGAGTGAAAGTGCAATAATGGCCCCTGAGTGGACTCAGTCCAATTACATTTCAAACCCCTTAACACCAAGAAGAACCTCAGGCAATTTGTATTCTGGTTTGTAGAGAAACCCTGCATCTGCAGATGTCAGGATGACGTATTTATTTATTTACTTATTTATTTTTTAATACAAATACGTGTTAAACGCAATGTTAGTTGATGCTTCCCTGGAGAGGTGTTTCAGGCATGTCCAGCCGTGCAGAGGCTCCAGGGTAGACACGGGACACGCTAGCAAGATTACATCTCATGGCTGGGTTGGAAACACCTCTGTATTCCCCCAGAAGAGCTAGAAGAAGAGGCTGGAGAGAGGGAGGTCTGGACCGCTTTGCTTAGCCTGTTGTCCCTCCAAATCAGACTTAGAGTAATTGGGTTGGACGGACGGACGGACGGACGAATGGATGGATGGACGAATGGATGGATGTATAGATGAACAAACAGATGGGCGGACGGACGGATGGATGGACGGATGGATGGATGGATGGACGGATGGATGGATGGATGGATGGAACTGGTACAAGAAGTGGAATAAAACCTGCATTACTTCATCACTTGAGGATGTTTGTTTTTTCAAGTGATCAACTCAGACATCCTCCACTGAGTAAATGAATTACTTCATCATTATAACTTAATTGGTAATTCTTTTCATTGTTGGGTGATGGTTAATTAAAAATTAGTCAACAAAACATTCTTTAATCACTTCTAATTTAGTTGACCATGAGCTAAAATTAGCCGTTTGGTCAAATTGAATAAAACTGTCCAATGTAAAGTTCTTGTCCGTCCACTAAGAGCATTTCTCTTCACTTTTTAGTGATATAAAAAATAATTTGTGCTAGATGTTATTGATACAGAGACTACGTCTGTGAATGAAAATGTGCTGTATTTATTCAAAGTTTTTCGGTGTAAAGCAAAAATATATCACAAAATTATACCAGACAGACATATCTTATTTGAAATGTGTATATTTTTGTAATATCCGTGACATTTCTGTGGCATTTGAAGCCATTTCCACTTCGTTCTCTTGCAGTGAGTACAACAATCAGATTAACTATCTATATTGGATTTAAATCCCAGGATCAGAACATTCCTATTAAAACACCCTCGAGTTGAATGCCCGATGACATTTACATCTGGTGATTGCTATTTCAGATAGGAGTGACACCCAGCATGCTATTTAGATGTCATTTTGATAGTGGGGAGTGTTCCCACAAAGATTACTGTTGAAATGCTCCTGTGACTTTTCTAGATGGAATTGGGAAACCTTGAGTGAAGCTGCCTGCTAGAATGACATGTCCTTAACTTGTGATGTTGCAACAGCTGGGAGTCAGCTGCATGTGTGGGTTTGGACTAGAGTTCAGATAGCGTAAGCTGGTGTGAGTGCATGCGTTCTCATGTTCATGCATCTCTTCAACTGTGTTTAAATGTAAATGTCACAACAAATCCAATTACGTCTCAAACCAGAATCTGAAATATCCCTAATGTGTAAAGTGGTAGTTTCACAGTAAAGACTAAAAACCCCATAAATGACCAAACTTTCCAGGTTGCAAGATCATTACATCTCTATCTTCCTTTAAAAAAAAAAAATAACTTACTTGCATTAAGCACTCCACAAAACTGTTATCAAAAGTTGTACATTTTCCATTTTCTAGGCTCCAAAACACATTACATGCCTATGTTTTCCTTTGCAAATGTTAATATGCCAACATTTTACATGGTGTCAAAATCATATTGCACAGTTATAACATGCTTAATAGTTCTTACAATGTGTCTGGATGGATCTATGCAACTACATCACTTCAAAATGTTTTCAGGTTATCTTTTCACACTAGCCTTCAACAGCTGGCTTTCCAAACTGAAATCATCTGATGAATAAATGAGTAAGTGTAATGAAAATGTACAGCGGATTGGATTTAAAACAATCACTGTTAAAGGTGGAACTCACAAAAGTAATTAGAACATAAATAATCACAAAGCCAAACAAATCAAAGTCAGCAGGCCTCCCGTACCTCACAAACCATGATAAATATCCAGAGATGCATCATGCTTATGTTGTTACAGCGACTTGGTGGCAACTTGAAGACATGCACTCTACAGGGGCAACAAGGTGTGTCACTCATCACACATAGACTGCCTCTATCACAAATAGCAGGTTTTTGAGTCAAACACAGCAGCTTTTCCTGAATCCAACCAATGATGGACAAGAACCCAAAGGATCAGCCCAGTAAATTAGCAGAACGGCAGCCTAATCATGTCAGCGACACCCACAGACATCTGGTAAACACTTCAGCTGGAACCATGCAAATGAACTCTGGTGTAATGGACAGCCAATTATGGATTTGACTGATGGGGCGAGCAGAGGCAGGGTTGATAAATTTTGTGGAAGACGCGGTGTGTGTTTGTGAATTTTGATTAAAATGGAATGCTGCATGTAATTTTTCACAGTATGTTTGCATGAACAGTTTAATGTATTCGCATAGTTACAGTACATGTGCAGTGTGTATGGAAACAAGTGCAAGGTGGTCTGTTTGCTTGCTCAATGACGTGTTATAAATATTCACACTGATATTTTTCTCTTTTTTTTTTTGTTTTTGTCTTACTCTGAGTATTTTATATGTATATTTTACCCCATTCCATGTGTGTGTTCATACAAAGAATGGGACACATACTTCCATATATTAAACTGATCTAAATATTTACTCTGTCGCAGACGTTTCAAAAGCAGTTTTTTCTATGTGTGCGCACATGTGCACATCTCCCCTGCAGACTTCCTCATCTGTCTGTGACAGCGTGACAAATTTGCATTACACAGCTCACCTGTTGACGTGTGCGGGTACAAAAAAGATAACTATCAACATCGCCATGGTAACTGTCACCCCGCTGTTCCCTGAGATCCGTAAATCCACAATAGGGAGCATGTGTGTGTGTGTTTGTGTACGTGTGTGGTGGGGGTGGGAGGTGATGCTGTTAGTGGGGGTTGGATGCTCTTTTCCAGAGGTATAGTTTGCAACGCAGTGGAAAGGTGACAGGGATTACAGCCGCAGCCAGAGGTAAATAATATGGCCATGCTGCCAGTCCCTGTGCAGAAGAGCCCCTGTATATATGAGTGGTTGCCTTGGTAACTAGGAGGAGAGAGTGGCCCTAATTTCATGTTGGACTCCCTGAGACAGATGAGCTGTTCAGCATGTTGAGGAAGGTTGTTCTCACATGTTTGTGGTAGAGAAGGCACATATAGAGAGAGGTGCAGCGCAGTCTGCATCTCATCCTACTGAAACTGCATTCGCACTTCCGTGTGTGTATAGTAGTTTCTCTTTATATTTACACTTTCTTATTGTGAATCCATCAAAAAGTGTCAGCATGGGTCATTTCTATCGACAACGAAAAATGATCACATTTGTGACATTATATTGAGGCAGGCGAGTTTTCTGAGACGGGATGCAAACAGTCCACAATGAAAGTAATCAGTTATTATTGGAAACATTCAGCTCCAGCGCGTGGAAAAGGCTTGATGTGCTTTTCTGGTGAGTTGTGTATGTCTGCCATGAAGTGTAACCCTCCCCGCACTGCAATGCACACAGCAGTGATGAAAACTTTTAAAAATAAAGAGAAAGTGGAAAACAACACCTACGGTTATTTGTTTTGTTTTTGTGATAGAAGTGAACCAGGCATATGAGTTCAGTGTGTAGTACCAAGTATTGAGAGTTAAACTAAACAGATCGTTATTAGAAAACACTGACATTTTGGTGTTGGAAGCATGTTTCTTATTTCGAAGACTGTGCTCCATGCACGACCTCATGTGGCACCAAGGTGCTGGAGAGTGCTACCGATATTGGAGTTTATCCTCTCAAAGTTGGCCAGTAAATTCAGCATAATGCGTGATTTATACCTCAATACTGTTTGTCTTTAAAAAGTGCTTGTTTAGTTATTCAAGTTTATTACTGTCATGCCCAGCCTTCTGATCACAGGTCCCGAAACTACAACTCCCAGCATTCCTCAGTCCCCCTATCATGGACTGCACCTGTGCCCTCATCACCTTCATCCGTTGCACCTGGTCTCATACCTATTGTCTGTTGTTCCCTCTCAACAGACTTTCTGATATCTTCATTTATTCATGGTCTGTTGTCTTTTGTTTGAGGTATGGCTGGCACTTTTAATTACATCACAGTTTAAAGATGATTTTCACAATAAATACAGTGGAAAACTACCATAAATTGCCCTTGTTTTCCTTCACTGTTGATCTGATGGAGAATCAAAACCACAAGAGACTCATTATACTACAGGTGTGTATATGTCAAGTAACATTCATCAAACTTTAGCCCAGAGATGAAAAACAAGCAAACAAAAAGCCAGTTTTGAGACGAATGTTGCCTGTGAGACACATTAATGTATAATACAATTCCTAGTCTTACCTATAACACACTTAATAATGCATGTGCTTTATAATCATGAACAAACAATTTTTGAAAAGTTCCTTGACACACCATTTCTCTTTCCAAAATGTTTCTTTGTATTACTTCCAGCAGAGAACAACTATTTTATCTAGTTTTTTTGGATTTCGTTCCCAGTCTGTCACCAAACTCTGGTGATGACAGGTTGACAACAGCAACAACAAACAGTTCAGAAAGATTAATAATATCTCTCTCTTTCTGTTTCTCTTTGCTGGCTCGATATCGCTCTGTCCCTCTTCCAGCATCTCCCGATCGCTCTCTGCCACACCGCTGACAATATATCAATAGTTTTTCATTGAAGGAGACGTCTGAGGGGAAAGTGAGGAAACCTCAGGGTTGAAAGAGGAGAGAGGCTGGACCATGTGATCCTAAAATTAAATCTCTCTCCTCCCCCCACTTTGTCACTCGGGGTGTATTTGGGGATATGTGTGTGTTGGTGGGTGTGTCTGTCTGTCAGTGTGAGCCATAAGCTTCTTCAATAAGAAATTACATTTAAAAACAAAGGCACTACTCTTGGCATGAATGTGTTAATCACTCAGTGTCTCTGTATGTGACTGTGGTACAAACGGCAGCTGAAACTGTCAAAGAGACAGAGATGGTAACACTTGGTCTTCAGTTTGGCACCGAGTGTAGATTAGATGTGCATATGTGGCTGTTTGCATGAGAGAAAAATAAACTAATTAAATGAGAGAATCAGTCTACATCCAAAACCATCCACGACTCCATTGGTGCAACTGATAGCTTCTTCTCTGTTTTTTTGTATCTTTGATGGGAGGTGCACTTCATTCATAATATATCGCAGAGACAAGTGCATATAAAACATTACTAGACCCCATCACATTCCAGACAGCGAACTGTCTGGCTTCGGTCCCAATAGCTGTGCCCAAGGCAGACACACACACACACACACACACACACACACACACACACACACACACACGTACACACACACACACGTACACAAAATTATCCTCACATTGGAGTCAACAAAAGCATTTCCTGTTCAAATATTGATCTGCAGGCTTCTGATTTCAGTTCAGCCACACTTATTTAATTCTCTTAAAAATGTGCATGAAAGCGTTCATTTATTTTCCATACCCAAACGGAGGTTCTTTTATTGCTTTTAGATTCCCATCGGGGATGAGAAATCCTTTTATTATTTTTAATGTTGTATCGCCATCATCCTTTTTCTGGGCAAAGCATCAGCATATCACGACTTTTTCAACATGAAGCTTCTAGGTATGTCACAGCAGTTGTGACGCCACGTGAGCGTGAGACTGTGAATCAGTTCAGAAAATGATACATGTCACAAAACACTGCAGCACTTCAGAAACCAGCCTTTTAGAAACATTTCAATTTCATTTCAAACATTTTCAAGGAAAACATACACGCAACAATATTTCACAAAATAAACTAAAAATATAGCCATTTAAAAATAAGATAAAATACATCTTAGTCTTTGTTTGTTTTTCTTTTCAGTAGAGAGACCTCTATGGTAAAGAGAGTGAGAGAGAAGTGTCATCACATAGTAATATTTCAGTATTTGTCAGTGGCAGCCTGAGGTACATTTAAAAATGCCACAACTATTGAGTGTTTATCTCATTGGGATAAGTAGGCCCCCATATACAAAGGTTTTGGTCCTCAAACAGGTGGTCCAGCTTCCAGTCCAAGTCTGTGACCCTTTTGCTTGGTGCAACAAAAAAAAAAAAAATAAAATTCTTTTTTTTTTTTTTTTTTTTTAAAGGTAAAAAGAAGAAGCCACAATATCCAGCTGGGTGTGTTGTACAGCACAAATGTGTTTTGAAGAGAAAGCGTGCTTTGCCCTGGTCAGGGCTGATTGAGTTTAGTTGGTGGCATCTTGTTTCGGTCAGCTTATAAATTGTATGGCTCACCCAAATTAAAGCCCATGGAAGCTGCTCTGACAGACTGCAGGCGACACAAACAGCAACACTACCTTAAAACATCAATTGCAGATCAGAAAGGCAGGTACAAAACGTGTTAAGAATTTTATTCAATTTCATAAATCCAAACAAAACACATCTAAATTCCTGCTTTATAGGAAACTGCCAACTTAGTGTCCAGAAGATTATAAAGGTTGTTTACAAGGTAAATCAAAGAAACAATGCTTTTAACATTTTTTTTTTTTTGTTTTCTTTTTTCGACTGACTCAACATGTGATGAAAAAAAATCAGAAAGAAGGAAGTCATCTCAACTTAATAATGTCCAAAGGTCTGAAGATCTGTAAGGTTGTGGTGACAGATGTCACTTTGTCTGACCATTCGTGTGTTTTATTTATTTCAACAGAAGCTTCCAGGCAGAGCTCATCAAGAAACATTGCATAGATAAATAATATACAATATGGGCATAAATACCCATGAAACATTTATTCCAATCTCCTCCTCAGCCCACCTCCACTCACCTTCAGTATATGAGCTTGTGGATAAATTCAGTGGTAAAATTATTAGTATTATTGATACCATTGCTCCCACCAAGGTGAAGATGATCACTGCTAAAAAAAAAAACAAACCTCAGTGTGTTGAAAAGCTGAATGCAGGCAGCGGAAAAATAAACTGCAGGTTCATTATGACATCTATAAGGAGAAACTGAGCATATATAATATGGAGCTGAGGAATGTAAGGCAATCATATTTTTCTGATACCATTGCAAAAAACAACAATAACGCACTTTGTTCACTACTGTTGACAGGCTAACAAATCCCCCAGTGTCAGTGGACCATGAACTTCTGTCCAATTGTGCCTGAAATGAGTTTCTCTCTTTCTTTACTGACAAAATTAAAAAAATCAGACAGTCAGTCAGTGCTCCTACGCTAGACGTAGCCTGCGTGCCGCCTCTGTGTCCACTGAGAGAAACATGACACTTTTTTGTCCAATCACTCATAAGAACCTGGATGACATCATACATCACCTGAATTCCACCACTTTCCTTGATACTCTGCCAACAGGGTTTTTTGTTGCACATTGTATGTCTTCAGATCTTCAGAAATTGTAAATACGTCTGCTTTCAGGTATCATTCCTCAGTGCCTAAAAACAGCGATCAGTAAACCACTTTTAGAAGAGAGCAGTCTAGACAGGTCACTTATGAACAGCTTTAGGTCTGTATCAAACCTCCCCTTTCTTAGTAAAATCATAGAAAAAACAGTTTTTCAACAGCTGTATAACTTCCTGACACTAAATGACTGTTTTGATGTCTTCCAGTTATGTTTCCAGCCACACCACAACACTAAGACCCCTCTAGTAAAGGTCCTTAATGCTCCAATACGGATGGTGGCAACATTTCAGTCTTGGTCTTACTGGATCTCAGTACTGCGTTCCCCACGGTCGACAACAACATCTTGATAGACGGTTGAAGAACCAGGTAGGACTTTCTGATACAGCACTTACCTGGTTGGAGTCCTATATAAAAGACAGGGACTATTTTGTGTCTTTAGGTAACTACAAATTGGATCTAACAAAAATAACACGTGGAGTTCCTCATGGTTCAGTTCTGGGGCCTCTGTTGCTTAACATCTATATGCTCCCAGACGCTCAAATCATGAAATAAAAGTGTTACCATAACTACGCAGGTGATACCTAAATCTGCATAACCATCTTACCAGGAGACTATAATCCAGTTCAAACACTGATCAAATGCTTTGATCAAATTAGAGAGTGGATGTGCCCAAGTTTTCTTTAGTTAAATGATGACAAAACAGAGATAATTGTGTTGGGAGCCAAGGAAGAAAGATTAAAAGTCAGCACTAAGCTTCAAGCGGTAAAGCTAAAATCCATAGCCAAGCCAGAAATCTGGGAGTGGTTCTGGACTCAGACCTAAATTTTAACAGCCACATTAAGAAAGACACATTAAGACACATTAGTGAAGTCAGCCTTTTATTACCTAAAGAACATATCAAGGATTGACGGACTGCAGTCTCAGCAGGACTTAGAAAAATGTGTCCACGCTTTTATCTTCAGTAGACTGGACTACTGTAATGCTGTTCTCACGGGTCTCCTTACAAACTCTGTTAAACAGCTGCAGTTAGTTCAGAATGATGCTGCTGTGGAACAAACTCCCAGAATGCACCAGGGCTGCAGACACTTTCATTTCCTTTAAGTTGAGGTAGAAAATCTTTTTATTTCCTGCTGCATTTCAGTAATCCACCATAATGCACTGCAACCATTTTTTGGCATCTCATTTGTATTCAAAGTATTATCATGTCTGTCTGTCTTTCTTCAATTTCTGCTTTTAAACTCTTACTTTTTAATGCATTTTTCAATCCTTTTATAGATATGTAGATTTTCAAATACACCCGCCTTGCCTTGCTAACCATATCTAAAGTTACTTCATGCCAGTTAAGTAGCAACACAATATTTGCCAGACACAATAAATTAATGTTAATCGCTACTAACGGTGTGAGTATACCTCAGATAAAGCTGCTTCCGAGCATCAGACTCAAAGTTTTAACTTTAAATCTAGTGTTAGGTAGCAAATATGAGATAGATCTACTCGTAGCGCAGTAGATTTGAAGTTATGCCTTTCCGAATCAAATTAACTAAATGTAATTTTATTTATTCTTACCCCATGGTGCATGAACAGTGTTGATCCTGGATGCTGTCATCTGTGATTGTGACAACTGTAAGATGCTTCTCCTGCTTGCATTGTGATATGCAGATCGTCACCACCATCTAAACCTTATGATCAAGGGTATCTATTTTTGGACTTTATACTATCCCTCCCTGACAAATTTAAATCCTGTTTGAATTCTCCTCTATAAAAAAACCATCCTTTGGTGTCCAAAAATGTGTCTAAAACATTTTGGTTTTCACACAGGACGTCACCTTTGTAAGGCTGTAAACGATGCCGATTGGTTGTCTCAGGCAGCATCAATAACTAAGGGAGGACAGGCCTTATTGATAGGTCAATAAAATACACAACAATGCCTATCAGCTTTAAAAAATCTTTTAAGAAAAAATAACCTGCAGGACAAGGAATCTGAAATGGTCATTAAAAATGACTGCAGATAAACAGTATATATCCATTTCTGAAATGGATCTGAAATTAAAGACAGGATTGAATGAATAGCAAGTTATTAATTAAGGGAATATAGCTGTAACTGTACTGGGGAGATGATAGTTTGATCTGTACCAGTGAGGTTGTGCAGTAAAAAAATCACTGGTAAATCAGTGGTGGGTTCAAAAGCAGCAGTTATGCCATAGCAACTACCAAGCTGTGGTTAGAAATGACAGATGACATCACAGCTGGCTCAGAAGCTCCCACCAGGAGCTGCTCCAACGTTGAACTGCTTCTTGCTGCTATAATTTGACCCAGTCTTTGTGGAAAAATGCTGTGCGGTTAAGTAAAAGTCACATAGGAGGAACTGTATTTATGATTTTCTTTAATTTCAAATAAAAAAAAAACGCTTACCAGAAATAGCAATGTTCTACATTTGGTCATTATATTTTATTTATTATATATATATATATATATATATATATATATATATATATATATATATATATATATATATATATATATATATATATATATATATATATATATATATATATATTTTTTTTTTTTTTTTTTATGTATTTATTTATTTTTTTTCCACATGTATAATATGTAATACACAAGACACTCACCTCAGAAATGATCTCACAACAACCCTAGAAATAAAAATCTCTGGCTTTTCATCAAACTGTGGCATGATTTTAATACTGACAATCATTCACCTTCCCTACAGTAGATTTTTCATTCAATCAATATTGCCAGGCAACCACTGTGCAAGCGGCAAGGACACCTGTTACACAGACAAATATATAAATAGAAAACCAGACAAACCAACAGCAGTTTGTTAGAAAACATTCACTGCCACACTAGTAAAAGCCATCTTGTAATCAAATTTAAATTTCTGCAATAGAATTAAAGGAATCTAGATTGTAAGTTATATGCATTTCACTCTATTTAAAAGGAACATAAATCAGACCCTGCCAAGATGACGGCATGAATAAGTGTAGGCAGCTCAATAATTATTGTACTGTAAAGCATAATTGCAAGACTTAAACAAGAGATGTGAATTCTGCTTCAGATAAATGAGATTTTCTATGCAAAATGCATAGAAAACTAACCATATGTTGCATCTTTTAGAAACCGTAATGCACTCACCGGTTTTAATGCTACACCCCTGCACGAGCTGACCTGTTTCAGATAATGCAAAAGTTTATGGATTTTTGTGTTGGCATGTAGACACACTTCCTATACTCCCGGACTGAATGAATGAACAACTGCTTTCATTCATTTGTGTGACTTAAATTTACGCTAAGTATTGATTGGCCTGTAAACTATCATCTGGTCTGACCAAATAATCGATCTGATGGAGTGACAGCGTCTGTGCTGACAGACCAGCTACTTGCTGAATGAACCGTTCTTTGCCTGTTTGGGCTTCAGAGCAGAAAGACAGGGGTGCATCAGCTGTGTTTCCTCTTCAGGAGGCTTTTTTCTGAGTGGATAGATATCATTGAGGGGCTGAATTTAGAGTTTCAGACATAAAACAGACTGACAGCAATGCGTGTTAGATGATATCACAATTTTACTGTGGATATGTCTTTATGCTGCCGTCTGGATGAATAGTGTTTGAAACTGAAATATCCTGCCTTTCAGTTTTACAAGTATGGATTTATGGCTCTCATAGCTGCTATAACAGTTCATGAATTTGATCCACGCTGCACAATATCAGCATCCATTAAGTGGAATATATCAAAAAATTAAATGTATACATAAATATATTAGTAGATTTTCTGTATACAAATCTTGTAACATTATTATATTCCCAGAGTCCCAGAGTCATATAAATGTTGAGATGCTTTCAGGGTGTGGTGCCAGTAAGAGCAAGATCAGTCCCAGTTCTCTATCGTAGCCCTTCAAACCCCCTGTAGTTTGTAGATCTGCAGGCTGACATAAAAACACCCTGAAATGGTGGTTTCAGCCTAAATATATGTATTAAAGACAGGTGGAAAATGTCCGACTTGTGTTTGCACACACCTTTGAAAAAGTCAAATTATTTATAGGATAATATTTTTATATTTTATGTAAACTAACATCAAACTATTTAGGCATGCTTGTTTATAGGTGATAACACTGGTGCAATACAGAAAAGGAGAAACCTAGATGTGGTAAAACATGATGGAGGTACAATCATGCTTCAGAGCCACACGTTTAACACAATGATAGAATCAACAGAACACTAAACGATTTTAGAATACAGTGAATATGTTAGGTTTGGAGATAGATTTACAAGGTCGGAGGTAAAGGTCTGAGATCTTTGAGCAACAAGATGCACACATGCAGAGACACAATTGAAAAGCTGAAAACTGGACAGTTATGAAAAATCCAAAAAATCTTAAAAAACTTCTAGGTTACTATAAATATTTACAGCCTGGCATTGTCACTAAATGCTTTTCATCTGTGGGTGTTGTTTTTATTATTTACTCAACAACATTGTTATTAATTTATCTCTTCACAGTAAGTTATCCTTAAATTTTAGAACGTTGAGAATTCTTGTGTCCAAACAGAACTTTTCAAGTCATTATTATTGACTAAAAGCAAGCAGTGAAAGTTAAATAAAGTGTAGAAATTTGTAGGAGCTAGTTTCACACAATTTACAGTAATTCCATGACCTTGCGTGTTTCCATTACGCCTAGATTTGCGCAAAACCAAATATAAAAAAAAAAAATAAAAAAATCCTAAATTGGAAACAACACTAATTAAAAAAAAAAAATCCCAAATATCAAATAAACCTGATAATCCACTTATTCACAAAAGTGTAATGGAAACGCTTTTTGCAAATTTCCACATCTTGGGCAGCGCTGGATGTGATGTAGTCGGTCAATCTAAAGTCATCAACATTTAGTTTCCAGCTGTTTTTGGACTCATTAATACAATGTCGTCCTGTAACACTACTCGTTCATGATACATTACGTTATCATTTGAATCATCATTAGGGTATTTTTATTTTTTTACATCAGTGGTGGCAATTGCAATAATTTGTCAAAGATTAAAGATGTTTTGGTCCATTTTCTTCAATTTTAAGATTTTGTTTTTTGTTGTTTTGAGAAGAAGTCTCGCAGGACAAGAGTCAGAATTAAACTTCTTTGAAAAACAGTGATAAATAGAAACACTGACCCCTGCAGCGCTACCTTTATCGAACTTTAATAGATTTGATTTTCTTTTGTGTAAAAAGTGTGAATAGCTTGTTTTTGTGTTCGTAAACGGGGGGTGTTAGTAACATCATTGTTAGCCTGTTTTACAGAACAAATTCCACAGGATGTTTGGCTCCCATCCATCCCAAAGCTACACTTTCTTCACTTGTTCATCGGTACTCTTTATCTTCACTTTCCCTTGCTGTTTTTTGAGATGCAGACCCCTCCAGCTGGTCAACCAGCTCAAAAGCATATGAGAGGCAACAAAAGTGACAAAGCTATGAAATGTGGTTTAAAATGGACCCTCTTTTTAAATGTTCAAATCATAGCACAGAAAAAGCTCATGGCAGGATGTCATTTTTATTCACAGCAGATGGCATGTTAAGTAGCATGTAGTGACATGTTACTTCATTTCTTATGTTATTATTAGACTGTTTCCTGAAACCAGGCTTTTAACGTGTCATTTCCTCTTTCATTACCGTTGTGCTTTTATCATAAAAAGTTCTTGAGTACACTCTGACAACAATCACTGCAGGATGCAAATGCAAACACTTCCCTTTATTTAACATTAAGTAGTCACTGTTTTATATTTCGCCATTAAACTATTAGTATAAGTGGATTTAAAGCCATATCACAAAGCCCGGGGCGGCAAAATCTTTGTAAAGCTTGTTATATGACCTCAAATAACACATTTTCTAAAAAAAATTGTTTGCTTCTTCATGTTCTCATCAACTATATTCTGCAATATTAAATAAACTAGAATTTTAGTGTAACCGTGTGTTTTCAAATACTGTATCTCTACATTTTTAAGTCTAATGATTTCAGAACGAACTTCCTAAGAATCCCTGCATTTCTATTCAGTGTCATTAACATCCGCTGTGAAGTGAGTTAAGGTGATTTTGTTTCTGTCCTTCCAATAGACCGTGACTCTATTCTGCTTACATCCACTCCTAGCAGCCCTCCAACAATGAAAAAAATGTTGAAGGACCATTTAGTGTTGTGTTCTCGAATCCCATGTTTATTATGAACTATGAACCATATTTATTATGAATGACTAAAATCATAAAATCATTAAAAAAAAAAAAGGTAAAATAAGTCACCACCTGGTTTCTACAAACCTACCAAATGAAAAGTTTGAGTTTGAAAGGCTTTGTGGAGTCATCTCAGAGTTCAAAATAAATGGTATCGTACATATTTATCCCTGAGGGATAAATATGTACAATATTTATCCCTGAAGGATAAATATGTACGATACCACATTACATGACTTGTTAAGATGGATGTTTGGTGCTCCGTGGTGTGCTGGCTAGCTGAATTCGGAGCCTGTCTTGAGGTTGAGAACAAATCTGCTCCTTCATGGCCCAGTGAACCATCGACTCAGTAACCAGCAGGGTCTGCCAGGCAGAAAAGATGCATGGAGCTTTAAAGCATTGCAGGCCTCTGCTCTGTCTTCCTGCCTTTCATTCCTCTGTATATCCCTTGTGCTCGGGCTTGAAACTGCTGCTCTCTGACACTGGACATTACATGCAGAATAAAAATGAGGTGAAGCAGCTGGAAAATTGAACATGTTGTCAGGCTGCAATGGCTGTTTTCAGTGATTTAGGAACCGCAGACCGTTCTCTATTAGGGCCATTTATTTTGGTTAATGTAAATACAGTGATGGTGGGGTTGGTCATGTGGG
Source organism: Xenentodon cancila (assembly GCA_014839995.1). Classification (NCBI taxonomy): domain Eukaryota; kingdom Metazoa; phylum Chordata; class Actinopteri; order Beloniformes; family Belonidae; genus Xenentodon; species Xenentodon cancila. The sequence goes on from CM026207.1 coordinate 4,364,142, forward strand.
AAAGGAGAGGATGCTGAGGTTGCTGATAATGCACAAGTTACAGTGCGATGTCTTAAAAGTGGTACTTGGTGGCTTTTTTTATTTTTTTGATATATACCGTGATGATTATTGCAGCGTTGTCTTTTGAAAGAAATTGACAGATAAGTGTTGGTCACAGCTGCATTTATGGTCTGTGACTTCGTCTCAAGTGTACCACAGTCAACCATTCCTGATTTGAAATACCTGGAAATACTATTATAACACACAGAAGTCTCTAGAATTCCAATCAAGCTTCAAAAATTAGTCCTTTAGTTTTAAATGTATCACAATCGTCATCATTTTCATCGCTGTTTTTGCTCTTTTTCCCACTCCTGTCCTGCAACAATTGAAAAAAGGATATTATCTTAATACAATGGCTGACATGCAAGAGGCTTAGCGCACATGCAATCTTTGATCCCTGTTTCCAGATATAAGAGTCACACACAGAAGGTTGCATGCTCACATGCTGCCTCACACTTCTGAGGTTTAGTCTTCCAAAATGAAATAAAGGTCGCACTGAGCCCATTTTTGCCCAAATTAAAGCATAGCAGTGCTCCGCTCGGTGCTTTGTTGCCCTCGTCGAGGTCTAAGATTTCCTCAGAAGAACCATCATAAAACAACTGAAATTTAAGGCACACACTAGCTTTATCTTTTTGACCAATATTGGTGTGGAAAATGAGTCCTGAATGGTCCTAATTGTCTGACACTGAAATTATTACATGAGCTTATGACCCTTTCTAAAAATGATCACCGGTAAACTGTCAGTGCACAAATGTGACATGAAATTCAAACATAAAACACAGTGCTCCCTCATATGTGTCCATATCTACTGAATCCTGTCTTAGTGGCTCCTTATTCAGAGGTTACCTGTATGAAATCTGTTTTTGAGTTTTGCTTCTAACTTTGAGGGGTTTCCATGGTCAGGATCCTGCTTCTCCTTGAGCGCTCGTGTTGCCGTTTGCTGGGCTCAGCTACACGCTGAGGTGTAACTGGCTGGTTCAACCAACTCTGACTCTGCGTTGTGTAGATGAAGACAACAGGCTTGCTCGTCTGCTCGTCATCTGTTCTGAATAAAACATGTGTACTGGTCAGCACAGATGGGCTCCACCGGCAGCTCGAGCACAACACACTCGGGTACGTCTCTCATGACTGGCGGTGCTTTGCAGTAGCGCGCAGCCTTTATAGCCTCCCCTGAGAGAGAGGGGCGCCCGAGACCCACACAGATACTAGTACTACAATACTTGAAGGTGCCAAGTGGAATCACATACAACGTACAGTCTGTTACACTCAGGTTGTCTAAGCTGAGACTAAGTAGTCTCACACAGCTGGTTAAAACTCAATAGAAATTGTTTCTTTCAAGCAGTAGACCTTGATTGTATGATGTGTCATTTGTTTGCTGCATTAACTGCATCCCCCTTGCAAGGCATTGTGCAATAGGCAAGCCCTCTGAGCCCTCTTCGCTCTGGCTTTGGGTCATTTTGACCCTAGCCTTAATGCCTTGCAGGGGTTAAAGTATTTTGTTGTGAAGAATTTTGAGATTTCTTTTTTATTCTATATAAGGTACTGCATAGAAACACTTTTTCTGTGTACGGTTTCTTTGTGACATAATATGAATGAATTTCTTTAGGGGTTTCAGTGCATATGCACATAGAGACTTGAACTTTTAACTGCCTTTGAGTTATGATTTATCCTTTTGTTTGACGTCAGCGGTGAGCGTTTGCATGCTTTCACCTGATCACAGGGCACCGGTCATTTGGGCTTGCCTAGCTCACTTGTTTGAACAGGTGCTCCGTGTACGGAGACCACGGTCCCCAGGCAGTCATCCGGGTTTTTAGTCCCGTTACCCGTAACTGCGTATCTCCCCACTCCCCTTCTCTCACTCTCTGCCCCCATTTCCTGTCTCACAAATACAACTAAAGGCCACTAGAGCCACAAAACAGGAAGTCACTTTAAATTCTCAGTCAAGCAAGACGGGGAATTATTTTACTTGTAAAACTACAGCAATTAGTCTCCTGGATTTTTACAACACCAACCATCATTTTAAATTGCACCTTATTATTCACAATGTACATTTGACTGCTAACATAAATACAGACAGGTGATGTAACATAAGTATAAGAGTGTCCTGCTCTGACCTTTATTGGGGAAACAGGGTTTTATTGGATGTATGGAAATAATTTCTGCTGATTGTAAAATCTTCCAAGAAGAATTAAGGCAGAATGGTTTCACTATTCAAAGAATCCTAGAGCAGAAAACGAACACTTGTATCCTGGACTGTGATTAAATAGTGAACCGGTTTACAAATGTCAAACATTAAAGGAAGGTAAATAACCTCTGCATATTAGAGGTGTGAACAGTCTGTTGAAGTGTCTAATGAAACAAGAGCCGTTGGCTGCGACTTTCTCTCCTTCACTAATTAACTGCTCAGGCCCTCAGAAGTCAACCGACGCGACCTCGCTGCTCTTTGACCTTTTACAGCTGCTGTGCTGCAAATGCTCGGTCGGAGCCTCAGACTGGTTGGAGCATGTTGTTAAAGGCTGCTGATAACATTTTATCCAACACAGACAAAGAGATCTCTCCCACACCTTTGCCTCTCTCAAAATACACAAGTTGAGACACACTTGCAGTTTTAAATCTGACAGAAATCAGTCGCACGCCCAACCCTAACCCTACTCCCCTGCATTCCTGGCTGCAGATAGAGTGAACACACACTTTTATGATATTTTACCATATCTTTTTCTTAATGTGTCTCTAATATGATATATATACAAATTACACAGAAACATGGTTGTTTTTCCATCACTACAGAGAACAACGACATACCTTTATTTTCCCAGAAGTATATTTTTACCTACCGGTACTTGCCTGTCTCTGTGACCTCAAGCTAAATGTCAGTATTAAATTTAACAAAAATGTCTGTCCACACAGCATAAGTAATGCAAGCACACGCATCCACACAAGCCCAGCCTCCCCTCTGAATGAGTAACAGCCCACTGCCTCCCACTTCGGGTCACTGACCACGCTCTCTGTGACCTTTGAGTCATGATACTCTAACAGTCCTATTTGCTCCTGTGAGCTATGCTCCATATATTTTGATGAGTTTCAGTCCTAATTCAATTTAATTTTAGTAATTGCTGATAGTCATTCAGCAAATTCACTCACCATTTAATAGAAGAGCTGAGGCAAATGCACTAAAATTTAATTTGAGGCATTATTTAGAGTCCACTTTGTAATACAATAATTCTTTTTTTTTTCTAGTATCGCATTACAAATTGCTTTCATTTTGAATTTTTTGCAATTGAGAGCAGTGATGTTTAGGAATCTGTTGGGTATATGACAACACGCCCAGGATTTCTACGAGGTAAATCCTGTGTTTATGTTGAACAATGACACCAAAGAGACATAATAAGGTTTAATGTATGACCGCTGTAGTCTGGTTAAGAGTGAGCTGTAGGTGTTTTTCAGCTAAACTAAAAGATCCTTGTCACTATTTCACTGTCAGTAATGCTAAAAGATCCGTTTCCTGTGTGGTGATAAGAAAATGTGAACTGAACTAAGTGGTTAGAAAAGGAAGCATTACAAAGCACTTCCAAGAATATCTCTTCTTTCTGAGAAAACTGTTGACATGTCAAAATGGGTTTGTGGTCTTCCTAAATGTACTACAAGCATAGTTTTTTTCTTTTTAGTCTTTGTTATGAAAGAACTGAGCGGACTGAGACATGGGACTTCTTGAGAAAAAGCTCTTCATATCATCAGTATCGGGGTGCATGGAAGTGTCAGATTTTGGCACTAACTCTTTCTCAGTGCCAAGCATGGATGCTGAATTGCTGATAAGTATGCCACGGGGGCACATAAAAGGGAAGATTTTGAACAATTGCTGCTAAAAACATGAGGCATGGATACATCAGTCTGTGCAGGCGCTTGTGGATGCTGTCAGATGATCGCTGCAATAGGAACAAAAGAGATTTGAAAATAAAATGTAATCAAAATGTGAAAGATTCAAAATTGTTATCAGTAACTGTATCAACAGCTTTTAAACCAAAACATACAATATTTTGCAGCTTTCAACTTTTCAGCTTTTACCATTATTTTTTTTTTTTTCATTCACTTTTATTTAAAGAAGTGGAGTGTGTGGACCTGCAGTCTGCAGCCACTGTCAGCAGCATGAATGCATCGCGGTTTAAGTAACTGCAGGAAATAGAACGCATCAGATTTTAAGAGCAAATGAAGCAACAACTGACTGAACATGAAAAAAATAGGTACTCATGTTTATGAAGAACAGTCTTATCCACTGTGTGTGTGTGTGTGTGTGTGTGTGTGTGTGTGTGTGTGTGTGTGTGTGTGTGTGTGTGTGTGTGTGTGTGTGTGTGTGTGTGTGTGTTAAGCAAAAAATAAAATGTGGAAAAAAATTTCACAATCAAATACAAAGTGAATAGCTTTATCTTTACCAGCAATAACTTGACGTAGTTGTTTAGTGTTTGACTTTACTAGTCTTTATTCTTCTATATAATATTATGTCCACGCCCACAGCAGCTCAATCAGTTTAAGGTCAACAGTTTGACTAGGCCTTTATTTAAAGAAACCTTGATTCTTTTATTTTCCAGCTGATCTGTTGTAGACTTGCTGGTTGCTGCTTCTAACTTTGGCGTTTTGGACTGTAAATATTGACATACTTGACGAGGCCTGTTGGATTTGATATGGTGCTCTTGTTTTATTTTCTTTCTTTTCTCTAGTTCTCTGAGCACTGCACAGTCTGACCTGGCAGCAACTTTGGTGGGACGACCATTCCTCTCAAGACTGGGACCTGTCTCAAATGCTTTCTACTTGTGAATAAGTTCTCTCATTGTAGAACATTAGAACACTGAACTCCAGATTGTTTGGAAACGGGTCAAAAAGCCATTTCCAAATAATTCGGCGTTCAGTGTTCTAATGTTTTACAATGACAAAGATTGTTCACAATTGCTTTCTTCTTTCTTTTTCTTTTCCTGTTTGCATTTCCTTAACAGTCCCTTGAATGTTCTTAGACCGTAAAAATGCCAAAACATCTGCTTTTAGAAACACCTGCTAACCCGTTTAAATCCTACGGCAGTGGTAGCGGGAGTACTTATTATTGCCCTATTCTTTTTTGTTTAATTTTCATTAACTAAATCCTGGCATGGTTATGTTGCTGTTCGCCTGAGGCTGCTACTGGGACCCACAATGATCACGGGATTTCTTGTGTTAAAAGAAGGGGAACCAACTTTTGTACATGTCTGTACATCTTTGCTCTTAGGTGTGTTGCAACACAAACATTTGGAAAGATTCAGAACACTGAGTCGCTGCGCTGCTGCTGCTGTTGGGTTAAAGTCCTGTTAGTGTGAGTCTACTGAGCAACGGAGCTCAAATCATACTGAAAAAAAAAATTTAAAGCTGCATGCCATCTCTGACTCAGATATGACTCAGAATTGAATGGTCACAGCTTCCTGGAAAAAAAACAAGTTGCATGAAAGACTTTTAAAACATCCTTGAAGTTTTCTCACCTTTTAAAGGCAGTTTTATGTTCTGAACTCATTTGAGTGCTGTGGCATTGAGAAGAGAGCTTAGGTTTCACAGTTTGAGCTTTAGAGCCCCGTATAATAAATCTTTAACTGAGCTTACAGGTCAAAGACGTGTATACAAATCATGGTAATAATTACCACATGCCACTGCATTTCAGAGGAAAACATCTGCGCCTCTCAGTAAACGAGCTCATAATAATTCTTTATTTTCCTTTTTTCTTTTTTTTTCTCCTTACTATGCTTTGTGCTTGAAAATAACATTTTTCGTGGTTGACCTCGTCAGCAATAACTCTTTTATAAAAACTCATTCCCCAGTTATTGGTTTGGCCTTTTTTTAATTGTTCAGCTAATTTATTTTTTTTATTTTGAACATATATTTTATTTAAGAAAATGTGTTACATTGCGTTTGTCCTTAATTTTCATGGTTAGGAAGCACCTTCAAAAATATGAAGGGCGAGAAAAAACATATTTCTAGGAAAGGTCTGAAAAATATTCCAGAAAGGCTGTTAAACAAGATGTGATAAGTTGCACAAGATAGAAGTGATGTTTAAAAAGAGTTACTGAATAGAAAAGATGTGATTGTTTCAATCAACAACAGCCAGAACTGGAAATACAGCATGATGGGGTCAAAGGGGTCATCTCCTTAATATGATGATTTTGTGCATTTTTACAATGTTAAATTAATGTGAATTTAAGCAATACATATATGTTGGTTTAAAATTGCTACAAGAAACAATTCTTTAATTGGAAAAACCAGAGGTGGCGATGCACAATCACTCTCTCTTAAGGGAACTTAATTCCCATGTGTTGTTACATGCTGCTTTATCTTACTGTCCTTTCCGCTTTCCTCGGTTTTTCCAGGATTTTCCAGAAACGTTAAGATCCCAAGTAAAACAAAGTATCTGTCTAATGTATTTTGATTAACTTCACTTCAAAGACTCAGCAAAAGTGTTAATGTGAATTTAAAAAAAACAAAACAAATACCATAGCAAAATGATTTATAGTAACTAACAGAGAGCTATTAGTACTGAGAAATGTTGCTTAACAAAATAAAATAACAGAACAAAATTGTTTAAATTTGCATTAATGTTAAATATACTATAGCAGCATATATATCATCTCTCCAGCTGAAAACATGCAAATGGATCAAATTCACTGCCGATTATAAAGAGGAAAAGGAGAAAAACTTAATCAATCCATAAAACTCTTTATAATCCAATAAAGTTATAAGGGCTTGTAAAATCCTAACTATATAAAGAATGCACAAACTTGATATATTAAGTAGTTTATTCTGTTGACAGCATCAATATTAAATTAATTGTTCAGTCTTTTGCTGAGTGATGCACCCATGTGGTTTTTTTCTCCCTCCAGTTAATATGAGCCTACACTTATTGTTTCTGCAGATCACAGGCACTCTGATCTCTATAAATGTTATACTTCCTCAGCAAACATCCACTTCTGGGGCCCATGTGGGGCCAGTGGTCAAAGAATCGAGCCAGCAGGAGCAGCCACTGCAGGCTCCAATATGTTTTTGAATTATGGGACATGGTGGGGGCCTGATGGGGCGCTCGTAAGACAGCCCAAAGTATGTAGAAATGGGCCCAAGGAGGGGATTCATGCTGGTAGGGAGGCCCATAGTCATGAACTACTCACCCCAGGAAATTTTGGCCCACAAAAGGTGGTTTACTATTCACTTTGGCTTGTCCCAATGATGTCCGACCTGGGTCTTACATCTGGTGCAAAATGCAATGAATCTTGAACTGTGGGGATCCAGCAGGCCCCACCGTGGCCAGCCTGGTGGGTTCTGGCGGGCTTATGGTGACATGATATGTGTTTTTTTGTTGTTGTTGTCTCCCTTAGAATAACATCCACTACATTAGTATTGGAGGGTCTATAGAGGTCGGCCTGTGCAAACTCACTGTTTTACCCACCGTGGGTTTCCACAGACCTAAAAGGGCGTGTTTGGTGGGGTTAAGTTTAAAGAGGAACCGTCAGCTTTCTGTTGCAATGAAACCGCAGCCCAACAAACATCATCATCAGCACTTTAGGATTTCTGCATATAATAATAAAACTACTTGACTACTACTTTTTGATTCTCAGTACATACATACGTGTGTATATTTTTTTTCTTTTCCTGTGAAAACAGAAGTGAGAGTACAGGCCACCATTTCACATCTGATCCTTTAAAATTCTAAATTTAAGAAAAAATTTCATATGCTGTGTTATATGAAATAAATGACGTCAAGTTAAGGTATGTGATTAACCTAAAAAAATAACAATTTTCATTCAAAGTGTTGACAAAGACTCAAAGCCTTGACAAACTCAAAGTAGCTTTATGGTGCGGTTGGAGTTGGAGCAGACTGGGAACTTTCAACTGTTAAAACGTTCCACCGTCTAAGGTGTAAATAAACACAGTGATCTTGATTGTGTCATCCCTACTGTATAAAGAAGTGTTTTTTATTCTTTATTTTTGGATGTTTGCTTCCCTGGCAACAACAGCACACATTGTACGTGAAGTGTTTCTCAGCAGTTTAGTTAAAGCAGCAATTTTAATCGGCTTATGTTGAGCTTGTGCTGAAAAAAACGTGGCGCAGCTGCCAACGGAGATGTAACCTCACACAGCACTCATAATCAAAGTTCAAGAGCTCGAAAAAATGTACTTGTTTTAAATATGTCTACACCATTTGAAGGATTCATCTCTTTGAAGGGGTTATTTGTTCAGCAAAGGTTGTTGTTTTTTTGTTTGCTTTGTTTCCATTTATGACAGAAAGCAGCTCTCTGCTGTTAAAGGTATCTTGAAGTTTCACAAGAACATTTATGATCCAACTTGTTTCCAGCAACCTAAGTCTTTTAGTCTTTTTGGCCAAGCCAACAATGTAATAGAAGAAGGTTTACTTTAGCCAGTCTTCTTTTTACAGCTGGACAGTTTGTTTTTTTCAGATTGCCTTCTTATTAATGACAGTAATTATCTCAATCCAAGTTCTCCAACAAGGCATTTTTGGCCAGCATCGTCCATTTCATTTCTCAATCCAGAGTCGCTTGTCATTTGGTCCTTTGGGAGGTATAACTAGCAATGCCACGGCAGGGACAGGCTCGGTAAAAGTGTGTGTGCATGCGTGTGAGCACGAAAGCCCGGTCCCACTGTGTGAAACAGAGAAGTCAGCTTGGCTCCGAGCCGGTCGGTGAGATCTTATCATCAGTGCCTTGACCTTCTGTTGTGTTGAAATATATTTTCAGAATGTGGGTACGCTGTGAGTGGCTGCACATCTGTGCACGTGTGTGGAAAAAAGAGGCATTTGACAAATGTGGTTTTAAGTTAAGAGTGTTTTGGCTTTTGCTGGATTGTGTTATGAGGGGAGCTTTCTAAAAAGCTGAGACGGGGTGTGTTAAGTAGGGCTCAGGGGGTGTGTGACTGTGATGTGGATCTGTGTTTAGGCACATTAATGCGTGTTTGTTTTTTTTGATAATGTGACCTCTGTGATCACATTCCCACAAAATGTATAGGTTTAAATAATGTAAGCCTGCTTTTAACCATCTGACTGTGGATCATATCCTTTAAGTTTAAAATGGACAAATATGTTTATAAGGTTGCAGATGTAAGTAATCTGTGATTTCTTTTTTCATCAAAGATACATAAGCATCACAAATAAAAATAACAATTTAATACAAAAGGCAACAATGTTCATATAAGTCGGGAGGTGTGGCAGTGTTGAAACAGGATAAAATAAAAAATAAAGAATAACTTATGTGCCTAAAGGTTGAGTGATGCACATCTCCCATTTTCAGACGTTGAGTTTATCATTTGACTATTTTGAGTTTGGAAGACAGAATTAATGTGTGCAGAATTTGAGTAAGTGATCCATTAAATTAGATCTTTGCCAAGTTAGAATGATATCAGAATTGGATAATGTGTCTGTTAGTGTGACTGTAGCCTAAGATGGGCAAGACTAAAATGCGTCACAGTCTTATCTACCAATTTGTGTCATACAATGTGACCAGTAGGCTTAAATTGTCCAAAACATTTTTTGTTCCGGGGCAAAGCCATGTTTATCCTGGTTGCATTTTAATGGGGAGTCTAATGGAATTGGCTCACTTTAGTAACTGGCCTTATTTGTCCAAGAGCTCGGGCTTATACGGGAACGGGTGTTGAGGTTGCTGAATCAATGGTGAAATCTGAGGTTTCATTCAAGAAACGTCCCAATTAGTAACACATGTTTGCCCCAAACGTGGCACACATCAGCAGTTCTCTTGGGTCCAAATTTAGTCTTAAATTATGGCTGAGTTTTTGTGCCTAAACTCTTAAACTCTGTCGGATATCCATGACCAGACATGGTCCATATCGGCATCCAATTTGATTTTTAGCATCACATCTGGTCATTTTAAGGCTTGCAATAACTAATCTGATAGATCTGCCTCAACAATATTCCTGTGAACAATCTGAAGAGGTGGATATAAAGAAATAAATATTTGAAAGTGATCACCGGTCACTATCACTTTTTTATTTATATATATATATATATATATATATATATATATATATATATATATATATATATATATATATATATATATATATATATATATATATTTGATGCGTCTCCCCCCAAACATGCACATATTTGTGGATCCAACATATAAAAAAATACATGTGTTTAAGTGCATAATAATAGGATACATATTTCTCTACATAAACACGGTGGTGGCGTTCATGTGTGGGTGAAGGCCAAAGCTTGCTGGTACGTTGCTGCCGTTGCTCTCAGCCCACCACAGCAGGCTAATGGATCACTGTCAGTGTGTCCTGTAATTACTGAGATATGACTGTGTCATTATAGAAATACCGTCCCTCCTTCATCATTCCATAGCCATTAAATGCATGTGAATGCATGTGAGTGTGTATGCTTGTGCATGCACGTACACGATAAACTTAGTGCCCATGTGTCAGCTCCAGAAGCCTCTATACTTCTGCTGTTTTTGTTCAGGTTTGGCAAAAGGCACAGTTTGTGAAATTAAAAGCTGCAAAAAAAAAGTGGTCCAATTAGCAGCACGCTTTTCTTCATGGCAGAAAACTACTCAGAAGAATTACAGCTTATGTAAAACACAATGAGACCAGTTCAGAGAAATGACGAGCTTAACCAGACCTGCTCTGGTGCTGCTGACATTTTACTTTCTCTGTGTCCTAAAGGCAGCAAGAAACTGTGAGCAAAATTGGTCAATTTTACTTTTTACTTTGTTCAGATATGGATAGAGTTATATGATTAGGTTCAGATAAAATGCCAAAAGATTAAAAGGACAATGTCATCTTTGTCTTCACGACTCATCACCACAGTAAACAAGAAAATGGAGCAGAAGCATGTTAGAGATGGGAAGAGGTTTTCCATTTTGATGTTGTAAAATATCTTTTTTTTTTCTGTGATACAAGCCAAGAAGCCATAAGCTTTCCCTCAAGCCGAGCAATTAATTTTCTGCCTAAACCAACCAAAAAGCAAAAATAATGAAGCAACATTAAACATAAGCTGGTAATAACAGTCCCTCACACAACATCATCACCAGTCTTTTACTTTGAAGCACCCATCAACTCTTCCAAATATAGGTTTTCTTGCTTTTTATGTGCTATTTGCAGGCATCAACCTTGTTTTGAGACTTGCACAGAATACAACACAGTGTTATCAATCCATCCATTATCTATACCCGCTTTATCCGTTTCCGCGTCACGGGGGTCTGTCGGAGCCTATCCCGACGCATATCAGGCGAAAGGCAGGGGTCCACCCTGGACAGGTCGCCAGTCTATCCAGGGCCACATACAAACAACCAATCACACTCACATTCACACCTAGGGAGAATTTTAGAATGATTAATTAACCTACCCTGCATGTTTTTAGACTGAGGGAGGAAGCCGGAGTACCCGGAGGAAACCCACGCAAGCACGGGGAGAACATGCAAACTCCACACAGAAAGACCCACCGGGCCGGGAATTGAACCGGGAACCTTCTTGCTGTGAGGCAACAGTGATAACCACTAACCACCGTGCTGCCCACAGTGTTATCAGTTTACTTTAAAGCAGCAAAAAGCAATTCTATCCACGCTAAAATATTAGTTTTTTAGTCGTAATCTGTAAAGTGGTGCTACTGCATTTAACATTAGTGTTATGACTCCTGAACAGTGTTCAGCATACTTGAAGAAAACTCTGCCACGTTGTTGTGTATAACAAACAAAGTTTGGTGGTCTTTATTCATTCTTATAGCACATGATTATTAAGATATTTACATTAAAGCAGTTTTTGTTCAGCTGATTAGCAGTGTCATTGTATTAAGAGTAATATATTCCAAATAAATCTTTAGAAATATTCCTTGAATTTAAATATATTTTTTTTAATTTCTTTTATGGCCTGATTTTTAGACCCAAGTGAAGGTTAACAGAAATTAGCTAGAAAATAGAGCGCATATTAAAGCATATTAAAATATCTCCACTAGAAGGTCACATTTATGAATTTATTCAAGTTTCTTTTTCATAAAAAGTGTTTGTTTTCCTTATCATTATAGAAGGGAGGATTCAAACTTAATCAGAATTTATTTCAGTGGAAGAACACTGAATTGCTGCTAATTCTGAGTCTATAACTTGGTTTTGACAACAAACTCTTGGTTAACTATGGTTACTGATAGTAATTGCTTTTTTTAAAATTCTTTATATATATTTTTTAAAGGAATTTTTTTTTTTTTTTACAATGGAAGTAAAACATCCCTTGTATTGAATGCAGACTTGTCTTTACCGTTTAAGTACATTTATCCTGACTTACGGTTCCACTCAGAGGTTTGAACTCAAAGGTCAAAATCAATAATCTGGTCCAAACTCTTTTACTTGTGCTTCTTGGAGGCACTAAGTTTTATGACTCATTCAAGGGTGTCATAACAAGGATGTGGACGCCATCAAATCGATGGTCAGCGTTCACAGGAGGATTCATCTGATTCTTTCAAAAGAGAACCTGGACATGCAAAGCAAATAAATGATCCTGCTCATTAACCAAAATGATTAATTAAGTTGGTAATTTTATGCTTTTGGACACCTATTTATGCAGCACTCAGCATTACTTTCAATATACTAGAAACTCCTCTCTTTCTTCTCCATCACTTTTTTATGTTGCAGTGTGTTCTAGATATTGTGGGAGAGTTCATTTTAAGGTTAGTCATTTGTCTGTCCTAAATGTAACTAAGTGGTCTTTAATGCCTAGACCTAAGCACACATTATTTGGAAGCAAAACTAAAAAACATCATAGAACAAAAGATGAGTTTAAAATCATACGAAGAGCATAAAGTACTGGTTTGGACATAGGACAAGCACATGTTTCCTTAACAAACCGCCAAACTCCTCCAGCCTCATAATGTAAACTTTTTACCTTGAAATTGCTGAGCAATCCTGTTAGAGAAGTCTTCACAAGTTTCTGTGACCCTGTACTCCTGTCTGTCATTATTTTTGTGAAAGAGAGCCATGTTCCAGGATTACTCTGGTCTTATAATATCGCGTAGTTACAACATATCAAGTTATGTTACATGATTTTTACTATGCAAACTGTTTCACTTGATTATTCACTTGGTTTCACGTGACACCTACCCTGTACTTTAACCTTATCCCTAAGCATTTTGTATGTTTTACCAGAATATAAGACGCATGAAAATACTAAAACTCATAACCATGAGATTACGTTGCCCAGGACACAAATCAGAAAATGTGCTGTGACTGTTTAATGAATTGCAGTAAAACTGTGTTGAAATAACATACAACGAGTGTTGGTGAATAGGAGGGTCTCCACTGGAAACATATAGGGCAATATATTTTATTTTATTTTATTTTATTTAATAGGGGGAAAAATAGATTATCTGCAGAGAATCAAGCTCTTACAACTAAAACATGATGTTTTATTATATTTGGAGATTATATCAACAATATAGATCACATTCTTTGACTGACAAACATCTGGTTGCTCGCTATAAAACAAGAACGCTCGCGCCCACATACATGCTCAAATTCATTGAAAACAAACTTTATAATTAGTGAACATGAGTTATGGTGATTTATTGGGCTATTAATAATGACTCTGAATTATTAAAACAACTTTGCATGAAAATATGAAAATGTCAAGATATGAATAAGTAAATATAATTTTATCAGGAGAAAGAAAAACAGTTGTAATCATTCTTCAGAACCTCATGTTCTGTTGAGGCTTTGAAACGTGCGTCACTAACATGTCTTTTTCCAGTTATGCCTTTGCAGTTATGTTTGGTAATGTTATGTTAGGTTCTGCCAACAGTTTTGAAATTATTTCCACTGTGGCTAATAATCCATAAACCAACACTAAAGCCTGAATCAAGTTTTAACTGGAAACAGTAAAGTCTTTTGGGAACACTGGACTATGTTACAAACTATTTGTCTTCATTTGTAGTTGAAATGTCAAAGATTTATCAATTTTCTAATTGCTCAAAGGAATATGGGCTCTATTAAGCAGTTTTCTAGCACTCTACAAATGAATACAATGTATGTCCACAAAGCAAAGCAGACAAGGAAAACAAGTCTTTTTTGTTTTTTTTGTTTTTGGTATCCATGTTTGAATTTTGTTATTCATATGAAAGCTAACCGGAGCAGCTTAGGTCAAGTCCACTTCTGGAATACAAGAAACCTGTCAGAAAAAAACTGGATATGTGTTTGTTAAAAAGACCATTCACCTGATTTCAAAGTCATTTTAGGAAGATTTAGCTGTCTCTGTAGTAGTGGGAGTCTAATCTTAATCCAAAAGCTAAAAATTAGACTTCTAACAGGTGGTAGATGTTGTGAAGGTATATTTTTAGGAAGCATGGAGTTTTCCTGAATCTAACCAATTATTTTAGTGCTTAAACATAACCAAAGCAATAAAATCTATTGTGAAATTATGTATAGAAAATATCAAATGTGACAGAAACTAATTGAGTCTCTGGTACCACGTCTGACTTCACCACCACAAGTTACACCCTTCAAATGCAGACTATTTTGACATTAATACTTTTAGCACTTCTTTTGGAGCGTTTTCATCAAATATACTGAAACTTTGCTTCTTTATGACATTTCAATTGTCATGTAAAAAAAAAGAGTAAATCGTGTTCAAAAACATTGATCGGGTGGTGTGTGTTTTTTTTCACAGCTTCTGATGCTGCAGTGAGATTGTATTGACAAACATGAGCTTTGTGGAAGAGTTGTCAGACAAAAAACCTTATCTCTGTCCTCATCATAAAATACAGCAACGGCTGTTTACAACATCTGATACAAATCCTGTTGAAAAGGAACTAGGCACAGTAAACAGATGTATGTGATGGAGAACATGGAGTGCAAAGGTTAATGAAGCCAACAACTGTCCCAACTCGTGAGCACGGCGGTGAGTTGATCATGCTTTGGGCTTTTGTTGCAGCCGGTTGCACATAGAGCTTTTCAGTACGGACTCAGTTAAATTCTTCCAAACTGTCAAAATTAAAATCAACTTTGGACTACCTAAAGTGGCTGACACTAAATAAAAACCGTAAATAAAAACTGTGCATAGTCATCTAAAGAGAAGTACTCATGCGGCAGAACAAGAAGCCACAAAGAAAGGGAAAAACATCCCCACAAAAACTTGAAGTTGGGTCATTTTTTTCACTCACTTATCAATATGCATCAATAGATATTTTACCCAGAGGCATGCAGACTTGAACACGCTTATGTATTCAGTTTGAGAGTTAGTTCCCTTGTTGTGTTATTCCAGCGGCGTTATCTTTTATACAACAGCTGCTGGCCTGTCAGTGAAATGTTTGTTCCTGTTCTTGTTTTTGGATTGAAACATAAGCTCAGTTTTGCATGAACATCGCCAACTCCTCCCATTATGTTCTTACTATCACATGAAAACTAAGGTACAGTGCTGACAATGTCAAGTGCAAGATTGCGTGCCATGTAGTTCATCCTGTAGTCTAATTCAAATGCAATTTACCACCATTATTTTGTTTATTCTTCCCATGCTTAAATCCTCTCCCAATACACTGCCCTTAATCTGAGCAACTGTTGAAGAGATTAGGCTGTGAGGATGATGAATGCTGACTTTGACAGAAACTGAACAACTCTTATTTGCAGAGAGCACAACACAGGGGTTTGGCAGAGGTCTGGCTATAATGAATTACACCGCATTAGCAAGTCTAATAATTTTTTGATAATCACATTTTTATCTTCATTTAGCAGAGGAGGTGTGCTGACTGTGTGAGGTCTTTTTAATTAGAGGCATCTACACCTGGGACGTTCAGCCTCACTGTTTATCAAGAATCCAGCTAACAGGGGTCATTAATACATAAATCTAACATGCTCTGATTTTTGCATATTTTCCAAAAAAAGTTGTTTTTGCATAAATGGTAATAATGAAGTGTTACTAATACTCACCTAATTTCACTGTTTATAAGAGCTGTTTTTTTTTGTTCACATTCACTCAGATGTATCCTTTTTGTCAGTGAACATGTTGCTATGCTGTTTGTTTATGTGCTAAATACCACATACAGCATTATTATGAATTAAGAGTCATTTGATAACAATTACTAGCAGTGGTAGTGGATTATCAGATGTTTGTAAAGGTTAATTTTTCAACTTTGAACCAAGAGCCAACCTATCGATTTATGGGTTGAAGCCAAGGTGGCAGATAGAAAGGTTGGAGTTCATCAAATGACCACCGGGGGCTGCCTCCAGAAGTGAGCCAATCTCCCTTGACCTCCAGGTCAAATTGTTCAACTTTGCAGCAGAAATTACACTATTTACAGCCTGGTTTAGGAGACAATTTTGGTCTCTATTCTTATATTTTACATCCATACCGCTGAAAGGTTGTTTTTTATATATATATATATATATACATATTCAATGCAATTCCATTTTATTAATATAATGTCTATTACAACACACGTTGTCTCCAGATGCTCTCCAGAGACCCAGAATATGACCCCTAAGTTATTGCATAATGGATCCCCCAAATTGTAAATTCACAGAGCACAGAGCAAAGTCATCCCTTTTTTTTTCTAAAAGAATATGTTTTGTTGTGCTAATAATTTTACCTTTTTGAAATTCACTTTACCAGTCTACTGTGACTGACTGTCGGTTGGCCTGGAAGGGTTCAAGAGCGAGACTTTTACGAGCAGACAGCTTGCACTAACCTCACATCGGCTGAAGGCAGTGGTCGTTTTGGATGCTGCAGCGGAGACAACATTTGAAAGGAGGAAGTCCCTTGGCAAATGTTCACTGGGAGCTCCAAAGCTCCTCCGGCACGGATCAGCTGAAGGAGCCCAAAGCCACAATGGATCGTTTGAGGACACTTCCAGCATAAGTCATTCATCTCATGATGCCATTAGGCCTCCCCATCTGCAACGGCCCTAAACTAGCCGAGCGACCGCAGGTCCCACGGAGCTCTGCTAGTCCCTTTCAGTTCTGGCAGCACTTGTTTTAGGTGTCATTTCAGGAACAGAATTTTGGAATTAGGATGTTTTGGCAGATTTGTTAGGAATTAAATAAAATTAATTAGTATCATAGGCTGGCATAAAATAAGTCAGCCTAGTCATAGACGACTATGATTGACGCAGGGTGGGCGTGTTCCAGTCTGCTTATCAGTTCCTCCCATTTACAAAATGGTGCTGCACAGTGTGAAGCAAAGGAGCCTTCTAAAGCTCTCATCAGGAAACCTGTGGGTGGTATCACAGGGGGGTCGTCCAGTTCCTCTTATTTGGTCCATACTTTGAACTGGAACATCAACTTGGGTGTGACTCAAGTTCCCGACTTCCAAGCTAAATGGAATGCATCATGAGACAATCTCAACTTTTTCCCAGGAATTTTGCAGTTTCGAATGCTAAAAAAAAAAAAAAAAAAAAAAAAAAAAAAACGGAAGGTGTTTCCCAATAGAGGCTATGTCCTTGAGAACTTGCTTAAAGACATAGACCTCAAGAAAAAAAAAAACAGTGGTTGTTGTAGGCTATGTAGGGAGTAAAATAAAATAAATAAAATCTTTAATTTATTTATTTTGTGCATTACCAAAATGATGAAAGTCGAGCCTGAAACGAGCATGCCTGCTTAGTGGGATACATGGATGTAGGTTTAATCAGATGTTGCTCCCCGCCGCCTCACTTACCGTCCACACCTCGAGTCAGACCCACATGCCACCGGGTTTTGCGTGCGCGTCCCTCCTCCTCAAACCCTGCACGCACGCGTCATACCAGGAGGGCACAGAGGGCGCACGGGTGTCAGTTTGCTCCAGCCCTCCTCAGAAGCGGTCGCTCGCTGCTCGTTGCGCGCAGCCGCATCTCAGAGCAGGAATTTGGGGAGTGGAAATACCGCTGTTGCTTTCGAGACTCGCCTCATATATCTCTGACATTTCAGCTGCGGCGGTCGCTGCGAGCGAGGATACGCGGAGAAAGGGCTGAAAACTGGAATGAGGAGAGGAAATCAGGAGAGCTCCGTTCCGATGTTACCCGCTGTTGCTTTTCACTGACCATCGATCAACTATCATTTCTACATCTCTCCATTTTTTCTGATCTTGGAATTGATACTTGTTCCTCCAGGGTGTCCAAAGTCAAAGGTTTGAGTAGGAATCCAGAGCGCACATCTGCCACTTTGCCCGTCGGATTCTTTTTCTTTCAGATTCTTTGTTATTTTTTCATTTGGATTATTATAATTTTTCTTTTTTGTTTTTTATTCCAAGAGATGGCAAGTTGTTCCCCGTTAGAGCTCTGGTGCTGAAGCTCACAGGATGCTGGGGACCCTACAACCACCAGATCTCTTACTTTGAGACAATATCGGTTATTTCCTTTCTCTGGACGTAAACTCCTTGGACATTTCCCCCCCTTTCGTTTGCGTCTTTTCTCTTTTTTATGTTAAAGAATATATGTATTTTGCCATCTAAGAAGGATGCGTAGTGGATTGCTTTTGCTTCTTTTCACCAAAGTCATCTTGGTGTCGCCGTTGACACAGACTGGTAAGTGTTCACTGATAACAGGCAGAGCAGCTAAATATTGATCCATTTTGAATCATTTAACACCATTGGTACCTCTCACCTGCTACGCATCTGCTTTCCCATTGAAAGCACGTTTGCAGGAGTCCACGATTGTAGCCTGATGTATATATATATATATATATATATATATATATATATTGCAAATGCAGTTTTACTATACATACATATAACATACGTAAAATAAAATTTAAAGAAAAAAAGCTTAATATATTCAGAGCATACAAAAACGGATACAAGAAGAACAAGTTACCTGCCAAAAGATCAAGAAGTCAGCCCAATCACCAGTCATATTAATAGCCACTGAAGCACAACAAGTGACTGCATTAAGATTTTCACGTCGGAAAAAAAAATACACAAAGACTGTGTTTCTTGAAGGTTTATTCTTTTGTTTTTAAAGACCAATTTTGGAGCTTTTGTGTGCGTTGTCACTGAAGCATGATCTCTGAGAAACAAGCAGTGTAATAAACCATAATTAAATTGAATAATTGTGCCTGCTTGCTGCTGAAGCACTTCATCTCACCTTAATGATCACACCTTGTGACGCGCCTGCAAAGGCACCCTTTTCGCCACACCTTTTCTAAAATAGAGTTGTGCGAAGTTTGAACAGCTTTTTTAAGGATAAGATACATTTCTGCTGTTTATATATATATATATATTTATTTATTATAAATAGTTGGTCAAGCTTCAAATGCGCAATCAATCAACATTAAGGAGAAATACAATGCACAAAATTTCAGTGTCCCTCTCCCTCCAGGGAAAAACTTTTTACGTTTTCTTTTGCGATGCAGATAAATGCGGGGGGAACATAGACATCCATGCTGCGGACTACCTGACCTCCCCGGGTTATCCCGGAGCCTACCCGCCGTCCCAGCAGTGCGTGTGGGTGATAACCGCCCCCGAACAGGGTCAGAAGATCCTCATCAACTTCAATCCGCATTTTGATCTGGAGGACAGAGACTGCAAGTAAGAATTTCCTCCTCACTCCTCCGTGTATTCTCTTTCCCTTTCTTCCACCTCTCTGCTCTCGCTCCCAGCCTCTCTCCCTCTCTCTCTCCGCAATCCTGCCTGGATACAGCGGCAAACTCTGCCATCTATTGGTGAAGTAGTTATAGATCTGCTCCCAGGGCAGTAGAAATGTAGGGAAGACATATGACACGAAGGGTGCAGGCAATAACTTCAGAGGAAATGGGATTTGATGGGCTTTGCAATTCATAGTTGATAGGGGGCTGGGGGTAGGAATACTCAATACAGCATTCATCTCTGGCTGATGATTTTACAGGACAATAAACTTAAAAGCTGCTTGCACCAACTTGATTGATGGAGTTGGGTTTTCTCTTTCCAGAAACAGAAAAATTTTGTTTATATGTTGACTTTAACTGTTCGTATGTGGAGGAGATATGGCTCATCTAATTTTGGATGTGCTGCTGTTTCAGGTTTTATAGATGATGTGGGCAGAGACTCAACCAGGAGCTGATGCTTTTGTTTTTCTCATGTAATGATTATCCATTTACTGTTATAATTTCCCGTTAATAAAGTGATGATTGCTTAAGTGGTTTGTAAATGAAGGATTACTCCTTGCTTTTGAAGAAAATGTCAAATGACGTAAGTCATTCATTAGTGCTAAAGCAATACTATTGAGTTTAGAGCCATTTGTCAAAGAAAACACACAGATAATGACCCCATATTGGGTTCTAGATTCCAATGTGCATTTTATATAATTTTCTGACATTTCATGGGGCAAGTGGTTTTGACAAAGCATACAAATGGATTAAATTAATTCAAGCACATGTTGATGATGTTTTCCTTTGCATGACTCTGCAGCACTTGCAAACAAACTCCCACACACACACAACATACACAACCCTGACAGCCAATCTTATTGACAGGGGAAACCTCTCTTGATTGTGTGCATCCATACAACATGGCCCGTGTGCTTTTATGGCAGCTCCTTTGTCCTTTTTTAAAAGCTCCATAAACAGCACATGTGTAAATCAAGGCGGACTCTCCAGCTCTGCCTCACAGATTGCGGTCCTCCAATACTATTGGATCGTGTTTCACCACCAAGGGACTAATAAACCATTAGTGCTTGGGACAGATAGTGGATATCGTGTGTCTTTTAGTGGATTAGACATCATGCGCCATGTTGCAAGTGAACATGCTCGTATATTTCTTCTTCCGAAGCTGATTCTGCAACAACTTTGTTTTTTGTGATAGCCCTGGGAGCAGTGAAAGTGTGGAGTTAGGCTGCTTTAGTACTTAATGAAATATAATAAATCTCAGTGATAAAAGTTTAAACTAATGGCACTCTAGTTTACCACCAACAGAATGTTATTGTATACCTAAATCACTTTTGCATATGTTAACGGGGTGTAATAAGGCAGCTGTAATGAAATGTTGCAGTTTCACGAGCGATTATCATTCGATAATAGTTTTATTAATGGTTTTTCAGACAGCAGATGGGTTGCTGGTTTTCTCAGTGATGGGTGTGTTCACGTGGCCACACATACCTGATTCTTCATCTTGCATTCAAAAGAGCCCACGTTTCCGCTTTAAGACTGCTGCAGAAATCAAAGCTGTGACGGTGCAGTCTGACCACCCAGCAGCCACCTTGACGAGGCATTTGCCTCAGGGGCCTCCGCTTTCGCTTGATGGGTTTCATTATTTGTTGTGTGAGTTTGTGTTGGATGATGACGGGGTGTAATGTAACTCATAGCTCTCCAACTTGGCAGGAGCAATGTTGTATTTGGGAACGAGTCAAATGTTCGAAATATGCCCGTCAAGGGAGGGCTTAAGCCTTTTGGCGAGACCGCAGTCCCACTTAGGCATTTTCTGAAGGGATATCTTGGAGTTTTATCTTGTTGATGGATGGCACGGCGTCAGAGGCAGAGTATGATGCTGAACAGCAACTGATTAAAATGTGTGACAATGAATTTGAATTGCTAAAGGTTATGCATTTATCTCTACTGGACACTTTGGGCAACGAATGTCTGCTCTGCTGAACTGTGAGCACGACACCAAAACCTTATCAGTTTCACATTTGAGCCAGAGACTATTCTGATAAATGATGGAGCTATTTATCAGGAGACCAACAATATTTGGTCTTATCTCTGCTACTTTTTCTAACAGTTGCGATAAGGGGGAAAGGCTCTTTTTTTTTTTTTTTGTACTCAACATCCTTAAGTTTTGACTTGTGTATATTTAAGTATAGGATTTATTTACTCTGTAAGTGTAAGAGTAAATTTAAAGATTGTAAAACCTCTCGATTAATAGGATTAAGGCAATTTTAGACATGAGACTTGGGACATTAATGGGTTAATTAGACCATTATGTGTGATAGCATTCAGTCATTCAGACATTGGTGACTTTTGTGTAGATGCTCTTCATGGCGTCATTCAGACATGCCTATAAAAGTGTCATAAAGAGCGCTGGTGTGTGTGCGATATTTGCCATTCATGCTAGATTAGGCTGTAAATCATGTGAGGGATAATATAAAAGTCTTTATAGAGTCACAGTTTTCCAAAGCATCACACTGAGTCAACAATTTACACTGGCGTGTCAAGCACAGGGTGGATTTGCAAAACATATCAGAGGTAGATGGAAGCAGCTGAAAGTACCCGTTTTCTGTAGACTAAAAATTATTGATCAAAAAGTGTTATTATGAAACAGCAAACTGGTGATTTCATATGAGCACAACATCATAAAATTATGAATTAAAACCAAGCTGCACCATGTTAGACATTAAAAGATGAAAGCAAATGAAAACGACGAACTATAAAAGGACAGAGAGCAGAAGCTGCAGCTGCAGCTAAAAAGCTTTTAATCAGTTTTCTGTTCATTTGGCAATGGGCTGAGAACCTGATACTGCCTCTAAAACCACAGAGGAAGAGAGTTTGGTTGGTGCTGGTATTTATTTATTAATGCAATCAGTTGGATTCCTCTAAATAACTCTTTATATGCCAAAAGTCAACGTGTCTCTGTGTGGAAGCATCAGATTAGAGCCGTGTTGAAAGCTTAGGTTAGTAGATCCAACCTACTCAGATTTCCACAACAAATGCTCACCAAAAAGCAGCAGGGGGGTCGTTCAGACATGACATTGGCACGTTCACTTGTCACCAGATTAATGGAAAGTGTCAATGTCTGAGAAGATCTTTAATAACAACACAAACCGTACAGCAAACAGCTGTATTTCGTTGTATAATACTGTCATGCAGAATTTTAGTTGATGCATGTCTTTTTTGTCCAAATTAACCGTCCAAGAAAAATTTGTTCAACAATCAGGAAACAGAGGAAATCCTCACATTTGGCTAACGCCAAAAAAAAAAAATTGGGTTCTTTGTTCCCTCATTTTTGTTCCCAAACGGAATGTGTGAGCAGATGATAACTGCTTCTCTGTTTCTCTGACATCTTATCATGCCACTTACCACGCCACAAATATTCTGCTATTTCAAATTCATTGTTGTAAAAGCGCCCCCATCTCTGTCGTCATTAGATACCATGTTGCTGCGCGCCCATTTCTCCCAGTCCCATAATTAGATTATTGGAACAAAACGGAACAAACAACTTTCTCTGCTGTGAAACATGTCTGCAGACAAACAGTCAAACAGAGACTGTTGGCATCCACAGCCAGACAGCGGCTACATTTTACATCTGTGCCACTGAAACGATTCCCCTTTCAGCCTCATGACCCAGGATTTGTTATTATGCTCCCTAATTACTACAATTGTTTTAACAGATATGAGCCAGGAAGCATTTTTTAAGGGTAATTCATAATAAAGCAGCTATTGAAGGGGTTCTGTAGTATAATTAATTCTGGTCGCGTAATAATACGTCAGTTTTTGGAGGCAAAGGCAGTTTATTATAAAAGATAACAGAATTTCATGAATAGCGTGTGTGTAACCTCACTTTATTAGAAAAAAATATCACAAATGTAGTCTCATTGTTCTCACTTCAACAACCGGCATTGTAGCATCTTTTGAGGTGAACTTTGGAGTTAAGCAGATGAATCTGTGCTTTATAGGACCATTGTAATCTCCTGGAAGAGAGTCAGCCCGGGCGATGATTGCAGCAACGACCTTTTACTTTCACAAAATCTCAAGTGAGAAAGTATGTGCACTGTGAACAGACGAGAGCCAGTAACACGTTTCCTTAGTCGCATTAAGATCTGTCGCCTCTTATCTGGACCAGCACCAGAACAAGACTTGTCTCTCATCCATGTCTGAAATAGCCGGCACAGTGAATCCCCACAGAGCGCGGAAAAATAAAGCCGAGCCACGGATAAAGAACATGCGTCGGCGGCCGGATAATTTGGGAGATCTTTTTAGGTGCTGGCTGGACTTTTACCTCCTACAGGAGGCTGAACTGGCATAGTCTACACTACACACACACACAAACACACACACACACACACAACAAACACAAGCAGCAAAAACTTCGTCACCTACAGTATGCTTATTGTGCATTCTTTCTTTCTTTTGAAATTATGGATCTATTTTCATTTTCTGTTTGATGAAACCCTTTTGGTTTGGTGTGAATAAATGGCCAAATGTGATGAAATTAAGTTGTTTACAAAATAAATAGGTAGCAGATTAAAGGAACCTGAAAACCTGGATAAGCATCCCTAAAGGAAAACGTCTTAGTTTTGTTCCAAAAGAAACATGTTAGAGAATATCTTTTAGAAGAAGAGTGTTCATTCCCCGAGAGGATTACCATTAGCTTGTAGGGTCAAATAGTACGCTGAAGCAGTTCTGGAGGCTTAAAGCTTCATTTCTGGTTGTCCTTGTGTCACCCGTGCAGCCGGCAGGCACAATGAAAAAGTGTCATGTGATGAGAAGCCCAGCATTGATTTCTTCACCAGCAGGATTCAATTTAGCCGATGCAGAGCAGCCACAACAGAGGGACTGTGTCACAGCACATTTTATCACATTATTTCAGACCAAATTTGTGAATTTTCCACAGTGAGGAAAACAAAAGTTGGACAGCATTTAGTTCAACTATGTGAAATTTTATACACTGAACTGTGCTGCTGCCAGTTTGGAAACACTCTTGACAAAGCTGCCTTTTAACTGAACCTGGAAAGTATGAGAGTTTATTAGCTGTGTCACGTGACCTGCAAGCCTTCAACACATGTTTCACTTTGCTCAGCACTAATTCTTATTTTTACCTTTGGCCTATTGTTTGATTATTATTGCAATTTGTAAAGTTCACTATATGAGACATGTGACACTTCTGTGAATTTATTGCTCAGCATGGATAAGAAACTCACAGCTGAGTGTAAAAAAACAGACATTTTCAACAAGGATATGCTTAGCTGAGAGAAAATTAGTGCACTGCAAAGATGATTATAGCAGTTAATCAAAAAATAACTGCAATGTGTGGACCACCTGATGGTACTAAATAACCACATAGGAGCATCTGCGGGGGGAAGAAGAGGGCTTGTTTTTGTTTGTTTTGTTCTCCCTTTAAAGTCCTCTTCTCAAGAACACAGTTCACATTTGCTGCATGTTATTGTTTCAGGGACAACTGCAAAGATATGTTGCCTAAAAATAGGAGTCTAGAATGGTTTTGAGAAACGGAAAGCTTTTATAAATTATTCCATATTGTGATGGGGGGCGAGCAGCTCCTCACAGTCTCCATAAAGAGTCAGACAATCTTTCCTCAAGCTGGACAGTCACAAGACCAACACAGTGTCACATGGATGGAAACACACTGTTTTTTTTTGTATAGTGTGGTGGTGTGTGAGGATTCATTATTTCAGGCTTGAGCTTTTTTTTTCCGACTGAACTGGTCTCAAACAATCAGGAATTGTTCAAGAGTCTTATCCTACGTACAGATTAGATGGATTATTTGAGGAACATAGCTTGATAGAGGACAGAGTGAATTACTGAGTTATTAGAGTCTGGCTGGCAGCGTGAACTGGTGGATCAATATGTGAATACAGTTTCCAAGATTTTCCAGAACATATTAGGACCTAATAATAAGGAATTTGGTCCTGACAAGATCTTAAGGTTCAATAAAAATATTTACATACATCTTCAGATGGACAGAAACATCAAATAATCCACAGCACCAGTATTTATTTAAGAATTACTCATCTAAAATACAAAGCATTTTGTGGGATATTAATTTCATGATTCAATATCCTCCAGAACTACATTAAGCAGCAGAGCCTTGAGTAATACTTTTCTTTATGATGTAAACAGTTTCTGACATCACTGAGACAGACTGATAACGTCGCTGAGATTCGCCAGCACGTTTGGGCACATCGCTCCTGAGGTTTCTACCCCAGCGTTTTAATCCAGTTAAAGTCTGGACGTTTACTGGTCTGTTGCAACACTTTGCTTTTTCAGCCACTCAGCTGCAGATCGGTGTTCTTCGGGTCATTATCCAGTTGCATCCAAGCCGAGCGTGAAAGACCCGGCGTTTGACAGTGGAGTACTTGTGCATGCAGAGACGTTCATGGTCAACTTCTTAAGTTGCTCAAGTCCTTGTGGTTTCAAAACAAACCCAAATCAGCAGCCATCCACCACCGAGCTTGACAGTTGGTATGACGTGTTTTATTGACAGGCTGCATTTGGGTTTAACCAAGTAAGATGCTCATCATTTTGGTGAAACATCTCCACTCTGTAAAGGACAGTTTTCTAAAAGTCTTGTGGTTTGTTCAGATGCAGTATTGCAACTCTAAGCCAGGCTGCCATGTTCTTTATAGAAATAAAGAGTTTTTCTCCTGGTAACCCTTAAGAGCAAGCCATGGTTGTTCAGTCTTTTGCTTGTTACGCTGACATGGCTTTAACATTGAACATACAAACTGGAGTCTGACATGTAGTTATTGTGTTTTTACTCCGCAAAAACAGCCCCTCTTGAAATACATACATAATATTCCACACATCTAGTCAAAGTTGTCTTATTTTAAGCAAAACAATCTTAGTCCATGAGGTAAGAAAAGTGTTTTAATTCTTAAAACTAACAAAACGGTCTAAAATAGTCTTGTTTGTTTTGTTTTTTTACTTAGAAATGAGTTTTTGCTGTGTGACTGCATCTTTGAGCATTGCACGATCCGACCTTGGGATGAGCTTCCTGGTACATCCACATCTGAGAAGACTGGCAACTCTCTTGAATATTTTTCACTTGCCAGTAATCTTCCTTGGCAGGAAAGATTATTGGGCGGGAAGATTAATGAATCACAAACAATGCATCGGTGGGCGAATTAGATCAACAACAAATTAATAGATTGCTGGATGCTTCACCAAAAGGATTTATTCTCTACGATGACGTTTAGTATCAGAATGGAAGCACGTCTAAATAAAAAGATGGATAGATTAGTGTTTGCTGGATGAAGAAATCATTTAATCAGCAGGTAATGTTTTGATTTCAAAGACAGAAGAATCTGCAGGAAAGCTATCAGTCCAGCTGGGTAAAAGAGGCAAACAAAAGGCTGACAAAAGATCAGGTTAGGATAAGTTCAGATGGACGGATCACCGGATATGAAAGAATTATTGGATGAACAATTAATAAACAGCTGATAGTTGATTGAAAGGGTAAGTTGATATCTGAATGGCAGGTTATGCGTTACAGATGGTATGGATGGTGGGGGATTAACTTTGTTCTTTTGCCATCTAAAAATGCAAAACCGTATTAGTCAGCAAGTCTGCCGTCAGTTGTTTAGTCTTGTGTGTGGCCACAGAACAGAAATGTGCCACATCACAAAGTAATGTCATGAATCTCAGCCTTCTTTATGTGGTTTCAGAACGAGCAGTTGCTTCACTCGTCCTGCACTCTGTTGAGCTCAGCCTGACGCTGCGATTTCAAGGAAGAAAAAAAAAAGTAAAAGGCCTCTCTTCCAGATGGTTGTATTTTTGCCATTCCACATTGCCACACAAATGAAACAGGACAATGAAATGTCTTGTGGCTGCAAAATGATTAGCATGTGGCCCACATCCAAGGAAATTTGAGGAGCGAGTCTTCAAAAATAATTTGGTTGTTTGTCTTTCGTTTTGCAGGGAAATGCTACTTCTTTTAGTCACTTTATGCAGAACAGAACCATGAGATCTTGCTCAGTGAATTAGACTTGTTTAGTATTCGTGCTTCTAGTCTAAATGATCAAACCTTTACCATTCTTTTCATCAATATTTCATTAGTGGGGTAAAACATTGAGGAAAATGGAAATTGTATCTGTATCTGTAAGTATGAGTACTTAAAGTGTGATTGAATATTTTCCGCATCAATTTTGCTAAGGCGATGTGATGTTTGGTGTTTTTTTATTAACTGGTACAAACACCAACTACCAACAAACTTCTGCCATTTCACCCCATCATGACTTCCCAAATTGCCTGAATTATCAGGTTGCAAAGGGATTTCAGTCTGGTATTCCCTCTTGCTGAGGTTAAAGTGCCCAAATTAGGTTGGTTATTAAATCCTTTGTGATCACAAAAAGATTAAAGAGGGGAGGGAAAAAAGAAAGGGAAAATGATGAGAAAATGTATTAGTTAAGCAAGGGATTCATCTCTGAAACTAAACGAGAGCTACAGGGCAAAGCGGAGAAGAGAAACAAAGTAATGAAAGATAAAAAGAGAGATGGAAGTGCACAGACTGACTCAGAGAGACAGAGGGCTTCAGGCTTGTTGATCATGGTCAGTCTCATCCTGACCTCTGTGACTGTCCTCTCACTGTTTCTTCTCCTCTTCCTGCAGCCTCGGGCTGCTCTGTCACTTTTCTTCTTCTCTGTTCCCCATCATGCTCTCTTCCCCTCCTGACCTCCCTGTGCACTTGCCATGTTATCATCCCTCTTTTTACTGTGTTTGCCATATGCTCTCTCTTTGTCTTTCTCAGCTCAGTGTAATGAATGATGGTTAACCTCAGATTGTGCCGCCTGGTCTCTTAGCTCTGTGTCACAAGAAGAGAGAGCACATGGAATGAGTGTGCAGTCATTTCCTACTTAGAGCTGCCCTTTCAGTTGAACCACATTATCAACTGAACCTCATTATCCTGCTCAGTCTTACAACAAAACATGTAATGGACATGTTAGTCCAAATGTCCTCAACTGAAAAGAAATTGTCTGATATTAATATTTTACATTACCTGATGCTTTACATATTCATGCAGTGTGATGCCAAATATTTAGGGAGCAGTATTATGAAAAAAAATTAAATTTGCTGCACTTAAGAGAACCTGTAAGGACGACATGAGTAACTACCAACGCAAGAACTTTGATATTAACAATCTTTTGTTTTTTTCAGTCTAAAAAAAAACATCGCCTGGGGATCAGGTTGATCAGGATTTTGTAGTGTATCCCTGTGACATTATAAATAAAGCATGTTAGACATTTCAATTAAGACCTCAGTAATTTGTGTCAACTGTTAAAAAGGGTCATATGGCTGTGTATGTATGCATTTCTTTTCTTATAAACTGTAACCCTAACAGTTCATTTGCATAAGGCATATTTATTATTTGTGTGTTTATGTGTGTGTCATTGTGTGAAGTGTTTCACCTGCAGGAGACAGTGATCACAGCGCTTTCAAATTTAGGATTTATGACAATAAAGGCAACTCCTGGGCCACCATAAAAGCAAACTTTCACCGTCTAACTTGCAGCAGGAGCAAATGTTTTATTCTGCTTCTCAGTATCGGTAGTGTCATGGGGCTCAACAACAACCTGCAACGTTTTGCAGAAAACAAATCTGCTCGGGACATGCTGACATCAGTTGTATTAGTATCTTTTTGGGATTATATAAAAAAAATCCATTATGAATTTTATTCTTGATAATGACTCGTTCCAGTCATTGCAAATATTAATATACATTTAGGCCTTGTCAATATGAAGTCTTTTATTTTAAAGCAAGAAAAATCTGCTTGGATTTGAACCCTTACAGTGGTGACATCATTGTGTTCTCTCACAAGAGATAAAGTCACTTGACAGGTGATGAAAGTGTTGAATTTTATGAAGTGTCAGCTGAGGCTCGAGTCTGTCCTTTTACTGGCCTGATGCTTGCGCCTCAAGCAGAGAGGCACAAGCATCTCTGGGATGGAGTCACACAGAATCGTATATTAGTGTAAAGAAAAACAACATCCACATAGAGAAGAATGGTGGAGGAATGGCACAACTTGAATTGAACTGTGTGTCAAATCTCCAACGTTTTCAAAGCACTTGAAAGTTGTCATAAACACATTGGATCAGGAACCTGATGGTTTGTCGATGTACTTGACAGGTGGGACAACCGAGGTTGGTCTTGTAGAAGTTGCTTCAAACAAAAAATACAGATGAGATGACGAGTTTTGATAAAGAGTTCACAAACAGAAAGTTAATGTTGATTTAATGGGAAATGTAATTAACTTCCACCTCCTGTTTAGTAGACCAGCGATTGAAGAGTGGAAAAACACAGTCCTTCACCAGCTGATTCAGGTCTTACGACAGCACATATCTGTCCAATGGGAGGAAGAGTGAACTCTGAATCCTGCCATTGTTTCTCTTATGTAAGTGAAGATTATCTAAAACTGCTTTTCTAAACAGTTACGGCCACATACTCTGAATCACACATATGGAAACACTACCACTGAACTAACACTTAAAAGCAAGAAAAAACACAACCAAAATCACGTACACACAACAACGCCAACAATTTGTGGTGCACGAAGATGCACGATGAAACTACATGCAAACTTTCACACACAAAATGAAAACACATGTCAGATTAGACCCTTAGCAAGCAGATTAATGAGGAGAGAGTTGTGTGTGCAGGGGTGGGGAGGGAGATCTGCTTGCTACGTCACACGTGCAGCTGCAATCCGAGGATTTACGGATGCGCTCCCTGATACGCTCCAGATGTGTTTGAAGCATCTGCACGCCGGTTCATGACAAAGGCGCCTCGACCAGAAAAACCTTCTGAAGTATTGAGGCATATTTTAAATCATTCTGGTGCTCAGCATTTATGTCTGCAATCGCGTATTAAAGTCGTTCATTGTAAACGTGTTACACAGCAAGAATGAAAATGGCAGATGTTTAACAGATTACTGAGTTGAGTATTTAAGTAGTTTTGCCATCTTTGACTTTTGGGTGATGTGAGGAATCCTGATTTCAAACATATATCACGTTACAATAGGGCCAGAGAAATAGACCATACATGATCAGGACTTGAATGAGGCAACACTGAACTAAATTGCTCCTGTCTCTTAAAAATGCATATTTTGAATGCGTAGAATACATATTTTATTGTTCTAATGGAATGAACCAAATAAAGATATACTATTGACAGTATTTATGAACAGAAAGAGCTACAGTAGCGTCATACCTCAGCAAAGCCGTCTTGGAAAACAGCCTTGTGCCCCCCCCCCCTCCAAAAAAAAAAAGAAGAAAGAAAGAAACATCCAGTTGGAAAGAAAAATCGGTCCTCTGTGAATTCTAAAACACCAATAAAGAGACTGTTAAATAGAAATACAAAATGTCTTGGCAGTTAACAGATCCAGAGAGAAGTCTCAGTCTACCTCAGTTCATGTCAAACACATTAAAATTAAACTGACCTGCGTGTGTCTGACACCATTCAGAACCAAAAGCCGTCTGTCGGTTATAAATGGTTGTGACTGAAGTTCACCGCGTACGGTTCAGCTCCTGTCTTCCTTCATTCATGTAAACAAGATGCCGAGCCAAGAGGAGGTCAGTGTCAGGATGCAAGGGTCGAGGTCAGTCAGCGGGTCAAACCGTGTTTTGACCTCCTCTGGGGAAGGATGAGCGGCTTGGGCGGCTTTGTCCCTTTTAAACATGCGTGGTGGGAAACGGGCTCCCTGTGGAGCTTAAGTGGTAGTTCAGTTGCAGAGATGGACAATAAAGTCTTTTTCCTTGCTCGGCCTTGTAAAGGACTGTGTTGTCTGTCTGGGCAAAAGCGCCGCAGGGTGACCTCCAGTTGTGGAGGACGCATGCACACATATCTAGAGGGTAGATGATAAACCGATAAATATGTGGGAGGCCCACGCATACAAACACACATTCAAATGAGTCAAATTAAAACACAGATGCAGCTTGCATGAATGTTTTCAAGCCGATGACCCACATCTCTGAGGTCAACTCTGCACTTTGCTTCTAAACAAGAAAAAAAAAACAGGGCTTTTATTTTCACAAAACTCTACACTCGTGTAGCTTTTGCTCAGATTGGCTGCCCGTCCGTGACTCTCAAACCCTGCTTTATATTAACTTTTCAATCCATTAAGGAGCTTGCTGAATGTTGGAATGTCTCTGTGCCATGAGCTCTAGTTAATTATGAATCAGACCCCTGAATGAAGGGAACTCAGCAGGTTTTAGCGAAATGGATGTGTAAGTCATTGTAGGAGTTGAAAGCAAGGCTGCAGAATAATCCGTGTGCCGTTATGCGCTCATCTTTTTTGATGTTGTGTGCTAACCTCTAGTTTGGCTCACATGAAGATAAGTGACAATAGAAAGAAGTTGTGGTTCATTGGTGTTATCCTCACGCAGATCGTCTCAGGTATAAGTGAATGTACTCTGTTAACGGTTAAACGCCTGCTCCCTGTGTGTGACAAGATTTATGCATAAAGGAGAATCTTATATTTCAGCCGAGCCTTGCGAGGATATCTGTTTCATAACCCCGAATCAATCGCATGCTGTTCCAGTAAAAATCTCTTACCAGCATGTCAATTATGGTGCTAAATTGTTAGCTCGGAGCTCCAGAAGCAGTAATCCACAATGAAAACAAGGACAATTTGGGTGTTTATGTCTTTATGACTGAAAAGCTAATTTTGCAAATGGGCTAATCTCCATATAACTTGGTTTATTTTTCAAATGTTAGTCATTAAGACCCAACACCATCGGGCAATTCTGCTTCAATAACATTTCCCTCTGAGAACGAAGGCTGTTTCTAAGCCTCCAGCTCTTCGTTTCTCCACCCACCTCCCTGTCAGTGAGTCTGTCCGACGGCGCAGTCAAACAATCCCTGCTGGAGTTTCTAAATTTGTGTGTGAGCAGAGACAGATAATTAATGTCACATGTTTTGGGGGACAGGAGAGGCAAATGTATTAGCGGAGCAGGCCTCCCCGCCAATGCAAACGAACACGTCGAGGGCTGACACATGTCAGAGAGCAGTGGAAGTGACACGGCGTTTATTACTTTGGTCTTGGATCACTTTAGAGAGGTGTGGCTTGAATGTCGGCTGAAAAAGCGAGTTTTTCCTCCCAAATCTCTCAGATACACGCAAACAGGTTTTGCCTTACACAAAACTCAAAAAATACATTTTAAAAAGCCCTTCTGTGTTTGAATAAGTATAAAATTAGCCGGAGAGACTTGGGATGTCTGGAGATGTTATGGAGATAAGGATTAAATGTTAACCATTTTTGGTCATAAAGAAAGAGCTTGCAGTTTCTTGTGGATTTTTATCATGAGCACGTTGAGCAGCTACTATTGAGAATGACTATTTTTACACATTAAACTCCAATGAAAGCTAGTTTCATATTTCGGCGTCTCCAAGCGGTCCAGGTGAGCAGCAGGGAAAACACCGCTCTCCTTTCTTCGTCTGTCGGATTAAAGATTCCTAAACGAGAACAAATTCCACCTCCTCTTTGCCTCCGCTTTAATTTCCCAGCAGAATTGTGCTGCTGTGGCTGTGTATGTGCACGGCCGTGTTGAAGGATGAAGACCGTCATACTTTGACTGCTTGCCCCAATTAATTTTTTTTTTCTTTTTGAGGGGGTGCTGGGGCAGCAAAGGCACTGTAGCTGCGTGCGTTGTGATCCTGGTGGCTTTAACAGGATTTGCATGTATTTGTCAGTTTTCAGAATCATTCTTTATTGTTTTAGTCCAGAGACAGAGTTTAAAACAAAAGTAGCTGTCATCAAACAGCCAGGTTGATATAAATGGATCCAGAAACTCGCTGAACACAGTTTTCTTCACATTTCTGGTGTTCTTTAAGGTCTGGACTGTGGGTTTCGATTTTGGACTTTTTAGTTTTCTTTCTAGGAAATAAACCAGTTAAAGATAGCAGACGCTGTATGCTTTCGCCCAGCCCAGCTTTTTTTTTTTTTTTTTTTTTTGTCTCTTACCCTCTTTGAGTATGACATTGAAGAATTAACTATGAAATACAACAGTTTGTTTTTGTGTAAACCTTTACATGTATATCTTTTGCATACTTGTGGGTCCTGTCAGACTGTTTTCTACTAAAAGGAGTTTTGTGGTGTCTGTTGCCACATCTAACAACCATTCACTCAAAATAAAACTCTCCTGCTTCAACAAAATCCCAGCATTTCAAAAGTGTCGTGCAGCTTTGCCTTCATACTCATGCTGTGACGGTTGAGGTTAAGAGTCTTTTAAGGAAGATGTTGTGTCTCTAGGGGGAATTTAACATTAAAAAAAAACAGGCTTCACGTGAGTTATTTGGTTTTAGGAATACAGATGAGTGTTGATGAGTGACTCAGATATGTATGAGTGTGTGAGAGGAGTCATGAGCTGGAGTGAATGAGTGAGTTTAACAGAGAACAGAAGATGACTTTCTCTTTTTTTTCTTTGGCGAACACGGGGGAGGTGAGAAACGGTAGGAATAAGCTGGTATGTGTGTGGGATGGCAGGTGGCATCATAGTGTGTTTTCAGTTCACAGATAACACCACTCACACACACGTGCCATCTGTAGCCTTCCTGCAGAGCTCAGTAAGCGACTGGTCGGACTGAATTTATCTGCAGTGAAACACAGAAATGGCTCATGTTTTACAGATTGCAAACATCGTGGCATTACAGCCTCCCATGTGAGTGTGTGTTTATGTGTACGTTCATGTGTTGCTTACACTGTAGGGACAAAAACTGCCTCACTGCCTCATTGTTGAGGCTTATCTTATACTTGTAGAAATAAAAAGCTGTTGACTTTGTTGGAGCAGTGACTGTATAAGAAGAAAAAAGCCAGGAGCTGGATGTGTGCTGTAGTGGTTCGGGTTCTGTTTAGGTCCATTCTTCTGGAAATGTGTGGCTGTTTTCACATGAAGAGCAATATTCAGGTTTACTATGAAAAAGACACCATTTTTATTGTGATTTTTTCATGACAGCAAAGTTTCCTTAATGACCAAAGCTCACAATTTGCTCCTGTGCATCACTGCAGTCGTTGCATTCGTTCAAGACGCATTGGCTTTAGTCGGGTTTACATCTAAATATTGCTCTTCATGTAAACCTACACACTGTGAGTCAGCTTTGAAAAGACCAAAAATACTAAACATTACTATAAATGTTTATACAAAGCACTAATTTTAGATTAAGGGCTCTCAAGAAGCCTCCATATGCCTGAAGAGGAAGTAGCAGACATCAAACAAACCAGACAAAACTTGCTGAATGATGTTTTCTGATTTTTATTTTCTTTTTTTTTTTGCTTAGAAAGTTTGTGAACTGCATCTATGGGGGTACGTGATTGTCTTATTCTGGAGTTTTTGACTGGATTGTTTATCAAAATCAATATGGATGAATTAGCAAGAGCATTTTTTCAGAAGTAGGCCATTGAAAATGTGATCAGCTTTTGATGCCAGTGTGAATTTGGGCTGCTCTTGTTCTTATTTTTGTTTTACTGCTAATTAAGATACACAACGCAAGCTAATGGAGGTTAATTCGTCAAAGGTTAGTCATAACTCCTTAACGTAAATGTAATCTGTTTGTAGATGCTGGAGGTGAGTCATCTTCAAGTAGTCCTGGTAATCAGTCACTTATGTGTTAGTTCTTTTACATTTTAAATGCAAACAGCTGCAAAGCGATTTGGACATAGAGCCAAGGATACACTTTCTGTCTGCCTGGCAAGTGACTTCTTAATGACTGGACGCTAAAAGCTTCAGTGAAGGAATCTGCTGCAGATATAAAGGTGAACTGATGAGTCACTTACCTTAAAATACCCCCTTACTTCTTTAGTGGACATGTTGACAAGACAATCTGGTTTCCCTCATTTCATTTTCGTGCAATGCTTCTGCATTTCCATTTTGACATTTTGCCACCGTGATGTCCAGCAGAGCCGCCAGAGATGCATTGTTTAAAAAACATATTGCATCGATAACCCTAACCAGCCAGTTTCTTCATTTCTTGGTGTGATTCTTTTGAGACAGTTGAGGTTAGATGGTCTGTTTGCTCCAGGCTCCCTGCACATGTGCACACTATGCTGCAGTGTATGATTTATTAAGTGTGTGAGGGTGGAGGTTCATGTTCTTGATTGCCACTTTGAGCAGATTTATTGTTTTTCTTGCTATTTGTGAAGATGATTTATGACTACTATAATCAGTACACATATCACGTGAAAGTTTGCACACAACCGCTCTTTAAACTGGTGCTGTACATACATAAAAGCCCATAAATAATAACTTGTGAACAGGTGGAAGCTTCCTCTCCAGCAGCTGTTACCTGTGGTTTTGAGATTGTATCTTACCTGGTGAAGTTATTTTCAGGTGATATTTAAGGGAATGCATCCGGATAACAATTTGAGCTTTAGCTGCTTAAGTCATCAGGTGTAATCTTCAGATGTGGGTATTAACGGAAAAGAACATTTGGGCCTACTTTAAACAGTACACCTGTCGCAGCTACCTGCTGCATTTTAATGCTTTTTTGCCACTTCGTTATCAACACAATCCCTCTATATCTGCAGCTCTGTGTAACAAGGTTGACTATTGTTGCTGAGGTTTTTGTATCTAATGACAGAAGTCACTAAACGATACGGAGGTGGATGAAACCAGCTGGAGAAAAGTGGGGCTGCCAGAACCTTTATTAGAGTCCTAGATAAAAGTTTAACACCTGAAAATCTGTCTTGGCTGTGCAGAGAAGCATTTTGGAGGAACCTTGTAATGTCTGGAGAGAAGGGAGGAGAGCAGACGGTCTTTGCACAGACAGCTCCAGCTGAAGGGAAAGAAAGATGAATGGAATAAATGAACGAAGGAGAGGAGGAGGTGTGATGCTGGTACTCTGCAGAAACACTGAGTCACTGGCGGTTTTAGCTTTGGTTTGCAGGAGGTTAACGTAACAAAAGCTCAAACTTCGCCTCGTAAATGCTTCTGTGATGCCTTCCAGATGTGCGGTGAGAAGTTGGCTGCAGGGGGAGCGCAACACAACACAGCATTTTAATGACTTTTAATATATGAGCAAAGCGGAGAGGGTGTAAGCTTACAGCTGAGGACTCCAGCCGGCTCGGGAAGAGGTGGAAGGAATGCGTGAGAATTCCCCTTCGCCGTCTGGATCGGATTTATTTACAGCAGTAATCTGCCACATCCTCATTTGTGTTAAATTTGGCAACATTGGCATCGCTGAGCGGTCACGACTGTGGTCAGTTTTCCTTGCACCTACCGTGTCAAAGTTTACAAACTGAATGTGTAAAATCCGTGGTGGGATTCTTCTTTATTGATTCAACCATGTTGTAAATCATGTCATTGCTCACTGCCCATGCAGTTACAGCTTTACTGCGCTGATAAGCTGAGGCTTTAGGAGTTGGGGAGAACGAAGACTTCTACTAACAAAATTACCTTATTTCTCCTTAAAAAATGTAAAGAACATTGTTCCTTAACAATTTGCACCCATGAGCTGTAACATTACAGATATAGGTGAATTAAACTGTTCAACCACTTGTGGCTCTGACAGAAACTGAAATAACCTGCTTCAACCGCGGGCAGTTCTTTGTACAAATGTGGAAACATGTTCATTTCAGCCTGCAGTCCGTTAAGATTGACTGACTTTTAAAAAGAGCTTCAGCTGTTCTGAAGTAAAGGTAGGGTAAGGGATTTTTAATGGCATTATCAAAATGTCAACTAAAGTCAGAGCTCCACCCTCCCCCTTCCCTCCAGTGGTCCTCCTCATGAACTCTCCCAAACCCTTCTGTTAAATCAGATCACAGTGGTCTGGTGCGTCTAGACCACTTCTTTTATAAAAGTCAACAAAGCCTTTTAAAGCTATGAAAAATAATATTCCCCCTATTCTACCTCACAGTGGTTTTGGCTCACTGGATGCCCCTGAAGGTCCTCTCACAGCTCTCAACTGGTCCTGAAGTACCAATAACCCACTTTGAGACGAATGTAAAAGAAAGAATGTCTCATGTTTATTTACTTTAACCGTTACGTTGGTGTAAGCTGATGTTTCCGCCCCGGGCTTTCAGGGAATGTGTACAGCCACAATAGGCTCCAACAACGGATTAAAGCCTGCGAGGCAACACCCAGGGCATTTACACACAAGTATATTAGACCTTTATGAGGCTTTGGTTCCTTTCATGTGGTTTAAAGGGGTTAAACTTGGATTTCTTATGTGAGTGGGCTCTGTGGTTTGGGGGATTTGTTGGGTGTAACGCGTGTTTAAAGGGAGTCACATCTTAGTGACATCAGCTGTAAATAAAACAACAAAAACAACATTTCTAAATGAGGTCACTCTCATGTACATTTGTAACAAACATAAAAATGGCATTTCTGCGATGAGTAGATTTTCTTTTTCAAAGTGAAATAATGACAAGTAACTTAACGTACACTTACTAAGAACATATTATCCCAACTAAATAGTTGGAAGAACTTTAGCTTCCACATCAGCACACAAGGTGGACACACTTGACAAAAAAGGTTAATATCGCTGTTAATATCACTGGTCAGTCAAGCTGTTAACTGAAAAGGTGGAGTGTGTTTAGGGGTTCTCGTGTGCTTCAGACCATAACTGCGTTTAATCAATCAGGAAATAAGGTGTTTATTTCTCAGATCTAGTGCTTTGATTTGAGACCACAACACAGCCGCCGGTAGAGTCGAGGGAGGAAAGGCCGAGTTGGGTGTTTACGAGTAGTCACGGAAAATTGTGTCCATGTACGCTCGCCGATATACATGTATACAATGTTGATGATGTTTGGTGTAACGTTGCCTTGAGGACAAAGTATATGTGTCCCCGAAGGCCCTGCCCTTTTTAAACCCTTTTTATAACAAAAGTCACAGCAGGATGGTGTTTAGAAACTTCTGTATGTAAATAAAACTGTAATTGTGAAGTTTTTGTTCAGGGAGGGAACAAAAGAGGAGCTCAGGGGAAACATTCTCTCAGTTCTCTGGTAGAAAATTACAACATAAATGCAAAATATCACTGTTTCTGTAGGTTTAACAGAGAAAAAAATTCAGCTTCATGAGTCTAATTGATTTTTTTTCTCAATTAAATTATTTCGCTTTTCTTCTTTAGACTGTGCATTTAAAAAAAATGTACACTGGCCAACTGCAGAAGAAATTCCCTCTGGACACCGCTGGATAGGCGTATAAGCGGCATGAGACGCAGGAAGAGTGCCAACAAGACTAGTGTCAACAAAACACATCCAAATGTCACGCAGTGAAGTGTGCACACTGGTGACTTAGTGGAGTCGGTTTTGCAGAAAAAACTTGTTTATTCTAGATGTTCTGCTGCCATCTTTGTTGTTTTTGTATAGTGGCTCTATAAGTCATTGCATGAAACCCACCCTCTGTTCGATGTGCTTGGTTCGGTCCGATCCGTACTAGTGGAAACAGTTGAAAATGGGATGGTGTGTCATACAAAGAAAAATGTTTGTGGAGTGAGTGGGTATGGCTGGACAGACTAACTTCAGCATTTGTTGAATTTAGTCTGTTACCTCTTACATTTGCTGTCCAACACAGACTGAGAGTGCCAGTTAATAGTGTAAAATGTTGAATTTAGCATCTGCTCCAGGGTCATCAGATGAAATGAACTGTTCAGCCCTTGAGCAAGGCATTCGCCACGGACAGCTGCATTTGCAGGGCAGGAGCAGCCGCTGTGCTTAATGGGTGATGTGAGGGGATGGAAAGGAGGCTGCAGGGCTGCAGACTGAGCGGCTCTGTTTAACTAGAGTGTGAAGGGACAGAGCCACTTCATTAGCCAGCCTGTGTGTGTAAACACCAACTGCCTGCAGGACTGGCCGCAGTCACCGACCGACTGACTGAGTTTAGCCGTCAGCAGACAGCCACACACACATTTTCTCTCCGCCTCACCCTCCTTATTGCTCTGATTTTATGAGCTTCTGTAAGAAGTTGTGCATTTCTTTGAAACGCAGCATCACCGTCAACACTCGAGCTTTACAGCTGTAGTCATAAGTCAGTTTCTCTCGGGGGGAGTGTAAAGCGGCAACACATGCAGAACTGCACCGAGAGACGTCAGAGTATCAGAAAGAGCAGATTTCATGCACCTGCAGCGCACATGCTTCGATTCTGAACGTGGCGAGAGCTGTTTATGCCCTGAGCTGTCTGACAGCGAGTGCGTGTTTCTTAGAGTGGAAAGTTAAAAAGCCGTTGACATAGTCAATCATACGTTCAGAGGATGTTGCTGCAGAAATGTGCAGATTAACTGAATAAATAACTCGTGTGTTTCTAGTGCAGAAGGGGGCTGCTGGATATGAAACAAAAGTCACAAAGGAGAAGAATAGAGATTTTCCTGCTTTTCTGTATTGGGCTTCTCGAAAGGGAAACATTTTTTTCTTAGTTTTGTTGAATTTAGGAAAGATTTTGAGTTATTTTGGTGTCATTTTGTAGTCTATAATCAGTCCCACATATGAACAGCGTCCCCAGTTTGTCCATGTTTTCCTTCTGTTTGCATTCTTATTGCCAACTTTCTAATCGAGACAAGAAAATTGTCTCAAATAAACCTTATTTACTTTTCAAAATTTCTAAACATTTTAAGAACACTCAGATTTCAAAAGGTAATTATAAGGTAATTTGCAAGATTTATTAGTGCTTGATCCAAAAAAAACAAAAACGTATGTATTCTCAGCAGCTTAGCTTTCCTGGTCGCGTTCTTTAACCAACAGCGTTAGATGCAGAGAAATACATTTTGCGTGTCCAACTCATGAAGGGATTCATTGAAACGGTCATTAAGAAGTTTTCTTTTTTTGTCTGCACGCTAATGCTATTAGCCACGAGGAAGATCATCAGTCAGCTGTCTGAGACAAACCGTCTGGAGGAGCCTCAGTCAAAACCTGCTGATGAAGTTTCTGTGGGAACGCCGTAGGTGTTTTTATCTTTGCGAGTTCAGCTGTAACAGAACCACTGAACCTGGCATGGTTATTAATCAGACAAAGTCTGCAGGCTTGTTTTTGAGTTTGTGTTTTTTTGTGTTTTTCTTTTTTTCAGACAGAATTCTCATTAGTCATACATAACTGTGATTCCTCACATTCCCACCTGGAAGCTTCTGAACGTCAAACTGAGGAAATATTTTGATATTAAACCCAGCTTCCTCTTGTTTGAGAGGTCGGTGGTTGAGTTCAGCCACCCACACCACAGATGAGCTGATACAGGCCAATAAAACTTTAGATCTGCAGTTATTTAAATTTTCCCCATGTCAGCGCAACTCAGAGGCTTAGTTGACCATAAAAACAAACTGTAATAAAATGAAAGAGCAGCATCAAACCAGCTGCAGAGATGTGACGGTAACAAAACATGAATATGAAAATCATGGTCACTGAAGAGCAACTGCACATCATCGCGATCTTCAAGTTGTTGTGATCTCGCTGATTTCTGTCTCGCTGGTTAATCTTTAGAGGAGTCTTTGTACTCGGGTCTATGAAGTGCAAGTCCAGTTTTAATTAATTCAAGCCTTTGAAGCAAAACTCTTGGTGGATGTTTATTCAACTATTTTTTGTTAAAAAAAAAAAAAAGAAAAAAATCACAGTGATGACAAATATATTTAAACAGTTAAACATTCTCGCTTTGGTAAACAAACCGAAAAAAGCTTTTGACACAAATAACTAAAAACAATAAATACCCTTAATCATGTTTTGTGCTGAATTACCTACTTGGAGGCGTTTTACAATCATCTAAATTGTTTAAACGAACAATTCTCTTGGCTGAGCCTTGTTTCATGCCTGTCAGCAAGGTGTATCAATTTATTAAATTTATAAAACTATGTTTGCACATTCAAATTTAGGTGGGTATTTCTTTCAAAAATGCCTATTACAAGGTAATTCCATTTTCTTTCTTTCATGACTGAGTGACTACATATTTTTCCTCTACTTGAGCTGGCAGAAAATGCCTTTAACTACAACAGTTTCATTTTTTGAGATATGATTTACAAAGTTAATTTCTGTGCTGGGGGAAAAAAGGGCATTATCCCTGATTTGTGGCGTTCAGCAAAATGAAACAGATGAATAAGAGGCTGAAATGTCTTTAGTTTTACTACTTTTTCTCAGCCTTGAGCACAACCCTCTTCTGATAAATGTGCTGTGGATGGCTCAAGTGTTTTTTTGGAAGAATGGAAATGGCCCTTTTTTGTTTGATACCAGTTTGACTGAACCATCAGAGTGTGTTTTATATGGTATTCTGGTGTGGCTTTTGTCTTTACAATAGCAGCTCAGACTCAAAAATCCATGTTAAAAGTGTTTGGAGCTCCTGAAGCTAAACTTTTAAGCTTATTAAGGCATTTTATTGCCTAAAACTGTACAATTCTTGACAATCTGAGAGCAAGAAAGACAAGGCACAGCTGCAGAGGATCACAAGCCATATTCTACATTTAGAGTTTTACTCTTATTTTTAGGGAATCCCTCCTTTATGTGTCATCTAAAGTCCATTTAAGCTGCTTGTGGCCTGCTTAAAGCATCTGCAAGTTCAGTGATTCAGTTTTCTGCACAAATGAAAGAAAGAAAGAACAAATGAAAGTAAGAGAAGCGTATACATCTATACGTTGTATACATCTATAAACGGTTTTAAGTAAAAGAAAAAAAATCAACTTAAACTTGTGTGACTCGCCTACGCAGACAGTAGTGGATCTGTATGATGGGCTACTGCCAGGTACTGCATGCACTTCCACACGTTCCAAACTCGAGACGGTGTGAAACGGAAAGAGCGTGGTAGAACTGGTGAAGGTGGAGGTGGTGCCGAGGCGGTGGGAGGTCCACTCACACAGCAGAGGCTGATCAAGTCTCTC
Source organism: Xenentodon cancila (assembly GCA_014839995.1). NCBI lineage: Eukaryota > Metazoa > Chordata > Actinopteri > Beloniformes > Belonidae > Xenentodon > Xenentodon cancila. The sequence continues at coordinate 4,406,575 of CM026207.1, forward strand.
AGTGGGACCCTCGGAGCCTCCTGGTGTTTCACATTTCTGTCACCACAGCCTCCGTCCACCTTCCTCGCTAACAGATGAAGAGACCTCATGCCTCCACACCCCTGTTCCCACTGCAGTTCATAAATCTGGTTTTCTTTTCATTTTCCCACTTGAGAAGAGGCTGATATTTTCTTATCAGCATGAGCACCAACAATGTACACACAAATCTTTTTTTTTTACTCTCAATGCTGTGCCGCGAGTATATGAAACAAAACTGTTTGAGGTGAGATATCACACTTGCGTCACATTTTCAGCCAGCGTGCAGACGGCGTAGAGTCAATGAAGCAACGCTAATCTCGAGACTTGTCTTCAAGACTCAACACGCCCTCCATCATGACGCCTTATGAGCCATTTGTGACTTATCCTGTTCAGATACTGGCTGCAAACATTCACCTCTTCACCAAAGCAAAGACACGCAGCTGAATAATTCACCAACTGAGATTTTTCTTCGCTGTGACATCTTAAATCATTCACTGGAGACGGCTACCATCATGATGTAGTCTTAAAGCAGCAGAAGGAGAAAGAAAACACTGATGTTTTGAGGAAACGCCTCAGTTCAGATGAAACCCAGAATGTCCTCGCGACAAAACACATCTGAGCACCTCTCAACATGACATCGTTTTGTTTGGCTCCACAGTCTGGGTGTGTCAACTTACGTTCACTCGCAGAATTAAATAAAACATGGAGGAGTTGCACATCAGACGAGATATAAGCAGCTTGAGGAGTCATCTGTAGAGAAAAGTCATGCATAAAGCTGCAACAGACTGACCAGTATTAGTGCTGTCATCATGTCCCGCCTTTTGTGTTTGGGGCAACACAAACTGACCCTGCATGTCTTCTCTTCTCCTGCAGGTATGACTATGTGGAAGTTTACAATGGCGGTGATGAGCTTTCGGCCATGTTGGGGAAGTTCTGTGGGAAAATCGCTCCGTCTCCAATCATCTCCAGCGGTACCCAGCTCCTCATCAAGTTTGTCTCCGACTATGAGACGCACGGGGCGGGATTCTCCGTCCGCTACGAGGTCTTCAAGACAGGTGTGTGGTTTCAAACACAGCTTTCACGCTGCTGAAATCCTAGGCTGGAGCTGAAGCGGGGCTCCGGCTGAACGTGATGAATCAACTGATGAGAAACGGGCAATTTAAATCAAACTGCAGTTAATTCTAGTATCCAGAGCGTCATTCTGACACTTGTGGATTAATTTCATGCATAATTAAGATAATTTATGAGGCTGGTAGGCTCTTCAAAGGCAGCAGCAGATGATTAAAACAGGAAGCCGTACCTGTGATTTGTGGCTCATCATGTGCAACACTAATAATAGCAACGCAGTTGAATCTGGAAAAGTGGAGATACTGCAGAAAGGCGATGAGACACAAACTGGAGCCGCCAGATTAGGAGCTCAGGTTGCAAATACACTTAGAGTTTAGGTATCTTTATGGATTTTTAAAAACATTTTGGCTGCATTTACATTTTAATGGATTAGTCCAGATGAAGCAGAAGAGTAAGACTACATCATCGCAGTATAGATATGTTTGGGTGGTTTATTTTTGTTTTTTGAGAACAAACTGGTGCATCAGTTTAATTGTTTTGTTTTTTTGTTGTTTTTTTTTTGCAAAAGAAGGTTCCTAGTTGAGTGAAATAAACTGGGAGCAGGTGGAAAACCTCTCTTAAAGGGGAGATATAATGATATATATTTTTATTGGTATGCTCTTGTGATGATTTATTTAGTTGTCTGAAGATTGATAGTTTACTGAAGATACCCTTCAGATTTGCGGGGTGTTGTGACATCACAGACCCAGATCAGAGTAGAATTTTCCAGCCATCCCTTCTTTACCGCTACCCGTCTTCATGTCTTGTGCATTTGTTATATCTCAGACACCAGTAGTACAAAACTCAAAAGGCCAATACCTGCATAAATAGGAGTGGAGAAAAGTCAAGTGACTGACTCTGCATCTTGAAACCAACTGTTATATGCAGAGCGTTACAGACATGGCTGGGAAAGAAGGAAGCTTTTGTACTATATCGGTTTGATATTTTGACAAATGCATGTCACAAACATTTAATTTATAACAGGAAACTGGGCCAGATGGTTTCAAGTATTTCTTTTAGTGTGGGCAACACTGTAGCATCCTTTATGAAAGGAAAGACATAATTCCATCCCACAGAACTGCTGCTGCAACATTTGAAACAGGGGGATTTTTTTCCCAAATCCTATACAATATTTCCTACCATCACTTAAAATTTTTCAATTATATAATAGAAAAGAGCTTTTGAAAAGGCAATATGATGTAATCCTTTGACTATTGCACTGTGACCAGCGTCTGTGCCTTGAAATGTTCTGGGTCTGTCTCGGTTTGCCTGTGAAATGAAAAGATTTTTACTGTTTACTTTAGCGTTATATGTGTGGAAAGTGTGTTGTGTATTACTTTTGAGTGAATGGTTGAATTCAGCCAAAGTATATTTCTGCTCTCAGCAGCAGCAAGGCAAGACCTGACCAAGAAACCATCAAACACCAAAATCTCCTCTAAAAGGAATGCAGCTTAGACAAACCATAGGAATGTCAGGCTTAATAGCAAAGAGTTAAACAGTACTTCATGACTAAATCAGAGTCGTTCTCCATCCTTTGGTATATGCAACTTGGCCTACACCAGACACGGTGTCAGGCGGGAGGCGAGTGCTTGTTTGAGCGTTCACACGCATCCATCAGACTGCTAAAAGTTAAAAGTCTTCACACGGACGCAGACACGCTTACACACTGTTGAAGGGCTGTAAGTGTTTCTAAATACGGCCATGGCCAAAAGTTTTGGCAGTGACACAAATCCTGTCTTTTCATTATTTTTTTGTTGTTGTTGCTTCAGTTTTAACAGTGATTCTGGATTGTTGTGTGAAGTGTGAAGTGAAAAGTTCAACGATCAGCACAGGTACATGTTTACAAGTCAGCCGAAACCGATCTATCACTCTGATTGAACAATAAAAGCAGACTGACAAAAAGAGGGCAGTCGGGAAGCCATTGTCGCCTCATGATAGAGATGTTTGCCTCCAAGGCACGCAGCCATCATTGCCTTGGATCGTAATGGTCTCCCGTGCAAGAAAATTGCTATTAAAAAAAATGTTGCCCCTGAATAAAATTATTTATTGCAGGAATTTCAAATAGAGAGGCCCAGCTGCAGTGAGGAAAGCCTCAGGGCGTCCATGAGTGTCCAGCAAAGGCCAAAACCATTTCCTTTTGAGGATTCAGCGAAGGGATCATGTCACTACTAGTAGAGTTGCTCAACAATGGCAGCTGGTGGGTGTGAATCCATCTGCATGCACAGTGAGGCGAAGACGTTTGCATAATAGCCCAGTGTCAAGAAGAAGGGCAGCAAAGAGGCCGCGTCTTTCCAAGAATAACATTCAGGACAGAGTGAAATTCTGCAGGAAATACACCAATTGGACAGTACAATAGTGGGGCAAAGTTATTTTCTCCCAAAGAAGCCCCCTTCCAGATGTCTGGATAATCTGGAAAATTGATTATCTGCAGAAGATGAATGCTACCATGAGTCACGAGTTAAGGGTTTCTTAGAAGAAATAGGTTCACTTCAGATTCCACACCAAAACACAGTCATGAATGAAGACTGGTATCGAAATATCTTCTAGGAGGAATTTCATCAAACAATCCAGGAGCAATCTGGTGACAATCCAGGCCTTTTCCAGCATGATGGAGCACCATGTCACAAGGCAAAAATAGCTCAGAGATCATGGCAGGAATCTGCCTGGCTCCTAATCCCATAAAGAAACTATGTTCCCCTCTCAAAAAAACAAGAAGAAGAAAGAAAAGTGATCAACTCAGGGCAATAATTCTGCAAGAATGCATCTCCCGATTTGGCCCAGAAATTGATAGTTACATGCCAGAGGGAACTGAGGAACAGTCAACACTCAGTGATCATATATGTTCTTCAGTATATCATGAAAATATATTTTTTTTTAAACTGCTTAAAGTTTAAAAGTTTAAAAAAATTTAAAAGGCCAGTAGGCAAAACAGCGGCTTTATAAAAACAAACATGTAGGAATGTAAATTATTCTTGGTATCAAAAAAGATATGATTAAAATATTGTTATAAAAAATGATTAAAATATTTTTGTGTGGTTTTAACAATTTTGTAAACTATAAAGATGAGACCTCAAAAGCACTTCTCCTTTGTTTGTTTAAACGTGGGTCGTTCACCCTGTAGTAACCTCTCTGATGAAACACGGTCTATAAATACCTCCCTGTATTTTGGACGTCCTGGATTCCTAAACACCGGACCTCTGAGACACTGACCCCTGTGTTGCAAGCCAAAGCGCCACAACTCACTGGAGGGACAGCAGGTCCCAGGTGGGGCAGGATGCTTGCAGAATAGGCTTACGTAAACACTCGCTGTGTAGGAAGGAACCCTGAACCCGTGTCCTACATTTGTATTTGCTCATCCCTCCTGAGTCCACTTGAAGAGTCGCCAAAATTGTGAGTCTCCAGTGAGCATTTCAATTTTCCACCAATGTATGCTGGGGATAAATTTGATTTTCCTTCTGTCTTTTTATAGAGCAGCATGTACGAGATTCTTCCTAAGTTTTTGTTTGTATCCCAGAGAGCATTAACCGGAATCTCACAAGCCAAAAATCACAATCCCCAGGTGGAAAATCTGCTTTACTGCTCCTGAACAAGAGGTGCAGTGAGGAGGGTTGGAGGCCTAACTGTCCAGAGTCTTTATGTGTCTCTAAAGTATAAAAAAAATACTGCATTTCTATTATGAAAACTTAGAATTTCTGCTTGTATTGGCTTTAATTTATTGATGACTGACTGGTGCCGGCATGTTATTAGACAGCACGCATAGTAAATCTTTAAAAGTAAGTAATGTAATTATCAGCTTTTTTTAAGCTGTAATTCCCTCAGAGATTCATATTTCTGTTTCAGCTTTGATCCCTAATAACAATAATGATTAAAAAGGGAACTATATTATTAGACTGTTGTTGCGTTAGAAAGACTTTTGCCTTTTTACTTTTTATTGTTATTGCCATAAAACAACATCATTATGGCGCTGAATTTTAATGTTAAGAGAGTCTTAAGGGGTAAGTAAAGTTGTTTGTTGCTATGGAGATGGGCAGCATGGTTTTACCTAAAACCCTGGAGTAATAACCTGGAATAATCTACAGTGCTAAAAGTAAAGTTATACTCTGAGTAAGCAACTTGGTTTGATATCATGAACAGCGATCAGGCATAATGCAAAGTAAAGAAAAACAAAAATATAACATTTACAATGCACATGAGAAAAAATACCATCTCAAACACCAAGTTAGAAATTGAAGGGCTGCAGGCTGAACTGCAGGGACGCCACGCTGTTTACCAGGGCGAGTCGTGACTAATTGAAAGCAGGTGTGTGAAGAATTGGCAGGAAGTCAAGTGCTGAGCTGAAGCGAAGCTGATGGAGAAAAGTAAAAAAGTCAAAATATGAAACAAGAAACAGAAAACTAAAGACTTACCAACACAGTTTTCACTAAATAAAGTGTTTATTCTGTCAGCAGGTGTGGTCATCCGTCAGTCCAGTTGGGGTTTTGTTAGCAGGCGCATCCAAACATCACCTAACACAGCTTCAGTATGTTTTTGAGATGCAGTGGAAAAAGAATAATAAAAATGATTTAATGGTTTAAGAACTTTCTAAACTGTTCCTTCTGGACCTCAGTTATGGACGAATTAAGTGAAATCTGATTAAAAAAAACAAGTTATCAATAGAGCTGAAACATCTACCAGCGGACCCTTCTGAAGGGGATCAAATCAGAAGCCAAAATATTTCATCACAGAAACCTAAATCTGTCCTTGGATGCTTCTTTTCATTATTAATATTATTAATAAAATGAAAACGAGTTTGGTCTTCCGATGTTGTCACGTCAGAATTAGTCGGGAGCAGGTTGGATTCTGCTGTGATCGCCACTGAAAGCGAGCAGCATTTTTACTCGGGTTCAGGTCGGCGATGCCCAGATGCTCAGATGTTCAGCTGCAGCGCCTCCGTACGAGCTGGGAACTTCCTTTTTTGTTTCTGCGTGATGATTGACCTTTCCCTTTTTTTAACCTCTACATAAAGCAGGTATATTTTCGTGTCTTTTATGTCTCTGTGTGCATATAACAGTCTCTTTTTGTGATAAAACGTGTGCATGTCTAATTTCTTGTGTGTGAGCAGTGGGCAGGTGTGTGGGACCTCAGGCTCATTTAGCTAATGGGCTGTTTGTCCTTGGAGGCAACACGAGTGACCTGCAGATGAGATGGATGCTCTGGCATAGAGGAGCGGCTGTGAAACTGGGACACAATCGTCTGTGTGTGTGTTTGTGTGTTACGGCCTCAATATGGGTCCTCCACCTACTAACAAGTTAAAAACAGCACTTGGGCTCACTCAGGTAATTCCCCCTGCCATGTTGCTGCCTTCCCTCTCGCCACATTTAAAATCCATTAAACTCGGAGCAGCAAACTGTAACTCGCCGCTAAATGGAGCTGCTGCTCTGGTTACACACAGGCTTCACACTCTGCAGAGACCTCCAGCTTTGTAAATGGTCCACACTTGTGTAGTGCATTTTTAATGTCATTGAGGTTCAACAAAGTGCTTTACAATGTGTTTTTATATACAGTCATACGCTGCTGAGCCTATCAGAGGGAAAATGCACTTCAGTGAGGACACTTCAAACCGATGTAGAGATGGGAATCAAACCACCGCTCCTCTACTGGGAAGATGACACTTTACTACCAAAGCCACAGTTTGTTAGTAAAAAGCTCTACCTGTTTTAGTGGCTGGATTTCACGTAGCTTGATGGCGTATATTTTTCAGAGGTTTGTTTATAAATCATGTGTAGCCTTATATATAAATTATTTTCTTCTTAAAAGCATTTTTTTACACTATTTCCTGACTCAGTGGATAAAGAAAAAAGGTCTCTCAATCAAAATCAATACTGTCAAAACCTTTGACTCAAATTTAGAGACGTTTTAGTATTTAAAAAAAAAAATCCCAAGAAGGTTCCGGGCATACTTGAGTCTCCAGTCAGTTGGAAAGTCTGTGGTTCGATCCTCAGCCTCAACCGTCCTCGTCCTCGCAGAAAACACTCAGCTCACATTCCCCACCCTGTGTTCAATGACTGAAACGGGCCAACAAGACTAGAAATCCATTTACTGGGTATTTATACAGCAAAGCGTGTACAAGAAGCTTATGCTCACGTCAACGACTGTTTCGCCAACAGAAAACGAGCTCACCACCAACACTGCTGTTGTATTTGGTGAGTCTTTGAACATTTTTTTATGAACTAAAAAATGTAAACGTAGGTCTGTGTGTTCTAATCAAAGATAAATGAGATGTATGCTCAGAGAAAAGTCCTTCTTACTTCAAATAACCATGGACGGACTTAACACAGCATGCATTTGTGGCTCTGTGAGGAGCCGAAGCATCAAACATCTCAAATCTCCTCCCATACGTGCTGTGTTTGTATTTTGAGCGCTGCAGTGCTTAATGACTCCATCTCAGACACACTCCTGAATACTTTGGGGTAAACGTAAGGTTTGTGTTTCTTGCCAAAAATCACTTCCACCTTGGACCATCGACCTTCCGACTGACAGACGACTGCTCTCCTGGACCGCAGCTGCTGATGCCGGAGTTGGTTTCCTCTAAGCAGAACCGACTGGGAATTGGCACGAGTCTCCCAGTTATTACATGTGACAATTTTTCTTTAAGTTCTGCTCAATGTGACATGTGTTTCCACTTACCTTTCCATACTCTTGTGTGTATGTCTCAGGCTTCTTCCCTCTCCTCCGCGTCTGTCATTACTACGGGAAAAGCCCTCGGTGCTGCCACAAAAGGCAGCAACCCTCGTCCAGATGGCATGTTCTGTTTGGTATTAAAGATGGTGCTTGGCAGCGGCGGGTAATGAATGTTTTGCTGTAATTCTCAGTCGCAGCGCTCCACCCGCTGCTGACCGCAAAGCACAATTCATTTATAAATGATAGCCGAGTGAGACCTCTTCATCATCCTGGAGCTATATTTGTCCCAACTCTACTCTACTTTCACTGCAGGTTTTTAAACCAGAAACACATGACCCCCTTTTTTTTTTTTCCAGAGGCGACATTAAAACCACAGCTGATTGAGAGTGAAAGTGAATAGAAGACGGATGGACAGAGAGAATAGAGTCCTGTGGTTAAGAAAGCAATGCACGATGTTTGGAGGATAATCCACTGAGATGTACACAACCTCTATAAAATGCAAACACTTACATGGCAGAAGGATTTTTGATCTAATTCAGTCTTTCTTGGGACATTTAAAGTCTGATTAGATCACTTGATTTACATTTAGTCAAATGGAAGTTTAGCTTGGATTCGTTTATTAAATTCAACAGTTCAGCTTTAAATTCAACAGTTCAGCTCAGCTCTAGTGACAAGTAATCTACTTCTGGTGAAGAGTAAATTATTTCTCTAATACTTTCAGACACTTGAATGAAGCAAAGCTTAGTTGGAGAAATGTGGGCCTTGAATAACATCACACTGGCTCAAATTAAAGTCACTAAGACTTCAGGCCTGTAAATGAGTGCACAAATGGTGTAGAAGACAGAGTTAGTTGACCTCCAACTGTTCGGTTGTAGACCGATCCCCAGACAAGTCACATGCCTAAGTGTCTCTGGGAAGGACACTAAATCCCAGATTGTCCACACGAGCCAGCCACTCCGAGTGTCGGTCTCAAGCGTGGATAAATGGGACGGGTTGTGTCATCCGAGGTTAAACCAATGGCAAATCAACCATTCACTGTGGTGAGCCCTACAAAGGGAAGATATTTGTTTTTTGCTGTTAGATTGAATCCTTTTGTAGTTTCAAATCACGTTTGAATGTTCTGAAAATGTCAGAGAAAGTGTATATGCTGAAAAAAAAAAATAAAGGTTACACACAGATATGTGATGACAGCGTGTAAAGCTCAGCCCTCAAAGTTCCCACAGTCTGAAATCACCACCGGGAATTTTGACTCTGTTTTCATACCTCTAAATAATAGCTCAGAGACAACTTCCCAGTCACTAGGAAGTATAATGAGGCATGAGATAACAAAATAAACCGTCCAGTCAGAGGACTGATAGTTTTCAAGAACGGAGTACTTCCAGAGCTCGGGAGAGTTGTACTAATTAAAAAAAAGAGAAACTCTGAGCATGTGTGAGGCATTCATTTACATTCACAGTTTAGGCTTACATATCCAAAGTTGTCCAAGGATTTAATATAAAGTTTTTTATAATATAAAGTTTTTTTCTATAAAAAAAACGCAAAACAGCCTGGAGTCACACACAGTGTAGGAACTTTGAGTTTACAAGCAGTTTTCTGTTTTACATCTTTCCACAGATGTTCAGAGGTTTTCTATTTTCTTTTTTCTGCATAACTTTGCTTTTTTTTTTTAAGAATACAAATCTTTTCCGCACAAGCAAAAACAGATTTATTTCACACCAAAGCAAAGCTTGATTTTATACAGCCATGAACTTTGCAATCCTTTGTGCTCATTGATTAACAAAGTTAAAATCTTAGCCAATATTTTACAGACATACGATCAGCGTTTTCTGGTCGCTCCAAAGCGTGCCGGCCGAGCAGGAATGAAGCCTGTCTCCTCCCTCGCCACCCGTCCCTCCTCATCATTTATCATGTAGTCCTTTCAGTGACACCACCTGTGTCAACAGCACGGGGTCCTCCAGAGTGTGTGTGCGCGCGCATGTTTGTGTGTGTCTTTTTGCGTTTGTGTTTCTGTTGATCTGCGCTTACTGGCAGGCTCAGATAACACGCAGGTCACATCTGGCTTGGCCACAACAGAGACCTCTTGCACCCCAACACGTTTACTCACAAACATGCGCAGTTTCTGCCTCGGAGGGATTCTTGACCCTCATTCACGCTTTGCGTCGGCTCTCGTTTGCAGACATCAGTCACTGTCTCGCAGCATCGCTCGCGTCACTTTACGACAAGCGAGGTGTGAGCTGTCAGCCGGGCCTGACTGATGCGAGTCACCACAGACTTAAACATGAGCAGCATCTCTGCGTGGATCAGACTGTGTTCAGCTAAATGAAGAAGAAAAAAAAGTCTCCCAGCTGCTCTATTTGTACTTTTATCAGGAGGCAGTTATGTCACATGTTGTTATTCAGTGTTTAGTTTTGTCTGTGCAAGAGATTCATTACATATTGTAGAAATCTAGAGCAGCATGTGATGCTTATGAGGTTTCCTCACAGCTGCAGAAGATCGGTCTCCGGTTTGTGTCGTGTAGCAGACAATGATCTTTGAGGAATTTAGAGCAAAGTGCTATCATGTGTAATCGCCCTTTCAGAGAATCAAAGCAGTGCCAGAGCCCCTTCTGTCAAAGGTTTCCACATAAATGTACCTGACAAAAATGATCTAAGTTCCTCTGCTCTTATTTGATCTGCATGAAGGTAATTCAAACCTAAGAAAACTAAACAAACAGTCCAGTTCTGCATGTCTGTGAAGGCGTGTGTCAAATTTCTGTTTGGAGTATTTTTTAATCAGTAGGATTACAACCTGGTCTGTTTATGTGAAGAACAATCAGTAGAAGCATAATATCCTGCCAATAAACTGTAAGATAGCGGCTGTTTCTTTCTAAACATGCCGCCTCTGGACTTGTGTAGTCCATACTTTATAAGGTGGCGACCTGGTTGCACAACTGGGTTTGAAAACAAGCCTTCAGAAACCTCTGGGTGACATCAAAGACAGGTTGGTCCAGTTCTCTTTATAGAGTGGCCACACAACTGTCATGCATGGAGGAGGCTTCTTCCATAAAAACGGACAGAGCAAGAGCACATCCGGGGATGTTGACCGTATACGGCTTGAGGTGGACTTCGAATTGGAGTTCTTCAGATGTGACTTGTGATGTTTCACATGTCTGCAAAAACACAAGGAGGAAAGAGCATATATTTAGAAACACGTTGCATATCTGCGAAGGGAGGGAATTTAACACCATTGTTGACCTGAAGTAGATCCATCAGTTCGACGACAAATCAAAAGACACACAAGCTGTTTGGTCAAATAACGGCTGAGGAAGTATAAAGTCCTTGTTTTTAGCAGATAACAACAGAAGTGTTGTAGAAGGACCCAAAGGATGCAGTCAACCTGATAACCCCACCAACATCCCACAGCTGGAGCTGCTGCACACAGATCAATGACCAGCTCATTTTCCAGTCTCCAGCATTCAGCGGCCAGTTACTGTTGCACAAGAGGGTCACACGGTCACATCAGACACTGAAAACAAAAGTTCACATTTTGGCCACTCACAGATGGGCGATATTGGATCGTTTCACTCAGTAATTAAATGACCTTGTTAAATGTTTCTGTCTCATTTGTTTGATTGAGTTCTCCTTATCTAATTTATGGTCATTATGTGGTTATTTAAGGAGGATTTTGGACATATTTTCTGCGTCACTGCTGTAATTTGGTTTATGTGACTTCTGCATGTCAATGGTCTTCCTTCAAAACAATGTGCTCACTACAGCGTTCATGCAACAAACAAAGTAAAAAAAAACAACAAACTGTACATTTCAGGAAAAATATGGAAGGTAAGGCCATAGAAAAATAATGTTATGCAATATTATACTTTACTTTGATGTCTGTACCATAAGAGAGATTTGACCACCGCAAGATTTTAAAGTTTAGTAGCAAGGCTGTTAACCTTGTCTGGGGCTGTCCATAAATACCAGTGAAATTCCAGTCAGATTCCCCCCTCAGTCACAACACAGACGGCTCCGACTGGATCAAGACCGCTGAGATGACACGAGCTCTGTCCACGAAACAAAGGCTCTTTATTTCAAACGTCTTAAGAAGTCTGGGATGGTTCTTGGAGGTCAATTAACGCAATTTAGGTCAGAAGTTATAAATAAAAACTGGCTTTCCTGAGATGTTTTACGGGAATATCTATGATTAAGGCTTTGTAAGGCCGTGAGAAGAGGTCAAAGCAGCAAAAGTGTTGTAAGCTGCCAAAGATTTAGACACTCGATAAAGGTCAAGAGCACATGTAAATGTGTGTACTTTCAAAATGCTTTTTTGTCACTGTAAAGATGGGAAAGGTCAGAAATCGAAACTCTAACAGCTCCTAAAAGGCACAAGACCTCCTTAAAAGGTCACTTGAGCACTAAAGTGGCCTTTTTCATAAAATTATAAAGATTACATAGATATTTTCTGAGCTCTTTATTCAGTTTCTATGTGTTTTTAGGAAATCGTTTTCTTCTTTCAAGTACGAAAAATGTGATTTTGATTTTTTTAAATAAAGTCCTATTTGGAGTTATGTGAAAACACATTATTGGCGCCGATCGCCCTTCAATGACCCTCCTGGCAAGAATAAGTCACCCTGTCCAAACAGTTCCTGACATTTTAAAAAACTCATCTGTGTCATCTGTCCTCGCAGGTCCAGAATGTTCCAGGAACTTCACAGCTCCCAGGGGTGTCATCAAGACGCCAGGCTTTCCCGAGAAGTATCCCAACAACCTGGAATGCACCTTCATGATCTTCGCCCCCAAGATGTCGGAGATCATGGTGGAGTTCGACAGCTTCGACATGGAGCCTGACACCACTCCGCCGCCGGGCGCCCTCTGCCGATACGACTGGCTGGAGATCTGGGACGGCTATCCTGCAGGTGAGGAGATGGTTTGACTCGAAGAGCTGGATCATACTGAATAGAGGCAGCAGATGTTAACCTATGATTTACAAGAATGTCATTTATTTTTGTTTTTTTAAAACAAGCTTTTTTTTTGCAAAGAATACTTCCTCTTAAAATCATTTTATGAATTTTATGAATTTTTTTTAGCAGTGTAAAAATGAAAAGAAACTAAAAAAGAGAAAAGTGTGTTGTTGTTTTTTTAAAAGCTTGTTTTGGCCACTAGTGGCCTTCATTTGAAATTAGTGAGGCAGGAAATCAGGCAAAGAGGGAGGAGGATGACAAATAGCGAAGAGCCGCAGGCTGGGACCCGACCCGACCCGGGCCACCTACTTGGAGGAACTCCCAAACTCCGTATATGTGATGCCTCTCCACCAGTTGAGCCACCTCCTGCTCAAAAAGCATGTTTAAAAAAAGGTTTAAACAATATTTGGACCCATTTTACATTTCTAATAGTGAAACATACATTTGATAGTGAGATGGAGCATTACAGCAGAGTGCATGTTGAAAAACATCTGAAGGCTAAAGAAATGGACAACCTCTTCACAGTAGAAGGTCAGATGGCAGAGAGGACGAGGTGGAAAGTTGGAAGATGGAGGGTTACAGATACATAGTTGAGAAGAATGAGAGGCAAGGATTTACTGACAGGACTATATTTTTTCCAGATTTAAACCAAAAAAGACCTTCTTTGGAGTCCATATCGTACGAGTAATGTACCAAATCTTGCTGTAGTTAATAATCACCAGCAGCGCGGTTCGTCCTCTGTGCACATGGAGGCTGATGGTGAAACAGAGACTCCTTCACAGCTTGCTCATTGTTCTTCTATCAACCACACTTGGAAAATCAGCACATGAATAACAGAGACGCAACCTGCTCTACCCTCTGTTCACACTCCTCCTCTCGCTTGGACAGCCTTTCTCAGCATCCATTGAAGGCTGATTAGCCTTGCAGATAATGGTCAGAGCTCCACACTTTGGACAGGCCTGTGATGCCCACAATGCACGCCACTGTGCCCAAAGCTTTGCCTGATTATTGCCAGGGAGGACGCTGGCATGCCAGGAACTGGCACAGGTACACAGACAATGATGTACACTTTTAAGCCGTGCCAGCGTGTGTAACATGCCAGGGCTTTTCCTGTCAAATGATCTGCCTGAGCGTGTGTGTCGGTGTGCATTCAGGTGTGTCTGTAAACAAACACGCATGCGTGTGTGTGTGTGTGTGATGTTTAAGCCGACTGTTCCCGTGTTTTCCAAGCAAACGCGTGTGTCGGAGCAGATAACTGAGCATCTCTGAAGCTGGGTGTAAACCAGCATGTTGCTCTGCATTCCATCAAACGCGCGCGGTGACAACACGGACATGAAACGCTCCTGTTATAGAGCGTTTCTGTTCCTTCTTTGAGAGCTGGAAATTAGATCTTCAAACGTAAATGCTTTTTCTGATTGGATTTAATCAAGAAAAGAAACATCTGGGGCTCGTTAATTTGTTACTCATATTCGCTAAAGAGGAATCAATTGATTTTTTGGCAATAAAGAGGGCCTGTTGTGAAAAAAAAACAACTCTTTGGTGCTTGAAAGCACATTTCGGTGTATCAAGTTACAACCAGCTCTTGGTTTGGGCCAGCTAATTCAGAAAATTTGTCTAAATATGCCAAATTCGGTATCGTGCTTCAACCGCTGCACCACTGGAGTGGATAGTGCAAAGTTCACCTCAAATGCCTCTTTAAAGCACATATGTGCATATTTAAACAATGCAGCTATATAAATATTTTGGGTGAAAATTGTTGAGTCCTTTACACTCTTTGGGTAATAAATTGTGCAGGTTCACTTGCATGTTTTTCTGTTGTTTTTATTTACATACTGTTTAAATTGGCTTCTACACTCATTCAGTTGTCATATAAAAGCAATAAGACTATAGCAGGGTCAAAATGTCACGGTTCTCTGGTGAGTGTTTCAGACGCTATAACATACAAGCTGATCATGATACTTAAAATGCCTATTATTAGATTGTCTTTTACAGTTTTCTTTTTTTGTTTAATTAAAACAGACTTTTTCCTTATATGCATAAGAAGCCATGTTGCCTGCAGGATTTTTCCTATTTTGGGGTTGATTGTATCAGCTAACAGCTCTGCAGTAGGAACCATTTATTTCACACAACCTCTGATAAGACTGAAATAGTTTGAAATGTAATCCGTCACAGATCGCCGAGTACCTGCTTCAGACTGTGGCAGATAAACATAATCCGTCCGATTACTGAGGCTCAACATCGCTTCGTGTTTGTTGCTGCTTTGCCTCAAAAGCTAAATTAAATTATTTTAAAAATTTTATTTTTTTATAAAATATAAATGAGCTGATACCATATCTCCATGAAACAGCTTCACATTGTTTCACTAAGATAAGAAAATGATGAAATAGAGGGACTTGAAGTCATTTTACAAGAAACACAGTTTCAGTCTGTGATGCATATTAACGAAACATCTAGTGGCTTCAAACTTTTGTTTTCTGTAAAAAAAAAAACAAAAAAAAACACATATGGTCACAAAATTACAGTTGCATTAGTTTCATTAATTACAATATCTTTTGCCAAAAAGATAAAATAATACAAAAAGTGTGTGTGTGGGGGGGGGGGGGGGGGGGTACATGCAGCGTTTTCCTCTGGAAAATACAGATCTCATTTATTACACTTTCATTAATTTTAATAGCAATTAATTACAGGCAGTCCACTAATCAGAGCACAGCAAACCGGTGCAAAATTTAAAAAAAATGAAATGCAGTCAAGCAAAGGGGGATTAAAGTTTGTTATTGTAAATACATAATAAATAGATCTTTCTGTTAAATTGGATTAACGCACACACACAAACACAGCTACAGATGGAAAAGCAGGTTAGACTTAAGAAATATATGTGCTGACTGTAATTCATTTAGATAAATTTACTTAAGTGTAGTTAATGTTTTGATTATGTGATAAATAAGTAGATGGCGCAGCATCCTGGTTCAGTACAGTTATATGCACTTTCTAATAAGCTCATGTGACTCTTCAGCATGTAAAATAAATATATATCATGTTTGGACAGTAAACGTCATAACAATATATGTTCAAAATGAGTGTTTCTGCAAACTGTCATCTCATATTCCTTCATATCCCATTACCCTCGAGAGGTGAGCAATCGAAACTGACAGGAGATCAGCTTCTGACGGTCTTCAGGGGCTTTTAATCTAAATTGAGCGTTTCCAAAATTGAGTTCTGCATGGCTGGAGTGAAATGAGCTTGTTTGTCTAACTTGAAGTCACAAAACATCACAGACAAGCTCGGGAAAGACAAAATGAGCACATGATGGCTGATGAAGCTGACGTTCTCCTTTTTTGCCACCTCCCCTTCATGTCTTCTCTTTCCCTCACCTCCTCTTTCATTTCTTCTTCCTCCCACAGTGGGTCCTCACATCGGCAGATACTGTGGCCACACGTCCCCGGGCCGAGTGATCTCCTACACCGGCATCCTGTCCATGACCATCACCACTGACAACGCTATCGCCAGAGAGGGATTCTCCGCTAACTACACCATCCGTGAGAGGAACCTCCCCCCTGGATATGAAGACGAGGGTGAGCAGCAGGAAGAGGGAGGTGATGGAGGGATTGTTTTTGAGTTGGGAGTGAGATGTTATCTGATAGCAGGGGAAAAAAAAGATTCACAGTGTCCTCCTTCAGTATTCAAACACTTGCAGTAACCCCTCACAGTACACGTGAAGGACTAGAACGAGCAGATGCGTGTCCATCACTTCCAGAATCTCCTTCAGCATTACAGGAAACAGCATTTGTGTAATATCTGAGCCCTGAGCTCTGGACTGGAACAACACAAACGCACACAGAGCTTCTCCATGTGGAGATCTTCAGCATCCAACAAACTAATCACATCTTTATCTGGGCTCAATGAGGTTTTCATTCACTTTCAGTGCACATTCTCAAGTAGCTGCTAGTTCTGCTTCTAGTGGGTATTTTAGTCAGTCAATACTTTCTAAAAATGTCCATTAATATCAAAAATCATAATGCATAATTGTGCTTTCCATTAAAGGTGTAAAATACAACGTATACGATATAATAGTCGTATAAAAACCTTTGAGAAAACTCCCACAGCTTAACAGGAAGATGTGCATGACGTGAGTGTGCACTGTGAGTATAAAAGGCTTCTTTCTTTTTTTTTAAATAACAGCGTTTGTGCAGAAAATACCTGCAACTACTTTGTTTTGATAGCATTTACAAGTTATTTGTTAAGAAAACACCAAGGATTTGCAAGGATTTTTAGAGATTACTTAGTGATTACAGTGCTCTTACATATCATGAACTTGGATTATATTTGTTTTTTTGTTTTAATTTAAACATAAGCCATTAGAATAAAAGAACAAAAAAGAAAGAAAGAAATGATTTCTTGCAGTTATCTGCAGCCACTGTTTGAGTCGAGGGTAAATATCAGTGTCGAGGTCAAAGATTAATTCATTGCCTTGTGTTTTATTTTATTTTATTGTTATTTTAAGTGAGATTTCTTTCTGATACAGATCATCTTTATATTCATCAGTCTGCCCTACTTCCCGTTCTTTTCGTCTCTTGGGAAACGATCTTTTTGACCACTTTCACACCTCAGCTCGTCATCACGTCTCTCACTGTTTCCTGTGCTCTTTCCTTGTCCCTTTTCGTGTTGATTCACGATGTGAAACGAAGCCTTTCGTCTGCGTCACTTAACGGTATGACCCCGTAGGAATGCCTGCAGAGATTTTAAGTTACGTTGGCCCGTATGGTTCTTGCACTCTGGTAACCTCCACCCCACTCGCCCCGTTTAGGAATGTGGGCTTGTGATCAGAGGTGAGTTTATAGAAGGTCCCACAGTGGCTGATGTGGGCGCTTTGGGAGAAGTGAACATAAAAGTTGATGTTTTAAAGACTTAAAATCAGTTAACCCATGTCATGTTTTCACTGAGTTAGAGAAATAAACATGTAATCCACGATTTCAATAACTTTTCACAGCTCTTGTAAACAGAAAACTATTTTTTTTTTAGATTTTCTTTAAGTTTAAAGCCAATCAGATGATCTCCATCAAACTTTTCCAGGTTTAATTTGTTTAAAGAACTTCAATGACTTCATGTGCTTAAGCTTCAAATATCTAGACATGATGCAGGTTTAAATAGGTTTCTCTCTATACATTGTTCCAAATGTTCAGAAGCAGCACATTTCAATCAGTTTTCAGTGCAGGAAAGCCCTCAGTGGCTATACACAGCAGTTCATTGTGAAGGAAATATTTCTGAATCGGATGGGTCAAAGTCATTATCCTCCATTCCCACCCCCTCTCTGAGGCTGAAGGGTTAGTGCTGGTGCAGATGCTGGTGGTGAACATCAGGGATCCTGCATGTATGTAGCCTGCATGTTTAAACCTGTATGTATGTATGTATGTATGTTTGAACAGATAAATCTCTACCTGAAAGCCACTCTGCTGAAAATAAAGTTTCAATTATGTGGCGCACAAGCACAAAAGCGCACACAGGTGGTAGTTTTTCCTGCAGACCCCTGTTAAGCTTTTCAGAGTGAATTAAAGGTTCTGACAAAATCACATCACATTATATTCTTGCCAGATTTTCTAACTACTTTCCTGCTATAAACGGTGATTTCCAGCCAGGTGCAGATGCGTCCTGCTGAGTAAGTCAGCCGTTGCCACTGGATATGTGGAAATATGTGAGAGTAGCTCAACTAATTCAAACAGGACTTAACTATTAACTCAATTATAGCATCTGAACAAAGACTAATTACAGTTAAAAAGGTATTCAACCTCTTAAAATGTCCAGATAGACCTTCGTTTCTCATGAGATATTTTTCTTTTTTTTTTTCACTGACTGCCATAGAGGTGCGAAGACTCAAGTCCTGCAGCGAATTTACAGTTTTTATTCACTCACCTCATCAAGAACACCCTCCAGGGCTTTTGACCAGCTGAGCCGTTAACTGGGACATCAGCCTTTTCTGTCTTTTAGATGGGGAGTTACTGGGAGGAGGTTTTTGGCTGTTCACAGCTGATATGAGGGGAACACAGAGGTCTGTCCTGAGTGGAAGTAAAAGCATGAAAAAAATACACTCATTCAGTCTTCAATGTTTTACTTAGCAGTACGTACTTTTTCTACGTTCTGTTGTAGTTTTTCTGCTGTTCTGAGCTCACAGTAATATTGATGACTGTTACATGTCCTGGTCCTGTTTCTCCAAAACCAGCCTAAAACCATCCGCCTCCGACCTCCGTGGTTCAGAGGTGGTTTTTAGGTGTTTGTGTTTAAATACTGCTGACGTTGTACCATACGTTTTGTGGTAACATTGCTATCAAAAGTTATAGTTTCTCTTTCCAAACAAACCATCCTCATGCATCTAACTGTTTCATGATGAGCTTTAACCTTTGAATCCTAACTGAGGCCTGTTGAGTCCGACATGTCACGGTCGGGGACCGATGGTAAGCGGCTTGTCTCGGTCTAGCTGTAGCTTCAGAGAATTTCTTTGATTTAATTGGAGAAGAAAGCTATAAATGTTTTAGGCCCATCAAGTGAAATAGTTCTGTGATGAGAACCAACTTAAGGTTTCCACAGCAGTTTGTAGGAACAACGTAGGATTTTTTTTTCCTTCTTTTTGAGGAACTTGGAATGATGCAGTGTTTGTGTCGGTGTGGCAGACCTTGTGTCTCCAGACTGCCCTCACACACACACACACACACACACACACACACACACACACACACATACACACACACACACACACAGTCACACAAACATTTCCTTTTGTGTCCCCCTCCCTTTTCCTTCTCCAGACTCCCCTGCTGTCATAGAGTGGACGCTGCCACCTCCGAGACATTACAGCTTTGAAAACAGTTCCATTTATGTTCAACTGCACATTTTCACTTTTAAACATAAAAAGTGTGGATACAAAAAAAAAAATCTTCTATGCATTAACTGATCAAATTAAGTTAAATCAACAAAAAAGCTGATGATGAGCCAGTAAAAGCAAATGCAAATGCACATAGCAGAACTAATTCCAAATACTTTGTTTTTATATCGTTTGAAAATCTCTGCCTCAATCATCCACTTTGTTCTCTGTCTCCGGAATTTCCATCAAGTTTAATTTGACAAAAGTTTGTTTTCCTTGTTTAAAGTTGTGCCTTCTTTTAGGAACTAGGCCCACCCACTGACTCTCTCACTGAACAAACCATTAATCACAGTAACATAACTGGATGGAAACAAACAAATGAAAATCACAGCAGTGCGCAGCAAGAAAAAGCAAATCTTAACACATCTAAAAACTGAAAGAATATTATTAATAATTATTATCAAATATATGTGGTTCCATTGATTAGAAAAAAAACAAAATTAAACATACCGAGGGGTTTCACATATTACTACAAGATTCAATTCCCCTGTATGGACGAGAATTTAAATTTCAGGGACAGTTTAGATTTCTTTGTGTGTGATTTGACCTTGTGTGTGTGCACATATCCCATGGATAGCACGTATGCATGAATACTGCAGAGATGTATCAGGTTTTATCAATCCCCAGCGAGGTTTCACCACAGGAGCTGCTGAAAATGAGCTGTCGCTGACTTCCCTGCAGGGAGCAGAGACAGGCGATCTTTCGGTGTCTGGACAACACTCTGATTAAAAGCTGTCTGTTTTCCTGCTTCACTTTGTGACGACATAACCAGATCCAGACTTAAACGATCAGTTTACCACAAGAAATGTTGCTTGGAAGAGCAAAATACCATTAAAATGTGATGATTGGCAGAGAAACACTTTACTTTTATGATCCGACTATATACACTACATGGCTAAAACTATTGGCTCACCAGCCTTGACTCGCATAAGAACTGAAGTGACTCCCATTCCTAATCCATGGGGTTCAATATGACGTCGGCCCACCCTTTGCAGCTATAACAGCTTCAACACTTCTGGGAAGGCTGTCCACAAGGTTTAGGAGTGTGTTTATGGGAATTTTTCACCATTCTTCCAGATGATGTACAGCTTGGATGCAGCTGCTCGGCCATGGAAACCCATTCCATGAAGCTCTCTGTCCACTATTCTTGAGCTAATCTGAAGGTCACCTGAAGTTTGGAGGTCTGTAGCCATTGACTGCAGAAAGTTGGCGACCTCTTCGGACTATGAGCCTCAGCATCCTCTGACCCCGCTCCATCTCAGTTTACGTGACTTACCACTTTGTGGCTGAGTTGCTGTCGTTCCCAAACACTTCCGTGTTGTTATAACACAGCTGACAGTTGACTGTGGAATATTTAGGAGCGAGGAAATTTCCCGACTGGATTTATTGCACAGGTGGAATCCTATCACAGATTCACGCTGGACTTCACTGAGCTCCTGAGAGCGACCTATTGTTTTACAGATAGTTGTAAAAACAGTTGCATGCCGAGGTGCTGTATTTTATACACCTGTGGCCATGGAAGTGATTGGAACACCTGATTCCCATTTTTTGGATGGGTGAACGAATACTTTTGGCAATACAATGCATCTTTGTGCTGAATTTGACCTAACTCTTGATCAACAACAGTAACTCGGTGGTTACTGTTGGAGATCTTGATTTTTCCTTTGTGACCTGGAAATTAATTCTCTGTGTCTTGGCAGATTTTGCGTGCATGGAGCCACTGGGCATGGAGTCGGGGGAAATTTCTTCAGACCAGATCACGGCCTCCTCCCAGTACAACTCCAACTGGTCCCCCGAACGTTCCCGTCTCAACTACCAGGAAAATGGCTGGACGCCATCAGACGACACTGTGAGGGAGTGGATACAGGTCAGTCAAAGGCTAAAAAACACAAAAGCACATAAGGATAAGTAATAAAACGAGCAGCATCACAAGCATGAGCACCACAGGATGCGAGAGGGCTCTGTATGATTAAAATTATGTCACAGCTCTTATTTTTAGTCAGATTGTAAACGTTCTGATTTCCCCGTGGAAAAACTGTGCTCTTCCATTTGCACTCTACTACAACCGAGCTCCTGCTCACATCTGCTCTGAATATTGTTCACTCATTTGTACCACTCCCCTGCACGTTATAGGGGCAACGAGTGGAAAGGAAATACACCACCTTGGATTATTTATTGACGCTTCCTTTTCCAGTTCAGTTGTCATTTCTTATCTTCACTGTAAAATCTGCCATGCAACACTATTTTCTGTTTATTAAACTGACTGCTTCATGGGCTTGAAGGGGCCGGACTGTAAAAAAGTTGGTGATATATAGCTTGAAAATGTAGCGGTCATGTTATTTTTTTTCTTTGTGACCATTTACATTTCAGTTGTTTTTAAGAAATGTGACGAGTAAACATGACCACAGTGCATCATATTGAGCTCAATTCAAAAGTATTACAATCTCAGGCTGTCAAAAATATGATGTATCCGAGTCCAGGATTGCTCATGTTTGATTTGAAAACAAAAATAAAGCATGTGTGTTATTCTAATGTGGTTTAGGCCACGAAAAGGAACACTAGGGAAGTCTGTACGGTCGGATTTATCGCGCCAGTGTTGAGGTGCGGCTGGAACCCAGGACTTTCCCATTGTCCAGGACAGGAACTCATAGAGGAAGACTCACAATGCCCTGCGCAATAAGAGCAAGACCCTCAGTTCCCTCCTGTGGGGTTACAATAGGAAGCAGACAGGAAAACGGCCTCTGAGCTGGATTAGTACTTGTGGCTTTCTATTGTCTGTCTGGGGACTTCTTTTAGCTACTGGCTCACAGCTGGACCCTCAGGGATATTAGGAAATGAAGGGCAGTGATTTAATTTAGGTTAATGGGTTTATAAACTGTATGGAATGAGGCTTAGTTTACCTGAATGTCACAGACGACACTCAAAACAAGTAGTATTCATCAGGTCTGAATTGTTTTGTTTTTACTATGTGATGGAATGTGGTTTTTGGTACTTTCTTTGTAAATAATGGAGATATGTAGATAAATTGGAAATGGAGGTAGAAATAACACAATACGTGTTAGTTCTACTACATTATCTGATGTCAGAATTGTTACTCTGAAACACAGAAACACTCTTCACCATTAGTTAATGCAATCAGATAAGCACATTTCACTTGGTTATTATAGTTGGCAGACATGGTTGGAATTAGAGACGTCAGTCTGATTACAGTAAAGTGCATATATTCATTCATTCCTTCATTCATTCTGCTTTATTACAAAGTCATTTCTGCAGTTAGATCTCAGCTCAGCTCAATGAGACAGTTAAACATTATTTTGTACAGTTGATTGCTCAATAAACCTGCTTCTCCTGTAATCTGTTCTGCTCAGATTACATAAATCAGTTGTAAAGTAAACTGCTAGTCCAGCACGTCTCATTTGTTTGGAGACAGAAACACCGACCAGGACCAAGGTTGCAGAGTTGGAGGTGGCAGGGTCCAAGATGGTAACATTTTCCTTTGGCTTTGACAGGGATGGACAAGGATACAATTAAGAAAAGGGGACGTCAGAGGAGCAGTCAGTGTCAGATGTTTGGAGATAAAACTAGAGAAGATAGACTGAGTTGGTAGATGGATGCTGGAGATGGAGATGCTGGCAAGCGAAAAACACCAACAAGGAGATTTGTGATTGTGGTGAAAGTGGATGGTGTGACAGAAGGAAGATGCAGAAGACAGGATAAGATGAAAATGGATGATGTGGTGACCTCTGTAAAGGGAAAAGCCAAAGAAAGAAGAAGAATTGTAAATTCAGTTGTTGCATGCACAAACAAAGTTGTAATTAACAAGTTTAATTAGCAGGTTTCTCACATACAGTCAACATGGGATTTTTTCCTCTCTTGATAATGTGACGTTTTCCTAACTGTTAAAAAACAGTGACCTTTACATGTCCCAGTTTACACTTAAAGAAGCAAACTCCAGCACACAGCTCTCTGGTTTGCAAAAATCCTCGTTAATTTAACAGGAAGAAAGTGAACCACCAAATGGAGCCTGTGCTTGTCTCCGCGTAGCCTCTAAGCAGCTCCAGTGTTTCCCATCTGGATACCTCAGCTGTAGACGCTGCAGGGCGTGACGTCAGCCTCCGCTCATCACACCAGTCCCAAGATTTTCATCAGCAGCCTCATTAGCCTCCAGCCTGAATCCAGAAGCCACCATGTCCAAATCAGCGTCTGCAGACAAGTTCTCTTCGAGACACTGCAGACGATCATTCTGCCTCTGTGATTTGGAGGTTTCTGAACCAGTGCTGTTACTTTAGGTTCTTGAGCTTTTTGAGTTATGATGATAGCTGTTGTGAAGAGGATATTTCACTTTGTGCAAGCGTCGTGCATGACCAGCTCTGCACAGAGTTACTCATCTTAGGGCTTTCGATTCATGAATTGGTTCATTCGTGCCTGTCCCCTCCACTGCAAACATCTCTATTATTCATTTACATCCATTTATATTTTATGGATGCTATTTTCAGGTTACTATTCGTAATGTTGTCAGGGTGATGTTACCCAGCGGCAGACAGTGAGCTCATGATCGAGTTTTACGATATACGAGTAACCATATTTCTCTTGTGGTGTCTTATTTCATCATGCTGCAAATTTACAGTTGAACGTTAACCTTCTCCCTGTACTATCTGTAAGCTTCATTTATATTTAAGAAGGATCTGGTGCAGGATGCATCTTTGAGCTGTTGAAGTAGAATAAGCCGCACGACAAGGAACAAGCTTTAAAAAATCAAGTCTAGTGTTAAAAATACCACTTTTAGGCTTCGTTTGTACAAATTTGGTGTTAGCTTCATTAGGTTTTTATGTGTTTGTTATTGAGAGCAGCGATGTCAACCAGGAAAGGCTTCCTTCTTTGGACTACAGGTATTTATAGATACCCTGCTGTTTGTCTTCAGGATCTCACTGACGCCACCAGGAAGAGGTCCGTTGCATGCATCTGGAAAACTCATTTAAGCGTCTGCAGTGAGCGCGGCGTGTTGTTTGAAGCTGGAGGGTAAAGGGGAAGCTGAAAGACAAAAGAACCTGCAGGGAACTTCACAGCTTTGAGTTATCCAGATTAGATCTCCACCCCACTAAACTTATAACCCAGGAAATATTGTTAAGCATGAGAAAGAAAAACCCTAAACACAAATACAGATTTAGTCTGAATGATGAATGAAGTTATGGCGCTGTGTTCCACGTTTTTCATTAAATAACATTTCTTAACCAAAAGTGATAAGATGCGAGAGTTGTCATTTAAAATAAATCAATACTCAAAGTTTTCCAAAAGTTTATTATTATAGTAATAACAATGTTTTTTTATTTTATTTTATTGAACATTTCAATCAGTCTGTCTATAAAATGTAAAAAAAGAAAAAATGTGGGAAATGCCTGCAAACTTTTCCTTGTTCAGTTTGATTGTCCTGATTTGAGTTGCACCCCTAAAACGTTCATATAAGATAAAGCAAAGACACAATGGCTCAAAAATTAGAAGAGTGTGTTGGTTATTTTCCCTTGAAAAGTGTCTAAAAATGAACTAAGTGGGTTGGCAAAATAATTTTAGTTTCTAACAGATGACTAATCTGGCCCCCTTTTCTCATACTATAATAAACAACATCGCTCCAAGCAGCCGAATATGGCATTTACACAAAAACTCCATATGACCTCCATGCCTTATATAGTATATTTGGTGTAGATGAGGGATAACCCCTCATTGGAATTTAAATGAGAGCTGAGAAGGGAGTGTTCCCATACAACATGGTTTCCCAGGGGTCTCCGTGTCAGTCACAGAGCCCAAGCAGACCCGCAGGGTGCTATTTCCTGCTCTTTTCCTGAAAAAGCAGCAGTGGGAGAATTTAACTCCTGCCCTTTGGGGCCTTCCCATGTACAACAACGTCTTTTAGTTCATATAATTACAAACCATATAAGAGGCGTCCCACACACTGCAGCACTGCGTGGATTCTGGCATGCAACTGATAATTTCCAGACTCCATAAACAACTAATCTAGTTAAACTGGGATGAAACGGAAGTCAAATGGAGAATTGCTCTTTTATTACACACTTGAACTGATTTCATGCTTTTAAATAGTTTGGAGAAAGCTGATGTGAGGAATATATATAAGTTACAGAAAAACCTAATGATTTTTATTTCAGATAAGCACCACTACTCGCTTACATTAAAACAACTGTAGGGCTCGTTGTTATCACTGCTGTTCTCTTTGATGGTATCTTTCACTTTATTCATCTTTTTCTATTAATTTCAGCTCAAGCTTTTAAATAACCTTGTTTGTGGCTATGAGATTTAAAAAACATCTGAATTAGTCTTTATATATATATATATATATATATATATATATATATATATATATATATATATATAAACTTGTTTTTTATCCCTTAAATCATGATTTCATGAGTAAAGTTAGTGTTTCCATGACATGTTAAAATGCCACTGGAACTGCATTTGAAGATAAAGAATTTAATTGAAAAAGTGATTGTTAGAAAATATGATCATATAAAGAAATCTAACTCAGTTTAGTTATGTTTGGCTTTGACTGAATCACAGTCAAACGAAATCCCATCACTTCCCCGAGGAAATCTTTTTTATTTCTAGGTTGTTTGGTGAGTCCTGATCCGTTTGTGTAACAGATAACAACTCCGTGATTTATAGTCTTGAAACTTTCCAAATGTTCAAATATTACATCTCACTGCCTCATACAAGTTTAAAGTTTTTCATTATTTAATCAAGACAAATGTAACTGAAATATGGTTTTTACAGACGCGTGTGAGTTAAAGGTTATTATTATAATATTGTCTGTGCACATTTTCTAAATATGGACCTATTGTGCAGAATAAGCACAATTAGCTTGCACTAACCTAGGCTCCCTAAACTGCTGGGCTCCTCTTCTCCAAGAAGAAGACGATGATGATCAATCCTCTCCTCTTAACTTAAATCGTGCAGTCAGTTATCTTAAACCTGCGCAGATGTGTATCCTTTTTGGTTTGAATTGAAGTTTCCTCCCACAGTCCAAAAACATGTATGTTGGGTTAGTTGGTCGTTCTAAACTGCCCAAGAGTGTGTGTGGTTGTTTCACGCAATGTGGCCCCGCGATGGACGGGCGACCAGTCCAGGGTGTATCCCGGCCTTTCACTCGAAGAGAGCTGGGATAGGCTTCAGGAAACCCCTGTGACTCTGAATAGGAATAAGCAGGTATAGATGATTAGCAGGATGATTAGGATGGATGTGTCAAAAGGCAATGTTTGTTTGATGCAGGCGCTTGTTGAAAGGCCACACACACACACACACACACACACACACACACACACACACACGCATCTCAGGTCACACGGCTGCCGTCATGGATGCACATGGACAACCATAAAATCATCTCGAGCAGCTTCACAAAGACATGCACACACAAACACACCATTCTGTCAATAAGTTATAAGTCATGCACACTCCTCTGTATTTGAGAAAACAAGCTCTTCTGGACATGCTTCTTAGATTGGCAGCCTGAGGCTCGAAACCATAATGAAGCCATGACTCAACATGTCTGGATGAGATGCCTGACCTAAATCACACGTCATGCTCTGTCCCATTGTTGTAAAAGAGTGTTTTGTTCAAACACAGACACACAATACCATCATCAAATCAAACGCCAATAAAAGACAGGCTGTGTTTATCAATTAGGCTGTTATCTCTCCAGCATTCAGCTCTGATTTTTCACTTTATTTGATAAATCACAGTATAAATTAGTGAGATATGAGGTCCGTTTCCCATGAACTTCAGCTGTAGCATGTAACAGAATAACTACATTTACAACGTATATGATGAATGCATAAAGTAGGTAGTGAATTGTAAATTTTAACATGATCAAGTATTGTGAGTATAATTTTCAAGAAGAAATATCTAAAAGATACAATTTTCTGAAAAAGCCATTGCTTTCTTTAGGAGTGTGGCGATTTCCAGTGCCTGAATAAAACATAATGTTGTGCTTGAGCATACAGGGGTAAATAAGTTTATTTATTAGATGTGCAGGCTTTAATTTTTGTTTTCAATGCAGCCTGAAGCATCTGTTGTTCCAAAAGCTATTGTTTAAATGTTATGTCTGAGCTGCTTTTTCATTTTTGTTCACTATTTGTTGAGTCATTTGTTCTGGATTTTTTTTTTTAACTTGATTTCTCAGCTGCAGCTGTCATCAAATAGAGATTTCCATTAATAATAGTCTTATTCTCCCTGGCAAACGCGCAGCTGTAAAACCCAACCACTGGGATACCGGAGCTTTCATTCAGTTTGGCACATTTCCTTAACTTGTCCTTGTATTTGTTGGTGTTGCCAGGTGGATTTGGGGTTCCTCAGATTCGTCACAGCCATCGGGACACAGGGTGCGATCTCGAAAGAGACCAGGAAGCACTACTACGTCCGTTCCTACAAAGTGGACCTGAGCTCCAACGGAGAGGACTGGGTCACGGTGAAGGAGGGCTCAAAGCCGAAGGTAATGATGAGTCAGATTTTACGTTTTAACAATGCTTTCCTATGCAGCGTTGACAGCCGATTCATGACTCTGCACTCTAATCGATGGGAGGATGGCTGACTCAGTGTTCTCCAAGGCTGCACGCCTAATCTGAGCCTTGACTGATGCCACCGCTCAGAACATGAGCATCTCTATTTTTTTAACAAACACTGCCATACTTGAAGATAACTGGCATTAAAAAAAAAAAATTCAAAGGCCCTTGTCATGTATTAATGGCGTATTTAGTCAGTCAAAAAGATAACATTTTGTTATACATGCATTGGTGACATTTATGTTCGTTATCGCAGCTTGATTCAGACATTTCCTCACCAGTGATGGAAAAAGTCGTGGTCTTCTATTTGCATGACCAAATGCAGTATAATAAAGGACAAAAATCTGTTATATTTCTAATGTAACCCATGTTAGTGTTTAAATTTGTGGTTTTGTGACTTTTTTTTAACATATTTTTAACCCAGACACCCTCCAAGCAGATGTTAAATAACATCTGCGCTGGATCTGTGGTGTACATCTTTGACCGTGTCCAACTGGGCTTGTAGTATAGATCGTTATAATAAAGTGGTATTTTTATTGGTACTCTACC
Source organism: Xenentodon cancila (assembly GCA_014839995.1). NCBI lineage: Eukaryota > Metazoa > Chordata > Actinopteri > Beloniformes > Belonidae > Xenentodon > Xenentodon cancila. Next base: position 4,435,328 of record CM026207.1, read on the forward strand.
AACACAGTAATACTTTATTAATCCCCAAAATAAAATAATATAAGTAGTAAGTTTTGCTGTTGTAGTAATGCTGCACAAAAGCACTGTAGTTGGATGAATTAGTAAGAACTCTCATTATCAGCTCTGAACTTTCTTTCCTGTTTTTTGTTTTTTCAGATTTTTCAGGGAAACTACAACCCAACAAATGAAGTACGCGCCTTCCTCCCCAAACAGACTCTGACTCGCTACATCCGTATCCGCCCCATGAGCTGGGAGCAGGGCATTTGTATGCGCTTTGAGATCTACGGCTGCAGAACGTCAGGTAACTCGGACAAACCTGCACAGAACGCAAAATCAGCAAAAGGCTTTTAATGCTGGACTTCATCTATTTACATGTTTCATCTTAAAATGTCAAATCTACACTGTAATAATTAATTTAGGCTCTTTCATCTTTGAGTCAGTTTTGTTTTAAGCCAGCGCAGGAACATTAAGCCTGTTTTATACATTCACGGTGAACTGTTTGACACATTTTGGGCTTTAAAAAGAACAATATTTTTTTATATTTTATTGTATTTTTATAGCTCTTAAAACACTTCTCTAAAGCTCTATTTTATTTTTACAAATACCAAATGTCCCTTTACCAAGGGAGAAGTGAGAAACTAAAATCTTCATTACCAGCAAGATGAGAACATCCTGCCGCTCTCTGTTGATTTTAGATAATAATTTATTCCAAAGTGAGCATAAACTCTCGCAGAAGGACACCATTATTCATTACAGTAAAGGGGAGCAAAATCCTCCTGCCTCATTACTCTTGGTCTCGTATTATTTTCAGTGTTTGATGTGCCACTAGTGACTCAGACGGAGAGCTCTGTGAAGTTGATATAACTCATTGGAGCACAAGCTGCGCTGGACATGCGATTCAGGAGATATAGTGACACAGTCCATGAGTCACCTCGTGCAGGAGAGTGTGACCTCTGGAGACATTGTTAAATGGCAGAAGCACCTGTGGAAGCATTTGTCAGGTGCAAGTATCAGCCTATATGCTCAAGGCTAGATATTAAATCTATCTGGTTGAGATTAATGGATTTAACTTGGCTCACAATGACAACTTGATCCAAGAATAATAAAGATCACCAACTGCTTCAAGAAAAGTTTAACTCCAGTTTCTAGTCTTTATCCCAGGATGTTTTGATACTGTTAAAACGGCAACATTAGAAGACGCAAGCTGTCCTTGTTGTTCAGCAGATTGTGTTTTACGCTCAAGATCATAAGTTTTGAACTGCCAGTGAGTCTGTTGGTGTTAAAATGCCCACAAGGCAAGACTTTCAACATGTTCCTCTCATTCTGCTACCAGTTGCCTTTTGTCTCTGTAAGATTGACGTACAAAACAAAGAGGGAAAAAAAAGAACAGATGGATGTGCAATATGAGTCCAGAGTGATGCACAGACAGAAAAGCCCCTTGAGCCAGCTCCACTTCAGATCCTTCAGTTTGATTTGAGAAAAGCATTAGGAGCCCACTACTTACTGTAATAGAAGAATGTATTCAAGAGCAGATCCACATGCAGAACGTAAGTTCAGTGAGGAAGGTTAGGCTTTTCTTCTTTCTTTTCCGGGATGAGGGACAGTCTGGGCCAAACCTCTATCAGGAAACAGATGGGAGGTTGCCCAAGATTTTAACATTTTCTTATCCATTTCCATCTCACAAATTATAGCTGCAACCTCAATGCAGCGCCAAGCAGCTCTTTATTATGTGAAGAGTTGGTTGGGAATCTTACTGCAGGGCACAGTGTTGTGGTCCAACCTCCTCTGGTCTGCGTTACAGCTGCTGATCTGTGCATGCGCTTTGTTGCGACTTCATCCTGTGTAATGTGGAAGCGAATAAACCATACTATGACTTCTCACACACTATCTCCTTCTATGACAGATTTAAGAGTGCTCAGTTACTTACATAAGCTACACTTTACAAAAATCTGTAAAACTCACCATGAAAATACACATAACTCTCAATACCCTCAGTCACTTGGGTCTCCAATCTAATCAATCCCCACTTATCAACATAGCAGTACATAGTAATACATACTTGGGGTGATGAACATAACATAAACCCCAATCCTGAACCTACGGGTGGAACCAGGAGAAGATTCAGGATTTTAATAACGACGATGAGCTGGAGATGGAGATGAACAAGATGGAGCAATTGGAATAAACCATAGAGAGAGGTGAAAGTAAGCTCTAGCTCCCAAGGGCTCAACTTATTTTAGTTAGTTTAATTATTTCCTGGGTCAACAACAGCAGCTGAGGACCTACAAAATATACTTTTTCACCATGCACATACTATGTTACAACACAAGCAAATGTTTGTACGCTCTGGCTGAAAAGTTTTAGAAGATCTCTACAGTTTACAGTAACAGCAGCAGTGGCCACAATCAAGGAAAATTGTTGAGTTTCACTGTGAAGTAGATGGTTTAAAACTCAACTGCATCCCTGTTTCACTATCTGAGTCTAAAACTTTTACAAACCAGTGTTTATACAAGGAGGTTTTTGTCAGGCTTTCTCAGTTCAAATGAACCCGTCTCAGAGAGTACAGTTGACTCTGTGGTATTTTTATTCCTGACTTTAAACGCTGCAGCAGCTCCCAGAGGGCTCTGACTAAAACCGCTGACTAAAGCAGCGACAAGATAATGATGTCTTTGGCATTTCTCATCACGCTGTACGCCTCTTAGACGTTTCCTAAGCATTTGCTTTCTCATCTCTCATTTTGCAGACTACCCATGTTCAGGGATGTTGGGGATGGTGTCAGGCCAGATCTCAGATGCTCAGATCAGTGCGTCGTCCTACGCCGACCGTGGCTGGGTGGCTGAGAACGCCCGGTTACTGACAGGCAGGTCGGGCTGGACGGGACAGCAAACCAAGCAGCCTTATAGGAACGAGTGGCTACAGGTTGGTTGTGATTTAAGGAAGAAGACCAGTGAGTTTAGTAGTCAAACAAATGGGCTGGGTTAAGGTTGGTCTTCCTGTTAAAAGGGAGTTATTCTTCTCCACTGTTGTCTTCCTCCATGTGCATGCTTAGGATGGGCGAGTGAACCATATCAAAGTGAATATTTTTTGCATTCTGTTGCTTTCCTTTGCCAGGCTGCTTTTTAAGAGCTGCAAGAGGTCTCGGTAGGTTGATAGAGTTCAATGCAATGTCATGAACTTCTGTATTAAAACATCTTATCTATCTAATCTGTGCTTTTGAGTTCAAGTCTGGACCAGTCTACCAGCTGGTGGCCTCTTGAAATTAATCAGGGTTTGCTTGTATTCATATAAGCATTATTGGGAGTTGATCACTTCACATTTCTTCTTTTTTACTAAGATTTTATTTTCTATTTGAGCAGTTATTACATACCACTGGTATTCAATGAGAAAAAAAAGCAAAAGGAGTCTAACTTGCAGCAGAATAATGAGAACATTCATCTTCCCAAAGTTTGCTGTGCTTGGCCAAACTAAGTTTCTCTTGTGACCCAGTGCGAGTGTTCACTTTGGGGGATATTTCAATTACATTTTCCATCTACAACTGCCAAATTTACTCCTCCTCCTCCTCCTCTTTGTTTTTTTTTTTCGTTTTATTACTTAATGATGATAATTGTTTATCATCCACAGTCCTTTACCAGCGCTCTGTAACATTCCTGTAACCGGTTGACAGGTTGATCTGGGCCAGGAGAAGATGCTGAGCGGTGTTGTCATCCAAGGAGGGAAACACCGGGACCGCAACGTCTTCATGAAGAGGTTCAAGGTGGGCCACAGCATGGACGGCGAGGAGTGGACCATAATCAAGGAGGAAAACACGACCAGGGCCAAGGTTGGTTTGCACATACAGACTTCCTCCAAACAGATGAGTTTGTCTGCTGTCTGCTGTCAGCTGACTACGTTACACATGCTCTTCACTGTCTTGTTCATTCTGAAACACTTCGTCACTGCTGTATGTCTTTAAGAAGGGCCTGCCTGCGATCTGAACCAGCAAAATTGTTCTTTTCATGGAGCCAGTCTATCCAGGAAAATATCAATGTCCAAATTGTCTCTTCTTCCCCCATCTATCAAGGTTGTGAGAAACTTGGGTGTCATGACTGATGACCGGTAGTTCCTCTTTGACCATGTAGCGTTTATTATCTCAAGCTTGCCGCTTTATGTTATATAACCTCTGCTAAATCAGGCTGTGCCAATCTCGATATGGCACACAACTCTCAGTTTAGCCCATGATTTTCTCTCACTCCAGTCACTGCAGTCCTGTTCTCATGGGTCTTCCAACATGCAAACTGCTAGAACAGGGTTCAAGTTCAACAAAGTGACTTCTGCACCTAGTTATATAAACCCGATCATCACCTCCTCTCCTAAGTCCTCTAAAGTCCCAACTTATCTTATTCACATGTAACTTCCCTTTTCTACATTCACTTTCTCTACAGGTCTACTTTACATGTCGTCAGTTTTGGCATCTAGCACAATAGCTGGACTGTTGTTCCTCAGTCGTACGTCTTTTTAGGTAAAAGCGTCTGCTGTAAACCATAACCCTTCTTACAAGCAAGACTTCTGAAAAGTAGCTTACACCAAGTAATGTTAACCAACAAAGGAGAATGCTTTGAGAAAAACTTACTAACACAAGAAGAAAACATATGACGTAATTATGGGAAAACACATTTATACTTGGTTCAAAACAGTAAGATTGGTTGGTTTAATTCTTGTTATCTCTGACATTAAAATGGTCCTGCATTCAGTGTACTAAACAGTGTAATACACACACACACACACACACACACACACACACACACACTAAATAAATAAGCTGGATTTATATTGTTATGGTTATTGGTTGTGCTGTTTCCATCTCTCTGCAACCACGTTTTTATTAAAGTAGGGAACCTTTGTAATAGAAACAGAACACAGTGATTTGCAAATTATCTCATCCCCAATTTAAATGATAACAAAGACATTTTTGAATACGGACAGAGGATCATCAGGAGGATCAACAGGATTCATAATATTGTTTATCCTGCGGTTGTCATGGAAATGGATGCATGTTTTGTGCGTGATTACATTTGTGCAGTTTGTGCTTGGTATTTTCATATTTTTTTACCTTGTCTGCTATCACCTCTGTCTGTTTTTTGTGTACTTTTATTCCCATCATGAATATTTATTCAGACATCAAAGATTCCCCTAATTGCATCACCCGAAATCCATTTAAAGACCATTATGGACAAGAGATCCCTGATGCATTAATACCCTCTGCTCAGGATTGACTTAGAAATACATAAAAATGAGCAATAAGTGCAAATATTAGTGCAGATGAATATTTTGCTTAAGTATGCAATTCAAAGTACAAAATTAAGTGCTGAATTATCTTGGTGCTGATAAAATCAGGAATATGTCCTGCAGCTTCTGAGTAATACATCCAGCTCAGGGAGTATTTGAACCCATCACCCCTTTTCTAAAAACTTAAGCGCTTATCCGCAAGAGGAAATTCATGCCATTACTCTCCGGACCCAGCTTCCCCTCCTCAGCTGGCCCCACTGGTGCAACATCCTCCTCTATGTGTTCCAGATGGCAGGGCGGAGGATGACGCGGGCCATCACACTCCTGCTGATTTACTGCAGACGGAGCTCTACAGGCTTCTCATCCGACCTCTCCGTGGCTCAGCTTTGTTTCCTGGGGGGGGTTTTTTTGTTTTTTTCCCATTCTTTTTCCTTACATGACCACTTCAAAAGACAAGTCAGGAAGGCTCAGAGAGGCCCAAGCCGTTACATGTATTTATGCATGTATATCAGCACCGGTCCAAACATGCACACTGTACAACAAAACAGCTCCTCTGGGTTTAGACCTCGAACAATGAGCTGGTGGAGATGCACGTCTCAACAGCACACGTCTTTGAGGGACTGTAAGTTATGCAGGAGGGTGCTTCCATTCTGATAAGACTTGTACTGTTTCAAGATTCAGGCGAAACTACAAAATCTACAAAAACAACAGTGTGTAGGCTCCCTGAGTCAGTTCTTTTAGGTTGTATATTCCAGCGTTTACACAGTCATGGTCATTCTAAGCATCTGCTCTGCATATTTTTATGTAGCACACCTCAGCAGGTCGTCATTTTGCTTCTGCAGGCCTTGAAGACAATCTGACGGACCTAGTCTTGTGTTGAACCAGGGAAACACCTAAGGCCTAGTCCATGCATAAACACTCATCATTTGTCTGCGTGCCTCTCATCAACATACAAACATACTTTTTTCTGACACTTTGTAGAAAAAGAAGATTTTCACTAAATGCAGCTGAAATAGTCCGTTTTTGGCATGAGGTATCAGATTGTTTTCCACCATCTGTGGAGTTCAATGTCTCAAGATGTGATCTGAGCTTTCTTTTGTTGACATGGCAACAGGAAATGCTGATCCTGACTTTGCATGCAGAACTTTCTGCATGTTTTTGAGATAATCATACAGAGGTTACTCGTCAGCATCATGAATCCGAGGTGCCACAATGAGCTGAATAGGTCGGTGCCACAACATCCAACACAGAAAGATCTCCGGTTTTGGGTGAGACCAAAATGGGACAACTTTGAAACCTAAAGCAGCTGAAGAATGGAGACATTTTTCATTGTCATCATCTCGCGAGCTGCTTTGGATGCACATTGAGGGGAACAGTGATCAGATCGCCTGTCAGAGAAGCTGCAGGTGAACTTTTAGCAGTTATGGGGAAGATCATGCATGAGAGTGAACCACTTTGGAAAAGAGACCTGCTCTCAGTCGGCCCCAATATCAAGCCTTTTTTTACACACAGTTTAAGTGTGTAATATAAAAAAAGGATAAAAAAATCTTTGACCATAATTTCTCCAACTTTTCAGCTTTTCATAAATCAAGTTTAAGGAAACTAGCAGGGGGGGAATTTTCAGTTCGACATCCCGCTGCTTCACTCCCAGTATGATTGTAAACACGTTCATCTGTCCTCCTTCCGTACTGGAAGTATCAAAGGTGGCCTCTGCTTCTGATTTCCTCATTTTCCCTTGCATCCTTATTCCACTATGTTTTGGCATTTTATCAAACTGCCAGATGCCAGATCAGAAACGTTGCACATAAGTATGTGTTTTACTCAGTGATTGTGGCAGAGCTTTTTATACGACTGAGTTTGACAAACAGCTGTCAGAGTTGTCATCTGTTGCTTCTTCATTTATTTCTTTATGATGTACCTGTTGGTATGATCTGCCTCTTTTAAGTGAACCAACATGTTTCTTTTGACCAGGGAACCAGCTGGAAATTGATTTCATGTTTATAAAAACAGGTGGCAGTGACATATTGTTTCATGTTTATCACTGATGTCACTTCTGGCATTACTGTCATTAAAGTTATCATCTAAATGTTTCCTCAAATGTGATCAGACTGTGTGTTTTGCAAGTCTTTTATAACAAAAACTAGTAATCAAGTTCCAGTTCTGGCGTGACACCTAGTTCGATCTGTTTTTGCTGATATGTTTGGTTGGTTTTAATCAAACCTGCTGTTGCAGGTGTAGTATCTCCGGGTCTCATCTGTCTGTTGGGAGACTTTGCTCCAGAGGTTTGTGCTCTGTTTAGAAGGAGCTTTGCAGTTCTGCCATGTTCTTATTAAACAAGACCTTCTCCTGGAGAACAATTAAAATGCTAACAGAGACTTTCTTTGTTTGAGCTACAGCTCAAGGTTTGTGTTTTTGTTTTTTATATATAATTTTTCTGACCTCCGAGTGTTCCTGCTGGAGCGTCTACTCCTGTGAAGATTGGCAACCGTCTCAAATGTTTTTTCTCATGCGATATATCGATCACAGTGTAGATTAGGTTGGACTGTGAACTGTTTGGAAACCCTCCTATAACCCTCCCCAGATTAACTGGCTTCAGAAATGACTTATGTAAGACCATAGATGATTCCTTTCCTTCTTGACACACATCTGAATCAGTTAACTGCCCAACGTGGACTTTAGCAGTGGTCTTGAGTTCTTGAGTACCTTATTTTAAGACCTGGTCAGAAGCAGATTAACTGTTGTCCTCATCCATGAAGACTATAAATGTGAAAACTCCCTAGTAAATTATAAATTAAATCATTGAACTGTTTGTTTTTGTATCTCCCTCAGGTCTTCATCGGGAATCAGAACCATGAAACTCCTGAGCTGAGATCGGTCGGTCCACTTCTGACCCGCTTCGTCAGGATCTACCCAGAGAGATCCACCACCGAGGGCGTGGGCCTCCGCCTGGAGCTGCTGGGATGTGAACTGGATGGTGAGTGTAGAGCAGTTTTAAAGTGAAGCAGATCTGGAAAAGTTCGTGCACAACATCCTGACGTTATACCAAACCCTCCACCAAGTTCAGGTTTTAGTAGCGCTACTGTCAGCTCAGCTTCCTTAAACAGTAGCTAATAAAATACAGAAATCAGGCTTTTCTTTAAATAATCAACGAGAGTCCCGCAGAATCATGTCCCCCAGCTCCCTCCAGATTTAGAAGAGTTTTAATTGTTATGAAGCTGCTGTGTTAATGTTTGAATAAAGGTTATGAAAATGACTAAATACACGAAACCACCGTAACATCTAGCGGCATCTGTGATGGCGATGATTGCAGATCTTCATCTGTAACTGGGACTGTTTTTATTCATCAGAATGGTTCTAGATGTTTTCAGACTTGATGAATTTGAAGACTTTTTCAGAGACTTAGACAACAACACTGTAAAACAACGGATGTCTTTAATGTGCCAGATATTAACGGTAAACATGATGATAAGAGAGCAGAAGGCGAAATGGCTGAATGAAATCCGAAGCTGTTCCCTGCTTCCACCCATCACCTCTTCCATCCCTCTTCTATAAAACATGTCTTTTTTTTCCTAAAAAAGAATCGGGTCATCCGTGATGTTTCCAGCGTGTTTTTATCAGCCTTCGTATGCAGCTAATGCTGATCGTACCAACCCAAACAAAGACTGGCTTTTGATTTTCTGACACTCGCTGTCATCGCAGGTTGGCATTTCCCGTTTCACAGCTGTCGTTTTATTGCAATATCTTTGAGTTTGGAACTTCAGCTCAGGTGTCTGGGGCTGATTCAAGCTTGTGTACGCGCTTGATGTTTGACTGTTGTAGAAAAACAAAACAAAGAACGAACACGTCAGTGGAAACCATTTCACATGCAAACAGCCCTTTCAGATGTATTTGTAACAACGTGTTTGGAGCCTCAGTCTGGCAACTGCTGATGCTCTGGAGAAGGGCGTAAGCAAATGAAAAGCTGAGGCATGCCCTGGCAGGTTTCTTCTGCAGTGGTCAGAGCTGCAGGGGAGGAAGGACGGAAGACAGGGCATGACCTCTAACAGAAGGCGAAGGAGGAACAGACGAAGGGAGGGCGCGACCACTCTGACGGGCTATCCGGTTGCCCTGCAGGGAGAGTGATAAGATTCAGATCATGCAGGCAAGAGATGTGTGCATTCATGAGAGGGCAAAGACGATGATCTGAGGGCCAGTGATAGAGATGGAAGAGCTGCCTGGTAAGAAACATGGACTTACAGTGAATCTGAATAAACGCTTTGAATCTGTTAAGAACTCTGAAGATCCCTCAGCAGCTAATCGATGTTTATACCTCTATCGGCACTACAAGTACAAGTTGACAGGCTTGTGCTTTCAGACAGGAAGTGACAGGCTGCTTGTTTACTTACTTGTTGTGGTCTGGTTCCAATTTTATGAAATCTGTCCAACGTCTTAGGTCTAAATGAAATAATTTCTTTAGACAAACCACTCGACATGGAAAATAAATACCTTATCAGTCAAAAGGATGGCACTCCTGTTCATGCACTGCAGCTTGTAGAGACAAAAAAACAGACTTGCAGGATTAAAAAAAGACAATTTTTTATTATTTGAATGCACAGGAGCAGCATAAAAACATGTAACTTTTGTATTATGCAAAATACAGAAAACCCACCTGAATTTAGAGGATGAGCACAGATTATGATTAAAATTATACGAGTTACTTAAAAGTTGTGAATGCAACTTGGACGTATTTATTGTTACAATAATTAATAATGGATAAAGTGTATGTTTTTATGTGTTTTTACATATTCTTCCTTTTTTTTTGTCCTTTTGATGTGAACTTTGTGGGGTTTTTTTTTTTTTTACTTCTTTGTTGCTTCTGCTTTATTAAAACTGGTGATGGTGGTCTTTCAGAGGTGCAATTGTTTTAATTGATGGTGTTTTTCTTAACTTGCAGAACATTAAGCTCTTAGCAGTTTATTTCTGCTGTCAGTAAATGATACTTAGTCGTGGCAGAGCAACCATTCGGCACTTCAAACGTGTTTTCATTATGCGGCACAGTTGAGCAGATGTGATCACCTGAAACTTGAGCATCTTTAGACAAAGAACTGAGAGGGTTTGGAAGGATGGAGAGAAAAAGAAAAGAAGCAGCACATCTGTCCCACATGATCATAGATGAACAGGAGAGAACAAAGAGCACAAACATTGTCGGGGGAGACGAGATACTTTCTGAGTCTCTTCAATCAAGCTGTCTAAAAAAAAAGACACATCCATATAGACACAGACACACACCAGCAATCATGTTCAATCATCCAAATCCGAACCGTTTTGTGTGTGTGACGAAGCTCTCCGTCACAGTTTGCTGCGCCGTTGATGTACATAATAATTAAGTTTAAACGTCAAGGGCCCTTAATGCTAAACAAGCCAAATATGTGCTTTTATGTCAGAAAACGCACTGATCTTCCCAACAAAAGACTTTTCAAAATAAACATGTGGGATATTGGATCAGTTGGAAAGCACTTCATTTGATTTTTTTTATTTTAAATAACTGTAACTGAAGATGTTTCTTTTTTTTATTATTTGGCGATATTAATGACTCATTTAGTGTTTCTGGAAAACAGCAATGGAAAAACACTGAGAAGATTAAAAGCCTCTTGTATGTGAAAATCCAGCAGCAACAAAACTCCGGTGTTGTCCAGATGTGAGCTGCAGCCGGTACATTATTCAATAAGGCAAAAAAGAAAATCTGAAACAAAGTAACGCTTGTACAAAATCAGGCCCTAATTAATTCGAGAGCTGGCTGTTGGTATACAAAAGTCCAGACGATTCCTGCAGATCAGTTTTAGCCGTTTCATCAGAGGTTTTGTCATCGCTGATGCTGCTCTGAGTTACATCATCTCCTCTGCGCTGACATCCACGCTGCTGTGAGAGCAAACCTCCATCCCACTCAAAATCTCACAAACACACTTTAAATGTATTCAGGCCATCTGGGATTGTTATCCTACGTATGTTAATTCAAGTTCGGTTTGTTTAATTTACATAAAAGCGCATAACAAGACATAAAGCGCATAGAATATGTTAGTGTTCCCTCAGTCCTGCAAACGACCAGGAATACAGCGTTGGTGGTGGAGTTCATGCTTTCAATCCTAATCTTTTCATATATATTTCAATCAAAAATGATTATTCAATCATTTTTAAATCAACATTTTTTACCATCTGTCTGTCTGTCTGTCTGTTATTAAACTTGAGGTTTCATGTTGATGTGTGGATCTATTTGTAGTTTTCTTTTTTGCGGTGGAGTTGTATGATCAGAGAAAATTATTGTAAATGTCACTAAATCTTGAGCATTTTTACCAAGTTTTTTTCCATGTTTTACCATATCTTTAAGAAAATTACTTTTTTTTAAACTTTTTTCCACATTTCACAAGAACATTTCTAGAATACACAGAGGTTTAAGCTTTTGTTTGTAGCCGTAAACTGAAACCAAAGTTGGATGAACGGCACAGGAGCGACAAGAATTCCAGCGGTACGCCAAACCTGACTCACAAATCTGATTAAAAAGATTGTCCAGGTTGTTCCATCTCTAACATGGTGTCTAAGATCCAGAGTGGTTCATTTGTTATAAAGTTATGCTTTAGACACTCACTTTCATTTTTTTTCTGGGCCAAATAATTAGACCTCAGGGAGCAACAAAAAAAAGAGAAAATCTGGAACGAGCTGTGAGACAGGAGTTAATAGTTTAATGTCACACAAGACATATTATATTCCTTAGAAATCAATCAGCTCTTTATGATCAAATCAGAATGTCATGTGAAAAGTCTTTCATTATTCACTGAATTTTTACTTACTTTTCCCTGTAGTCATTATTTTTACATTGTTGATGCTGGTATTAGGTTTCAAGATTGAATAAATGTAAGTAATTGTAGAAACTGGTGCAAATGACTGTTTTGCTGTCAAATGGATTATCAAAGAATTCACTCTTTTACTGCTAACTGCAGAGTGAATGTTGCATAGATATGATCTAAGTTTTACCAAGTGTTTGAATGGTAGTTTAGCCCTGTGCCTTTTCCTTTTCCTTATATTATATCTGTTGTCAAATTGAATCTGGATCATCCTCCATCACTCACGCATTGTCTCCCATCCATCTATCTGTCCAGAAATAACCACCACGGCACTTCCCACCACCCCGCTCGCCTCCACTCTTCCCATGACGACATTTGGTGCGACCACCACGACGCCGACCACGGTACCCGGCACCACACCGAGTATGGACTGCGAGGAGAGTCAACAGGGCTGCGATGGTGAAACAGAGGCACCTGAAGACTATGACCCAGACACTGGTAAAACCTTTCTCTGCAGCTCAACAACTTTTTTGCCTATTATCATTATTATTATTATTACTCCATAAATGTTACCTTGACTGGCTGTTGACTGTTACAATGACCTCGCTTATCCTCCTGATTTTGACACAGGCGAAAAAGTTGGAATTGGATCATGAAATATTCTCACTGATCTCCCCTCTCACTGCTGTTGTTTCGACTGAATGATGTCTTTTAATGTTCAGTCTCTATAAATGTCACTTAAAATTTAATTGCCCTAACCTTTTATCAAATTCTCTTTTATGTCCTTTTCTTCCTGTCAGGCTCAGTCATTAAGAATTAACCAAGCTTTGGAAACTTGGACAGATAAAGAGTCTCTAAAAACCAGAAATGGCCCCAGAATAGTTCTGTTTCAAAAGAGCAGGTGTTTTGTGTTTGTGTTGGCATCAGGGTGGGAGGGACAAGGCCTTGCTGACCTTTGACCAAACCCTGACTGTCCCATCTGTCAGCAACAGGAGGCACCGCAGCCACCAAACCCTTCATGGACATGTCAGACGATGACATGTCCTCTGCAATCTGCTCCCAAACTCTGCTCTGTAGAAGCTGTAATTTCTGAGGTCAAGTCAAATCATTTTATAAGCAGGCAAAGAAACTGGGCCAATAGAAGTCATCATTCAGTGTCACCAGCAGCACAAAGAATGCCCAAACCGACTTCCATCAGAGTAAATGGCTTTTTCTTTGCTCCAGTTCACAAATGATCCCGACTCCGCTCTGCACGAACACAGCGGGACTGCAGACAGAAAAGTTGATGGATCGGCTCTTAAATGCATCTGCAATACTTTTTAACGTGCTTATTATCTGCTATACCAGTAAACTCAGTTTTATTTAATGTTTGAGCATGACAGGACATGACAGACGCCAATGAGTCGGAAGAGGAAAAAGTAATTAAAGCCACTCTATGTGGCAGTACCACTTCTGACCACATGGGGGCATAGAGAGTCTGTGTTAACAACAGAGACAACAAATACTGTGCTTATGAGCTGGGATGGGCTGGCAGGTTTTGCGATACCACTTCGTACCACTAGAGGTGCACTTTAGTGGTACAAAGTGTTAAACGTTCATGTGATGTGCTGCCCCGTGTGGTCAGAAGAGTTGAAATATAAAGGATTATTATAGGATAATTTTGAAAATTATCAACAGGGTTCACTTTAACAACGACGTACACGAAAGACAGAAGATAAAGGTTCAACAGATAAAACTCCAAAGAGGTGAAAGTATCTAATGCTTAATAAGTTAATTTCAGTAGTGACCTGAACTGGGACTCCTTCAGACTCCTTTAACCCAGAACGCCATCTCCATTCTGATCGATTAGCTCGGATGCTCTGATCAAGACTATTCCATAGAGAAATAGGATGGCTGTTTACTTTGACTCGGTATGACGGGTGTTGGCACTGAGATAATGCTTTTGATTTCTGCTAATGAAATGTGGCCTAAATATGAATGCCTCGTCAGTGGTTTTTTTTCACAGCAGTGACCACAGCTGTTTATTAAATGTCTGCAACGTGTTCACTTTGTACAATGTGCCAACAAGTTGAAACAACCAGCTGAAACTGCCTTAAGTTGGGTGCCGGTTGCTCAAAATCACTTTCCTATGAATTCTGCATGAAACCACTGGTATATTTTATAGACATCAGCACAAGAATATGATGAGAACTGACAGGCGTGTTGACACATGGCGTAAAACTGTGGACCACCTGCCAACACACTCACATTCAAAGTCAAATGCAGCTCTTTGTTGAGGTTTTTCATAACTTTTTTCTGCTGCATGAACGTAGCAACACTGCATCACAGTGTGCCATCCTGTGTGAATGCACCAAATTCAACCCATTTGGAGTAAACAGCCGGCCTGAGAAGAAGCGGCGTGACTAGGCAGAAAGCGAGAAAAGCGGTAGCCATGGCAGCGAGACAAAGAGGGAAAACAAGCTGAAGGACTGAACAGAGGTGAGAAAGTGAAAGGATGAGGAAGCAAAAAGAGAGCAGAAAAGTCAAGGTAAAGCAGAGAAACTGATGGAGGGGCAGTGAAAGCCGCAGAGGAAGAATAAAGGCCTCTTGGGTCTCAATTAGCCGAGCTGAAGCATCGCGTGAAGACAACTTGGGGTTGGGAGTGCAGCAGCGCCACAGTCATCTCTGCATCCTATTAGCTCTAAGAAACAGCAATGCTGCTCAGAGGTTTCTGGATTTATCCGGATGGTGTGGTGAACCACTGCCGCCAGTCGACTGCCGGCACGCAAAAAGGGAGGGGCCTTTTTTTTTTTTTTTTTCATTTCTATTTGTAGTTTTTTCAACGAACCACATCCACTGTTGTTGGTGGCATCTGTCTTTGTGGAAAGTCCCTCAGCCTCCCCGTCTTGAAACGCCAGTCCCAAACATTTGGTCATACTGGTGCTGTTTTGATCAACTGTTTCCACTGAGCAAGTGGAGGTAAAAAAAAAAACAAAAAAAAGGCATGGCCTGCAGCACCTTCCGCGTACACAATCACAACCATCTCTTGTCTTTGGCACAAAGTGCTTTCAGTGAGTGTACTCTAATAATAATTCTGCAAGACCTGGAGGTCTTTGTGCAGGCCTGTGCCTCTCCTAAACAAAGCAGCTGAGTTCATTACTAACTTAGTTTTCACAGCATGGGATCAAATTATTTAGCCTTTCCTTGTCACTGTACTGTGTTTGTCTCAAAGTTTTACAAGAACTTCTGGTAACACTTGAGTTAACTCCCTGGAAGGTTTTATAAGAATAGATGGGAGGCTTGTATGAGGTGGGTAGCTCATTAGTTAATGAAATACATGTGATTGGACTAATTAATTCCTCAAGGTTGCTTTTAAAGCCTTTCTAAAATTATTCTGTATTTTTCTTCAGGTAAGATACATTTAGATGTTATAAAACTACACATAGAAGGCTTATAGAGGACCTCAGAAGTACCTGGAAGGCAGGTTTTTTACAAACAACAACAACAATCATCATGGTGCTTTGTTGCATGTTCCTGCTTCCTTAAGAAGCAGGCTGGTTTCTTTTGTTTTAGGCGTTCAGCACAGGCGGATTATTTTTCTGTTTTGGGATCAAACATACTCATCTTACTAGCAGATGGGAAGCCAATAACAGAGATGCATCAAAAAGAGGGATTGTCTTTATTCTCTGATTTAAAAAAAAAAACACACATATCAGAGGTCTTCTCCAGATGTAACGCGAACATCATGAGCTCATTTTCAAAACTAATTTTGTAGGTTCTTGTTCCTGACGGTGTTTGCTGTTTCTTTCCTGCAGCTTATCTGTGGTTCGCCTGCGACTTTGACTTCTTGTCGTTCTGCGGATGGACCAAAGAGAGTTGTTCAGGAGCCGATTGGTTCATCCAGACCAGCGGGGCTGCCGCTGTCCACAAAGGACCGACCCTCGACCACACAGGTGGGACATGTGTTCGCGTTCATGTTTTTAACCGGCTGCGCTCGACAGATGCTCTGGGAGAAGGCTCAAGGTTGCTCAAAGTTACAGTATTCTCAGTGAAGATTTAAATATCACTCTGCGCCACTGGGAATTTGCAATATTACTTTCTGCTTACACATTTGCTTACATCCAAAAAGAAAAAGAAAAATAAGGCAAGAAGATCCCATTGGGCTAGTTATCTTATTCTTGTAGTCAAGGACAGAAAGTTCAGAAATAACAATACTACATTAAACAAGAAGATCAGATTCAAGACGTTGTAACATACTTTTATCGAGCCAAATTAGATGTTTTCCTCTTAAAAACATAGAGGAAGGGCTAATGTGCTAAAAAGCTGGAGCTAGGTTATAAACACAGACGACATTCACTCTGACTTACAGCAGCATATAAGCAGCATCTCATGATCCAAACCAGAACGCATCATGTGTCAAACACGGTGGAGGCAGTATTATGGTATGGGCTTGTAACGAGCAAAAGCAGAAAGGTGAATCCTGATGTGTACAGAATGAATACTCTACTCACATTCAGACAAATGATATAAAACTGATAGGACAGAGCTTCACAGTGCAGATGCGTAATGACACATTTAGAAAGCAACTCAAGACTTCTTGAAGGCAAAGAAATGGAATAATGTTCAATGGCCAAATCAGTCACCGGATCTAAACCCAAAAAGGCAGCTTCTTAGTTACTGTAGATGAACTGAAGGCAGAAAGGCCCACCGACAAGCAGCAACTGTAGTGAAGGTCTGCCAAAGCATCCTCGGGGAGAAAAACTCTTTTTTTTTGTTGATGTCCATGAGCTCCAGACTTTAGGAATTTGCTGACTGACTGTGTCATGTGGTATGTATAACGACAAAATCCTAAAAACTGTCCAAATACGTCTGGACTCAACTATATGTTCACTTTATTCTACGTTATGCTCTGAAAAATAAAAAGGCTATTAAAAGCAGTACAACACAGAAATCTATCAGCATTCTTCCCCTCTCTGGCCTTCTCTCCGTTGAGCGGCAGGAAGGCCAAATGTGGATGGATGTGATGGATGTTTGTGCGAAGATGGCAGCAGCAGCCCAGAAATTAATGATTTCTCCTTGATTTCTTGACATAAGCAGATCACAAGCTAAAAAACATGAGGTCTTTGTGGTGGCAGATGGCAGACATTTTTATAGTTTTTTTCTTGAAGCATGCTGATGCAGAGTACTTTATTTTCACACGCACAAACAAAAATGGAATTTGATCTGGGATGTCCGAACGGTTTTTTATATATTATCCACTGAGTATCGACTTACTGGCAGCATATTCACATTTATTAGTGTCTTGAGTTTCTGTAATCTGTTGAAAAGTTGTCAGGAGCGTTTCCCTGCCTTGCACTCATTTCTTGTATTTTACTGCCCCCTGCAGGCGGACCAGGGAACTTCATCTACATGCAGCTGACCGACACAGACTCTCCGAGTAAGATCGGCCAAGAAAAAGATGAAGTTGAGAAGGTGGCCAGGCTGATCAGCTTGCCCATCACCACACCAGACACCATCCTCTGCATGTCCTTCTGGTATCACATGTTCGGCGAGCACGCAGGGTCGCTTCACATCAAACACAAGAGGGAAGCTGAGGAGGAGCACATCCTGTGGATGATCAGCGGCCACCAGGGCAACCGCTGGAGGGAAGGACGCGTTTTACTGCCACGCGCCAACCTCTCTTATCAGGTAAAGCAGGTGTGGATGTGTCGCGACGTATTTTTTGCCTTGTGATAGACTCAGGGCCTTTTTTTCTTTGCTTTTTTTTCTTTGGTTTCATCGCACTTGTGAAATGCAAACAGGCGTCAGTTGTAGTTTTCATTACTGGACATATGTTTGTCTGTTGATTCATAAGAAAAAAAAAACAATCCACTGCCTCTCTAACCTTTGTTACACTTTGGATAAGATTCGAGCAACAAAAGGTTTCATATTTTTTATTCATATTTTCTGTTGTTTCTTTTTTTTTGGTCATGATCATCAGTGACACTGAGCCTCAAAACAAGGGCAGGAAAAAAAGGTCAAACTGAGGAAGACATTTTAAAAGAACGCTGCAACCAGGACTCGCATCCATTTTTTCTGAGAATTCAACAAGCTGCACCTTGAAACAGACTCGGCGAAGCTTTAATGTCTGACTTTGCTATTTCTTCTTCATGTGATTGAAGAATGTTGCACACCTGTGCTGTTGTTTGCAGGTGGTGGTGGAAGGTGTTGCAGACAGACGCAGCACAGGCCACATCGCTGTGGACAACATCAAGATCATGGACGGGGTCAACGTCGAGGACTGCAAGGGTATGTGCTTTAGTGTTTCATGTGACTTGACGATCATTATATTATTACACTTTTTTTTCTTTTTTTATTAGTGCAATGCTGGGAAATAGTCAGGACATGAGATTACTAACTTTGTGGAACTTGGTTGCTTAGTTTTGTCTTGCATGTGCATTAATCTGACGGGGAACCTGTTGCTTTGTCTCTAGATCCAAAACCTCCCACGTCTCTTCCGACTGATATCTTCATGCTGCGTAAGTACTGCACATAAACTACTCTCATTTTCATGTGAAGCATCTCCACAGACATAAAAGTCTGCTGATATTTTACCATTTAAAACTGGTTTGTTGCGTGGGCTGATTTGGTTATTTTAGGCACTTTATGTATTTTTCTTTATGCAGTAGATGTCCAGTGAACAATGTTTAAGCATGCGTGCGCTAAAAAATTTATCTTCAGAAGCAGCTTTAATATTTCAATAACATCCAGTACTATTGGCTGTTATCCATGCTTTTGTTGCACATATGTATACTGTACATTTTTAGCCTAAAACATTTTTCAAAGATCGTTCTGGCAAATGGCAAATTAGGGAACTTTCCACTTCACAACATTAGTAAGCAAATGTGCTGGTTTGGAAAGAATTACTGGCTTTTGTAGTCAGTGATAAAAAGTCAAAACCACCAGTTTGACTCAGCTGTCTATATGTCATCTCGTTTGTGTGTGTGTCTTTTGCAGCTATGGACTCTCTGCCACAGGACAGTGGTGAACTCGGTGGCCCGGGCAACATGCTGAAAACCCTGGACCCCATCCTCATCACCATCATCGCCATGTCTGCACTGGGCGTCTTCCTGGGCGCCATCTGCGGCGTCGTCCTATACTGCGCCTGTTCACAGGGCAGCATGACGGACAGAAACTTATCTGCCCTGGAAAACTATAACTTTGAGCTGGTGGACGGAGTGAAGCTAAAGAAGGACAAGATGAATGGACAGACCAATAACTACTCAGAGGCGTGAGGAAGAAATGCGGGAACGGGGCTCCGATTGCTCCACAAAAGGACTTGTCGACGCAGCCAATCGAGAGAGGGAGAAACAGGGGGCTGAAGCCACTAATGGGACGGCAGGGTGGGCTGACAGTGAGCCGAAGTAATTTTATTTCTCAGGAGCTGCAGTGGAAGGGACTGACCTGTAGGGGGCACTGTGTATAAAGAAAATGTACAGCAAAAAAGAAAAAAAAGAACAAAACTAATAATTCTCTTTGTTTCTCGACGTGCTTTGTTGATTTCATGTAATCACATGCTGGTGTTGAGACCAATTCAGAGGAAAATATCGTTTGTGTACCTAATTGGAAGAATTTGACATTTTGTTTGTGGTTTTTTTGTGTTTTCTTTCAGATGCAATTGCTTAACAGAATGAACAAAGTATGTGAATTTCGACATATAGCTCCTTAGCTGGCCATATGTCCCATAGAGAGTGTAAAAGTGTGTGTGTGCACTTGTGTCACACTCGTACATGTCCATCTAAGGTGTGCGTGTGCATTACACCTATGTTCATCAGTGTAGCTGAAGTGCAGGCATCTGTGCGTGTGCGTGTGCATGTGTGTTTGAGTGCGTGTAGCAGGCGCCGTCCAGGCCCGCGGACCTGCGTCCAGCTCCAACAGTGCCTTTTCTTTCCTCCAGTTTTTTTCTGTTGCCTTTTTGATTCTTTTTTCTGCCGGTTGTTTTCCCATCAGCTGGCATTTTGCCCAGCATTCCCACACAGAAACGAATTCCAGACTGTGATCATAAAACTACAAATTTTCTATCGCTGTTGTGTCCCGTCACTTGGCTTGCCACACGTGTTGGTGTAGATCTGTACGTTTTCATGCTTTGTTGACGATCGTACTGACACGGACTAAACTGTTTTAATTCAGAGATGATATTTAGTTTCCAGGAGAACTGAAGAAAACTATGGAATTTTCCAAACAGAAAATATGTGGGAGCTCTGAATGCCTCATTTTCATGGCACATGACACATCCTACAGATTGTACATAGGTTTTAATATATTGAGCGCCATTTTCTATAGAAAAAAGACACCAGTGCTGCAGTATCCTTTCTGAGCAGGAGTCAAAGTCGCTGTTGCTGTTCAGATGGACAGAGAAACACAGGGTGTTGCTTCGGTTACAAACGTAACCTGGATGCTAAGAGCGTTTTACAGCTACAGAACTGATTTTCTTTCTAAACAGGGTAAAACAGACAACCTCAGCAACAAGACGATGTTGACAAAAAGTCAAGAATGAGTCACCGACGATCGCAATCATGGATCAATGTTCTTCACTGGCAGACAATGTAATTGTTAAACTTTTGGTGCGTCCAGCAGCCTGAGAGTCATGAGAAGGACTTGGAGCATCTTTTATTGAGCTCGCAGGATGTGGATGGATCCGATTGTAAACTGTCTGGACTGATGAACCATGCATTTGTGTTTTCTGGGAGGATGCTGCAGTCTCCCTGGTGCACTTACCATGCTGACTATCAGGGGACAAATGCTTGAAAGATCTGCAGAGCTAAATCCAGTTCACCAGTCCCTACAGACACCAGCTGCAGAAGTGCTGATGCTTTACACCGATCTACAAACATAAAAGTTTAGTTTGACTGTTAAAGTCAAGGTAAAATCCATCCATCATCTATACCTGCTTCTTCCTATTCAGGGTCACAGGGATCTGCTGGAGTCTGTCCCACCTCTGTTCAGGTGAAAGGCTGGTTGGGATACACCCTGGACAGGTAACCAGTCCATCACTGGGCTACATAAAGAGAATTAACAAAAAGTGAATTTGAATTTTTAATTTGAAGTGCAAACCCTGTTTTAACTTATCTTCTGTTCTTGCTTTTAACTTGCTTCCTGACCTGCACTTAACGCCCATTTTTTGTCCCATCACTTTTAATCGGAGATTAGAGGGCATTTTTACTTTCTTGTCAATATCAAACAGTTGTAGGCATTTGGGGTATTTTGAAGGAGGTCAAACTTAACAAATCCTGACTATTTCTCTGCTCAGAATATGTTAAAGCGAACAGAAGGTCATGTGCTGGTCATGTGCTGTCAAAAGTGCAAATGACTTCATGGATTTTATCTTGAAAATTATGCCACCAATTCTGCTACACCCTTTTTAAATAAATAAATGTTTTTTTTTTTTTTTTTTTTATTTGAACCTAATTTGGTCTAAATGAATAACAGTAAACAAGCTTGTTTCTTATGTTTCATCCTTTTCATACTTCATCCTCTTTTAATTGAAGCAAATGTATGAGCGCCTAACTTGGGATGATTTTCAAGCCGCGATGTGGGTACGATATCATGCCACTTGTGCCTGCACCAGACGTTAAACCTGACCATTTTTGATTCAGCGTCATGTTGTATCATACAATTCAAAGTCTAAAAATACTATTTATGCAGCCCAGTTCATGACTATTTCCATTAAAGAAGCCGCCTTTTGTTTTCTGCATGTTTCTGCATCATATATAATCAGACAAGTTCATCGGTATCCAGATGTAACTTCTGCTTGACGGACGTGTCTCTGATGTTTGAGCCGGATCTTAATTTAGCTCTTTTCCTCTTTGAGGACGAAAAGATGCTGCAGCACTCAACGTGAAAACTAATGTTGCACTGATATATTTAAAAAAAAAAAAGTTATGTGTTTATGATGCTGATTTATGAAAAGAGAGGAAGAAGGAGGGAGAGGAGAGGACAGTGTTATTGTTGTTACTTTTTATCACGGTTTCAGATGGCAGTGTTATAATTCTGAAATGTAAAATTTACGAGATGTTTTTCATTCTTGGAAAAGCTTATATGCGTAACAATTTTATTTACTTGGTATAATATCACCTTGTGTTTTTGTACTGTCACTGATGTGTGTGCCATTGTTTCATTTTTTTTTTCTTTGTATGACAAGAAAAATGTTTTATTTTCAGTACTGTTTCTGTAATTTTGCTGTCTGAAAAAAAGAAAAAGAAAAAAAAAACAAGAAGTAAAAAGAGTTAGAACGCAGTGAGGCCTTATGTGACTAAAAGTATTGTTTGTACATTGACTTTCTGGTCAGCACCCAGACTCATCCGTCTCTGTTGTCTCAGACTCATCACTGACTATTACATTCCAAAGAATTGGATCAAATAAATGTTTTAAGTAAAAGCTGCTCTGCTGTTCCTTTCCATCTTAAAGATGTCAGTTTAAAGGACCAGATCTGACAGTTTTAAATCTTTACAGCTGTACAACAACATGTTCGTGTTCAAAGATTTTTTTATTTATTTATTTTTGTCTTACATTGCAAAAATAATCCAAATTTAAATAGCTGAGGATCTTTTATTCATAAATTACTGTGTATTGGGTTGTCAAAAGGGTCAAGTTCCCAGGTAGTGAAAAAATAGGTCTCCAGGGTGACACTTTTTTAGGAACTTTTTGACAATTTACCTTTTAAAAAAGTGTAGCGGTATCCCATCCAACATTTGTATAAGGGGTCCATCTGGGATAAAAATGGGTTGAAAACTTGAACCTCATATGGGATTGTAAACGGGCTTCAAATATGCCCAATGTGAATTGCCCACTTAGGTTTGCTTAGGTGGGATCTTGCATGGTCAGAAATCTGCATTCTTGTCATCTTTGATATAAAGAATTAGTCTGGTTCTCCTGGATTTGACTTTGTTTTCCAAAGGCAGTGAAGTTCATCCATCCATTAACTTCTGCTTAACATCTCAGGGGCAGCAGCTTAAGCAGAGAGACCTTGTCCTTCTTTTCCAAGGCCACGTTGTCCAGCTCTTCCAGGAGTCTACCTCGGAGAGACATCCAGGAGGCATCTTCAGAAGACGTCCGAACACCTCACCTGGTTCCTCTCAATGTGCAGGAGCAGTGACTCCACTCCAAGTCCCTCCTGAACAAACTTCCAGTGGAGGAATGCAGAGGGTGATGTGAAAAAGGTGTGGAGCCATACCGTCAAGCTATTTCATGGCCAGGAGAGGGTTTTAATTACATAAAACATTTTTCAGAAGCACAAAGAAGCTTCTAAGGGATTAATAACTGCTGGAGTGGAACTTTAAATCCTGGTTACTTTTAGGGTAAGCTAATTATTTCAGGATTATGTGTGTGAAATATATGTTGTTGGCCTGCATCACATTTTTCTGTCATCACTTATTCACTTTCCAGGAAACAGCTGATGGAGGAAAATAAGCTGATGCTAGAGGATGCTTGATTTGCAAGGGTGGTAGGATGACGCTGAGGGAGAAATAACTTGGCCACCTCCAAAAATGTAGCCAATGAACATGAATAACCTCATGATTCTGCACCATTATCCACCCCAAAGAAATCCCGTTGTTCTAAGGTGTCTCTGGAAAAGGACAATCTATGAAATTAAAGATAAGAAAAGTCGCCTACTTTTTGTGTTTGCAAAAGGTATTTAAAAACAAGTTTAACGTTTTACTAGTGGTGATGTGTCATGTCCTTTTAGGACGCTCAGTCGCTTCTTTTCATCACTGCGAGGTTGCCAGGCAACCAGCAGATGAAGGCTGGAGACGATTAGTCAAAACAGCCGGACGTGTTAATTACAAAACCCGTCCGCGGAATCGAAGATGGCTCAGTCCAACCCGAGCGTGGTTTTTCCTCCTGTTTCTGGCAAAATTAAACACTCGCTTCATGTTGCTCAAAGGACATGAGAAGGTTTTCTGTCACACAACTAACCGCGGGAAAGCGAGAAAACGAGACTAATGCTAAATCAGGAAAAAAAAAACACATTTGATATCCATTAAATGTTGTGTGGTGCTTTAACAAACTAACGCCACAAGGGGGAGCTCTGTTTAAACCCGTGAAGAGCGTCAGGTGGTATGTTTTACTGTTACTAGGAGATTAACTGTACTTCTAAAAAGAACAACACCTATAATCAGTGCTTACTTTGTAAATCTGTAATATCAGACTCTCAACATAAAAACAGTGTAGGTACATATCTAGAAAGTCTCAGTCACGTGTTAGAATTGGTCTTGAATGCAAGTATACTTATTACGGTAGTTACTGACTTTCTTTCTAATAGTTTTTCTTTCTTTACAGTCGCTCACCGAAAACATCTGCTTGTAAAATGCCATGTCATCATTTACACCCAATTAATTCTCAATTTTCCAAATATTTTCCATTAATGAATATTGTCAGATGTGTTTGACTTCACATCGTTTAAACAAAAGTGAATTAAAAGAAACTCTTTTTACATGAATCAGGTTTGTTTGAGTTACATGTGTCCGTCTTGTCAATTGAAACCTAATACTTGTTTATTCAATAAGTACCTACTGAAACCCAGCTGAAGTAAAGACGTAGGATCAAACTTAATATCTCACAGTGACCCAGGAGATATTATTGCTTTTATGTTTATTCAGCAGGTTTTTATGTTGAGTTTTTGTCTCATATAAAGACAACATGCACACAAACCTTTTACGTTCATATTCGGTAACTATCAGTTAGTCGGTATGTGTTGTGCTTGATTTTTCTTAATGTTTTTATTTGGATCTTTGTTTTTTAATCTAAAGTTTCTTTAATTTCTATTAATAAAGTTCTGTTTTATGACAATCACAACACATCTACAATGCTGCACTGTCATCATCTGCTAAATACTGTGATTTGGTAAAGTTAGAAACTTTTTTAATCTTATGATGTTCTTGTTTCTTGATGTAAAAAAACAGAATAAAAATCCTTTTAGTGTACATTAAACACAAGCCAAGGCAGTTACTTCTAACATACCATAATTTAATTATTTAACAAAAATTCAGCCAAAAGGAAAAAAAAAAAAAGTGGGTCATAAGGACTGTGACTCAGAGGGTCGTGGCTCCACCTCTGGCAGCAGCAACTTGAAGTCATTTCCTGTGTGACTTTATCATCTCACGCGTCATTGTGAGGGAATGTAGGCCCTTTTCCTGGAGTCACTCATACGCAGATCTCTACAGGTCCCAACACAGCATCTCATTTGGGCTGGGGTCTGGACTTTGACTTTTCAGTAATCCCAAAACCTTTATTCTTTTATTTTTCAGCCATTCTGACGTGGCTGTGATTATTGTTAAGTTACATGAACTCATGTCAGTCAAGCTTTAGTGTTCTCTTTTACTCCGTTCCTTTCTGCCGTTACTGCTGCTCGCTGGTGTGAAATGCATTCTGCATGCGCAGTTGTCTCAAGTCAACACAAGTCTCCAGTGGATGCATCATTGATTGAATGATTGGAGCAAGCCCAAATCAGAACTTCAGTTGCGGTTGAAGACATTTCACAAGTACAGACAAGTGCACATATTGAGAAACAGCTAGAAGTCTTCTGATTGTTCAGATGCAGTTTTATGACCCTCATTCACGCTTCCATGTTCTTTTTAGATAGAACAGGCTTTGTCCTGGCGACCTGTTGCAAACAAACTGTTCAGTCTTCTTCTAATTGTGAGGTCTGTAGGTTTTGAAATGTAACGATTGGGTAGTTTTTTGTTTTGTTGGTTGCTTTATATATCTATCTATCTATCTGAGCACTGCTGCCTGACCTTTGGGATTATTTTCTAGGATTTCCATCCATTTGTGAATAATCTTTCTCACTGTAGACCATTACTGACGTGTCTCCTCCTCTTGGTTATTGTGTTCAAACCCACTTAAACTGCACAAAACACCTGCTTTTATAGAAATGTGCACACCTGTTGATGATTGTTAGATCGGAGTTAATGATTACTGCTTACTCTCCTAAATCAAATGGAAGTTGTAAAGGGCTGCTTAGTTTTGTCCACCTGAATATTTTTTTGGTTTATGGTTTTGATAAATGAATAATGTCATGGTGAAAAATAGGTTTACCTGAATTTGTATATGTTGAATAACACACAACAATCACATGATTTTTATAAAAAAAAAACAAAAAAAAAAAAACAACAACAACAAAAAAAAAAGACAGAGGAATGGGGCATACTAATGTTTGCACATTTTTCATTGGTATTATGACCAGTTGTGTGACTGGGAATTTATGGTTAATAACTCTCCCAATACAGTACAATACAATGCACCTCACATACTGCTAAGCCCTCGGTGTCTACTTCAAAAAGTCTGAGAGGGGCCTGAAGGGTTCTTCTCCTGTGGTATTACAAATCTCTGGCTCAAAGTGGCTGAGGGGTGATCCCACCCTCCTCCATCCTGATACGAAGGTCCACTCTCTGAGGAAGTCTATCCTTACATCCTCTCATCTTCTGTTGATTTACTTCCAAACAGATATTGATTGAAATAATCAGGAATGAAAATAGTCTTTAAACATTTTGTGGTGGAGCACCATGCAGTAGTCATTCAGGCAGTTACTATTGTCAACCCGGGCAAAGGGACATTGATAGTCGCCTTAAGGCTTGTAGGAAATGCAAACTGTTAAAGTTAGAAGGGGAATCTGGCAGCAGCCCCCCTGTTAACTGATCTGCACCGCCCTCAAGGATTAATCTCCATCTGTTTCTGCCAGTTTTATGATGCTGAGCTTGTGCATGAGGGATCTGACCCGGAATAGTGTAGAAGTCATTCACATGAATCTTTTTGAATTTATAATCCTGACACAGACAAAAAAATTTAATTTATCTTATTTTCTTAAAGTATTTATGTTAAATTTGTTTAACATAATGATGTACTGTTATCAATGATGTATATCTATTATTGTGTGATGTTTGAATAAAGATTTTTGATGGGGTAAAAACAGCATAGTGTATGTGTACATATCTGTACACGATGACTTTACTTGTTTACTCATCAGACCATGACAGCTTGTGTTCTCTCATGAATTTTCCCAACTATAAGCCACCCTTATATTTCTATATATTATTTCAGTGTCCAGCACACTAGAAGACCACTGGCTGGACACAAAACCAAATCTGATTTTTTTTTTTTTAACTTTTGTCAAAAGTAGTTTAATTAACAAAATTAAAGAGTACATAATAGTATTTAATGTTATGCTTTCTGAGTAGGAATAAATGAATACTGCACGCGGTTTAAATAATGTTCAGATAGTTGAAACGCCTGCTAAAGAGTAGCATCCTAAAGGACTTTAAAACGGCTGAAAACCTTTGAATTAAAAGATCTCATTTTTTTATGTGCATCTACACTAAACCTCTGGTTGTGTGTGTGCACGCGCACAGGTAGTCCCATGAACTTTCCGCCACATCCGAGGTGACGATGAGTTCATCTCATCTGTGTGTTTGCTTGTTCTTCAGACCACTTCGTGCCGCGGTTTTTTCCCCGTGTGGGCGGGGACTAAAAACGAGAGGTTTGTCGAAGTGAGATTGAGAAAAGACTGCTCTCTAGCAGCTCTTGAGCTGTAACGTGTTCCGACGAGCCTGAGGCTGTTCATTCCTCATTAGTTTTTTTTCTCTAACAAAGAGTGGATAAAAAAAGGAAAAAAAAGACCGACTATCCCAGTATTTTAACCGGAAACGGTGTTAGAGCGGTGCTGCTTATCAGTTAAAACAAAGCGGACCCTCGTAACAGTTTAGCTCCTTTTCGTTCTTTTTTTATTCTATTAAAAAATCTTTTTGGACCTTAATGCTTCTCGAAATCTACAGGAACGTCAGCGAGCTTTCGGCTTAAGGTGAGTGATGTTTTAACTGAATTTGTCTCATTTAAAGCCAGTCAGACGCGTCTGGGTCGACTGATAACATTGCAGGCCTTAAACGACAAAGAAGCGAGGAACGTTCGTCTTCGGGGACCAAGTTTGTGTCCGGATCAACGACCAGCTCAGCGGGTCAGAGACACTGGCCACACACGAAACCTTAATTAATTTGCTAAACGTGTAAGATGTCCCCGTTTAACTCCAAGCAAGCCCTTCATTAAACCTTACTTAGTCCTTTTGTGTGGAAACACGGGTCAAAAGTATCCCAAAAGAGGCCACATGAGTGTAACTAAAGTCTGTTTCCCCACTGGCTGGTTAATGGGGACATTTTTAATCGTATTGAATCTTTCTCTTACTTTTCAACGGGACTCCGGTACACAGTTTCACATCCCTGTATTACTTTAACAACGGGTTATATTGTGTTTGGAGGATTCTTGGGATAAGCTAGGACCAACTACTGAAAACTGTTATTTGTACAAGATTATCTTATCGCGTGTTTTATGCAGACATGTTTCTAACATTAAGTCCAGTTTCTCTTTACCCTCACAGAATATATGTAGACTGTTTAAAATTTGAAAAATGTTTGAGAACTTAGTTGGAGGAGTCTTTTTTTTTCCCAACTTTCCTGGAAAGCCTCATGTTTAACAGTGGTGTTAATGCTTTAAACCTTCAACCTAACCTTCCCTTGTTTGGTAGAAGTTAAAAGGTTTTGTTTGTCTGGATGTCAAAAAGTCTGATTTGAAGAGTTAAACCTATATCACCACCCTTTTGCGACATCTCCATCTGGACATGGACTCTGGTGTGGTCAGACTTCATTGTGGATTGTATAAACTGTAGTTAAGGACTCTCTGGGATCAAGATGTCTTAAAGCAGGTCACTTTGGTTAACCAGAGTGGAGAGTCTCATGTTGAGCCTCGCCCACAGCTGTGATTTAGAGATGTTGTTTGCAGTATGTAAGTTAGACAGGATGGGTCTTGCCCGTCTCATTAACTTCCCGTGAAGGAATTGTTGCCTCGGGTTGTTTTCTCTGTAATGGATTCTGAGAAGGGGAAGTTTCATATGGTGAGCTAAAGGGGTGATCTGTGCAAGCAAGTCGTTCCTCCAAAGCATCAGTTAGTGACTTCGGTTAATTACTTACTTGGCTCAGCTTATGTACAGCCTAGTAATGACATATCAGCAGCATCACTTGGAGGCGTGAAAATGAATGTGTCTTTTAACTTTTATGGCAACATGGATTCAGATAGTGCACACCATGCCTGGTAATTGCAGGCATAAGGGTAGACGTGTCTGCAGACTACAGCGGGCCTTCCCACCACTGAGTCACTTCCCTTAGTACCATTTTTGTTGTTTAATCAAGTAGAGCTCGGCTAGATGTTAGGAATATCCGGGGCAGTTTGTAGTGTCATTGTACATTACTCAACCCCACCCTCCCACCCCAGACTTATTGGATATGAGTCATGGATCGTGGGCCTTTCAATGAGGGCTGGATGAAATATTTTTTTTTTTTTTTTTTTTTTTTTTTTTTTAACACAATGCTCTGCAACCAATCAGATATCTTCCTTGCTTTAGCATAAGAACGCAGTAATAATAATAATTATGTGGTTTGAATGGCTTATGAGTACATCGTCCCCTACGTGGAGTGAGTTCTTGTGATCCAAAATGCTTTTGACACTACATTAGTTTTTTTTAGATTCTGTAAAGTAAAAATGTCCATAACTAACAGTGATAGTTGAGCCAGCATCCTCCATGTGCCAACCGGCGTAGGAAAAGGAAATCTGCATGCATTCTGAACCAAACGGTTTTAAGGACACTCAGAGGGATGATAGAGGCTAACATTAAAAAGCTGTTTATATGGCTGACTTTTTACAGATGGCTATAAAATTTTATGTACTGCCAGATTCTGATTTTGAACCTGCACATTTAACCAGTTGTTTTACACTTGCGTCATCTTGGTCAGTCACCATATAGCTGTGTCGCAGATGTCTCCTTTACACGAAAAAAATCTAATTTTCTAAACTAAGAGCTAAAAAACCCCTAATCAGAGCAGTTCTACGTATTTTAATTGACCGCAGCAGTGGACACGAAGAAGAGGAGGAACTTCTTTCAGTTGTTACAGTAACTGTGAAACAGTTCCCATGGTACAAAATTACCCAATATTTCATAGTCTTTAATGTTCACAAACTGAATTCATCTCAACAGCTGGATTGTACTTCTCAGGTGTTGACTGGCTGACAGGAGTAATTTATGTGTAGCCTGGGTTTCTTTGGAGCATGCTGTGTTAGCAGTAAGGCCCTCTTCCTCATCCTTCAACTGTCTGTTGGTGTGAAAAAAATGGACTGGGTGTGGCTTAATGAAGGAAATAGATGAAGAGTCATGCTAAGGTACTTAATGGACCGAGGGTGGACTGACTCACAGCATCAGGTGTTGGTCGTCTGGGCATCAGGGCAGCAGACAGATGAAGTAGAGGGACTGCCAGCTGCTTGTTACAAACTGCCTTGTAAGAACAACAATATAACTTATTTTTTCAGTAGAGATATTTGCTCTTTTGGCTCCATTGAATGGGTGCGGCTGAGCTTTCTGCTCAGATTATCTGCCTAACTTCGCATCTCTGCATCTGCGGCCACTGTTTGGTCATATATTATGGTATACTAGAGTCATTTGAGGGTCCAAGCTTTTGGGGTAGGTGTCAAGTCCCAAGAAAGATAGCAGAGTTTTTTACTTTATTTATAAAGTAAGAATTGTAGAGTAACAACATACAATTCTTGTAGAAGTTAGAAGTTTTGTTTTTGTTTTTTGTTTAAAGGCTAGATATCTTCTCATCGGATGTTGTTGTTTTTTTATGGTTCCCTTTTTAGTTACATGTTAGTTAATGCTGCGTAGAAGCCTAAATCATTTAAGTTGTTGTTACATTACATACATACAAGTGTGAGAAATTAAATGTTTGCCATTTATACTGCTTTACATTAGATATCGGTGAAAATGTGTATCTTAACAAGAAAAACAAAGTTGGGAGAGAGTGAATATATAATGTTCGAACCAACTGTAGAGCTTTTTTTTTTTTTGAACTCTATTATCTCTGAGATGGTGTTAAAATATCAGTTAAAACAACTTCATGTGATTTGCTTGAAGCACTTTGGGCCCTAAATAGTGAGTGTTTATTCAAGTCTTGTATCTTTTGTGTTAGGGGTCGGCCTGCAGAACATCATGTAACGTACTGATTTAGAATAGGTTTTATGTTGGCTGCTCTTCCTGAGAAGGGTCCTCGCTATAGGATTGGTCTTGGGGCCTGCACATAACTGAGCTGGGGATCCATCCAGTAACCTTTCAGTCGAAGGTCAACCAGGTCTACTCACTACTCCATGGCCACCCATCCTTGTTCCTTAGTGAAATTAAACTGGCTTAAGCTGAAATAAATGGGCTGCCTGCACATGCAAAGGGGACCAAAAGAAAAACATGCAATTTTGACAACAAAACTGTAAAGTTTCAATGTTTTTTGTTTTTTTTTTGTTTGTTTTTTTTAAGCTGAGTATGCCTTTCTCAGGGTTCTCAGGGTACTACTACAAACAAGTTACATCAATTAACGACGACCTCAGTGCCTCTATGTGAAAGGCCAGTGTAAGTAAATAAGTGATCTTTGTAACGGGAAAGGTTAGCTGTGCTTACCCAAGGTCAGTAACCTCATTTAAAAACAAAAATGTTTTATTTATTGTTTTAAAAAAGCACAATTACCTTGGTGTGTGTAGCCAGAAATGTTAAATGGAGGCACTGCTGGGTGGGTTCTGAAGGTAACTTGTACTGGAGTCATTAGGCAAAAGTGCAAGAATATTCTTGGATATAAAGGTATAATCTGGTGATCTTTAATATCATTCGCTTAAATAATTAAGAAGCTCTGCCATGTTGCATGTTCCAATGTTCTGTTTTGTCATATGCAGCCTAGAGATTGATTTTTGAAAATGGTTGCATCCAGGACGGGGAAGGGAGGACAATGTTTCTCAAAAAACGGTGGCCAAACAGCTGGCTTATTCCAGTACTCTTCAGGTGCTTTACAACTTGCGTTGTGTTATTACGTGAGATATTTGTAATGAAATTTGAATTTGGAGGAACAGTGAAACTTGTTTTCATTCTTTGCATGTCCTCAGTCCTGTTGCAGTACTGGTTACGTGTACCTCTTGTCTAGTAAAAAAGCAATAGAAAGTAATAAAACGGTGTGTTTTAAATGTATATAAAAATAACACAAAATTATTTAGCAATAAAACACAAACCTATGTGATAAATCTCTGTCAAACTGATAAAACTTTTCTTCTGATAAACACTTAACACAGTAGAAACATTCACATTGTGAAGTGGAAGTGGTATTTGTGTACGCTTCTTGTTTCATGAAGTGGGGTGAAAAAAAGTTATCCACCCACCAGTTAGCGCTGCAGTGTGGTTAACCTTAAAGAACTTTGACAAAAAAAGGAGGAACTTAGAAACCAATTAGAGTCCGGGCATAAGGTTTTTATGTAGAAGTCGGATGACTATTTCTGTTCTACGCTCCTGCCAAGGGGTGTAGTTACACATGCATTTAGTTGTTTTCATTCAGTATTGGGGTTTCTCTAAGGTAATTGCAGTTATGCAAACTATGTTCCAGTGTATTTGTTAAATGACAGTGTCTTCAGTAGGTGGCTTTTACAGCTTCACTGCTAGGACAAACACCGGAGGTAATTTCTGCCCACCACAGTGAATCAGACTGTGCCAGTCTGGGTGGGGGCTGGTTTAGGATGATCTAGCTTTCCATTTACTTGCCCTTTTTAGTTCTTCTAGTGAATAGGACTAATAAAGTTAATTCAATAGATTTTTTTTCTTTTCATTTAAACAACCACCTTGTTTTGAATTTTGCTTAGGGATGAATAAAACTTTTCAGAACAAATAAACTCCCTCTACACTTTCAGTTCTCATTTCTTTGAGCTGTGTGAGAGTGTTAGTCTTTAACTCAGCTTCTGTTAACTTTGCACATTAGTTGGAACTCTTTTTAGCAAAATAGCTGTTATATTTATCTTCCACAATACAAATGGACACAATTCACTAAATATAGAGAATGTTTTCATTGTGCATGCTATAACACAATCATTTCTAGCCCATCTTAAACGGCATCGATATGCAAAGGTGTGCTTTTGAAATGCATCGTTCATGAAGCGCTCGTATTGGGACGCAACGTGTTTTAAAATCGTGTGCTGCTGTACAGAGGAGGAGAGCGTGTCTCTGGGACAGAACTGAGTTGGTTTTGGTGTGTTTTTGTGCAA
The DNA here is from genome assembly GCA_014839995.1 of Xenentodon cancila. Taxonomy (NCBI): domain Eukaryota; kingdom Metazoa; phylum Chordata; class Actinopteri; order Beloniformes; family Belonidae; genus Xenentodon; species Xenentodon cancila. Next base: position 4,468,528 of record CM026207.1, read on the forward strand.
TCTCCTCATTTTCCACTCTACTACCTTGCTTATGTTGGCTGAGGATCATTAAATGATGAAACATTAATTTATGAAGGCAGTTCCTGCGTGGTGCTGAAATGTCATGGTGCCTGTTATGATAATTTCTAGTTTGATTTACTAGTCAAATCATTACAAGTAGCTGCTTTTGTGCCACTTGGCTGTTTTTAGAGTTGATACAGAATTCATCCCGTACATTTCTTGGATGTTTTTATTTCACACAAAAGTGCGCTGTGAGACCTTATGTTCAGTTTAAAACAAACACAGTTGCTTGAACTAGTGTTTTATTTTATTATTTTTTGTTTCAGAGTTTAGCAGGGGAAGTGCTGCTCAAGCAAAACACTGAGCAGGAAATATTTTTGTGCCGGCACTGTTGAAACCTGCTTTTAGTTTTGTATATTGTGGACACAGCCCCATGGAGGAGTATTATTATACCCGCAAGCTGAACTGCAGACACCTGTCCCTATGCTTTAGCCAGCCCCTACTCCTGGACTTTAAGGAGCACCAAACACTGACAGGTGGGCTTTGTGTATAGCAACATGAGTTTCTCTCTCTGAAGCAACAAGTAACAGATGGGTATGGACATCAGACACTCATCTGAGATTATGGATATGTTTTGCTATTAAGAGCAGAAAATTGGCTAGACATTGGGCTCTAGATTTCCTGCTGATACAGTTTGCTCTGCTTCAATTAACTTTCAGAGAAATATAATTGTGTCTTGAGGCGTCAAACAGCAGGGAATAGTCATATCAGTAGGAAGCATCTTGCCTGAGAATTTTACAATTTTTTTTTTTTTGAGTTAAACAAGTCAAACCCAACTATGTGACCAACGTATTTGACATTACAGTGTTTGGGTTTTTACACTGACTCCTATGTTCTGTTCTGTGTACATAAATCTGTCAATATGCATAGGAAAATAGCTCTGACCAACTTGTTCGTGACGATTTTCCTGCCAGTGCATCCTTCTTTAAATGTAGTTGGGCAGACAATAACGGTTAAGGCAAACTGTCATTAAAACATAGCCGGTGAAAGGGTTTGAAACAACCCAGTGACATCAAAAACAAAAGGGAGTTCTCTGTGTTGCTTATCATTCAACACAGAAACTAAGACGAATGCCGCTGCAAGTAGGTTGAGCTACAATACAGGAAGTTGATTGTTTTCAGGGTAACACAGGAATGTTCTGTGGATTTCCATCGGAGACGCTCACTCTGGTCCTTAATAACTGGCTGCAGATTGAACCAAAGTTCCTTAAATTGACTGACTGCAAGGAGCTGGCCATAAGATCAAGTGCTGTTGATTTAAAACCCAATCACTTCATCCCATCAGTTACTATAGGGAAACTTAATCAAACTCTTCAGAGACTAAATGTTTGCAAAAGTAGTATGCACATGTTTAAAAAATGTTGCATATAAAATGTTTTTCTATTTAATCAAATAAGCAGGAAATTAGTTTTAAAGGCTGTGATAATTAGTGTTAAATTGAATTTGTTGTGAATTTTGTGTTGGCATATTGCAATTATCCTTACATTTAGCTACGTGTGTTCAAGTGTAAATTTTCTGCTATTTCAGTGACAGGTCTCTGTTGGAGAGGGGCTTTGCTCTGTCTCAGTCTATATACTAGAAGAAGCCGAGCAGCTGTGGCTGTCCTAAACACACAATGAACTTGGCCATCGTCCATCATCCACTTAACTTTCGGTACCATGACAACGCATGTGCTGTTTCGGTTTACAGCTTGACCTCACAAAGTCATGATTCAACACTCAACTTGTCTTCTTCTAAATAAATCGGTTGTCAGCTCTGTCATTGCACATGCTCCCCTAAACCTAAGGTTCTGAATGGATTTGAAGGGAGGGGCTCAATATGGGTGATGATGGCAAGGAGAACTTGTTTAAGGGGGAAAATCCACCCGGTCGATTCAAAACACTGTAAACTGAGTGGCGGTCTCCTATGATTTTGGTCGATTTTCTGTTTTTTTTTTTCTTTTTCTTTTAAGAACAATAGCCAAACTTCGTACAAAAACGTAGATGATCAATATATTAAAAATGTTTGCTCTTTTATGTCTTGTATTAAGCTGGTTATTCCAAATGTTTTGGTTGCCGTTAGCTCATTAGGTTTTTTTTTTTTTCATCCTTATGAAGTATATTTCTTCGTGTATAGTTATGTCATATCTGTCAAAAATGTGTTCTCACTGTTGCTCTTGAGTAGTGTACACTGACAAAACAGAAGTGGTTTGTTGCTGCATCTATGTATGCTTACATGCGGCTGCAGATTCAACCTTTGTTGTTGGCTCAGGATCCGATCAACACCATGCAAACTTCAGCCTACCTGCTCTGCCTCTGTACGTAGGCGATTTTTGTAAGGTAATTTGTGGGGACGTGTTGCATATTTAACATTTTTAACTTTTGTGCTGCGGGTTCATGTTTATTTTGGTTTCATTTTGGATTGTATAAGCTTTTGCTCTTGGACATAAGGTCGTGTTACTTGGTTTCCACATTTCCTTTTATTGGTTGTCACATTTTTTTTGTCATGGTTGGTCGATTTCTGTCATTTTTGTGACAGTGGCAAAACTATCACCACAGCAGTGAGGGAAACATTTTATAAGATATGGTTTCTTTGTGGTTGCCTGTACCATCTGACCACCAGCTCAGGAGGAAACATCACACTTTTTCACACTGAACTACTTATTTGTATTCATCTGCTCATCTTATCAAATGTAACTGTAAACATATATTTCTCGTGTATGGGAAAATATCAATTTGTACTAATTAGTTAACTATCCAATAGCAATAAACTGTTCTGAGACACGTTTGTTGACTCAGCTTTCATCAACACAAAATATTTCCTGGTGGGACAGTAAACATTGCAATGGAGACCTGGAATCCAGTAACTGGAGTGTGTAACTGAAGTTTTGGGAATGCTGAAGATTCACAAAAAGACAAGTACTAAATATACCAAATATGGGCACAGACACTTAAGAGGAAGAAATTGGAGTGATCACTTTTATTTCTGCAATACAACTCAGGTGTGATTTTACCTGGAGTCATTTATGCAGAGACGTTCTTTCACGGTGCTGCTGCTGGCTGAAATACTTTAATGTGGTAGCAGTCTCTTAGGACTCGTCTTAGCTCGTCTTTCCTAATTTGCATTTTATTTCAGCGATGCTGCTGCTGCACATCTGTTAAAGTCACTAAATATTTAAGGTTAGAATTTAAGTTAATTAAGTAAATGTGATTTATTTTGCTATGTTTTTCTTGCATGTCTTTGAGCCACTGTTCTCCTCCTTCTGCCATTTCCTTGTTTATTATTGCTTAGGCTTTAATTACCTTGACATATGTCTGAAACTCATTAGAGTCTAAACGGCGGTTAGAAAGAAAGTATGTTGGTTGTTGGAAGTGCTGATGAGGTAGCGGCTGACTCCAGTTGGATGACGGTGAATCATTCATCTTTATTTGGAACAGGCAGGATAAATGGGGATTGATCCGTGCCACTGCTGTGTGTTAGTAATTGAGGGGATTTCAGCTCATCACAAGACATGATGGTGGATATTGAAGCTGTAATTTTCCTAATCTTCACTGCAGTGGTCTAATTGAACAAATAAGAGTTCAAGCAAAATGCCATTTTATTTTAAGTGTCAGTTAATGTGTAAGAGCAATTCTCTTCAAATGTCAACCTCAAACTTTGCTTTTTCCTGTTTTTTTGTTTAAAAAATCTATATATGTTTCATAAATAGTCAATATGAGATAAGCTTTGCAGATAAATACCATTTCAGTGTGATTTCCTTTAAATGATGTCCTGCTTTTCAATAAAGCTCTTTAACCACAATAAACAAGATGCAACATGCTCACAGCTTCCTGTTTATTTAGTCATACCTGAGTCAGATAAGACCATGTAGCTATCACTACCTGGTCTTAACTGGCTTAGTAAAAATGCAGGTCCTTTTTAGAAGGATTTACTAGAATTTAAGATTAATTCTATTTAAAACCCGCATATCCTACTTGAAAAATGTAAGGCACCAGTGGCTTCATTTATTTTTTTCTTACACAGATGGAGCTGCAACTTCTACTAATGGCAACGTTGTTTGCCATCTGCGATCACAGCTGGGCACAGCAAGGTGAGTCACAAGAGTCCTGACACTGGCTGAGGTCTTGTCTGTCTTATCATAATTGTTAAACATAAGTTAACCATTAGTAGCGCAGCATGTTTTTAGCTCAGTTATTTAACCGGCAGGATATTCAATGTTGTTCACACTTTTTTCATTAGTGTCAGAAACACGTTTAAACCAACTTGGGGCTTTTATCTATATTCACTCTTCATTCATGGTTTTATAACTGCTAGTTGAGATAATTCGCAGAAGGAGGGTTTTTTTTTTTTCTTTATAAAGTTGAGTCAACACTTGGTCGGCTGCCTGAAGTTTTTCACAGCATGACTCACTTTTTGTCCGCTGGAAAGGGGGTGCAGCCAAAATCTGGTCAGAGTTAGTGAACTAATGGAAAATCTGCTTGTCATCTTCGCTAAGAACTTGCTTTGACTCTTTCAGATGGAAGTATATGCATCAAGGCAAATGCACAGTCATGTGGGGAATGCATCCAGATCTCAGAAATATGCGTTTGGTGCATGGATGAGGTGAGTTGAATCAATTATGCTGCCGTAAAATTAATTTATCACGAGTGAAACCTTTTTTGAAGATCTTTGGTCTGTGGATGGGTCTTTTAGTCACTTAAAGGCTGGTGGTCTTCATCTTGTGTGTGGGTGGAGAAAATACAATTTTCTGTAGAGTATATTGAACCTACATCACCTCTCGTGTTGTAAAATAATTTAAAGTTTGGAGATGGGACGAAGAGGTGGAGATGGGACTCTTGGTTATACTCATTTAATTATAAAAACAAAACAAGAGTGTGATTAAAGTGCCGTACCATGAGAGATGCTTCTGATTATCCATTAAAAAAAGAAATCATAGAAATTGTATTGATCCATATGGCTTTTGCCACCTGTACTGTTTGAATTACATGATGCACATTCTGTCTTGGCCTCAAGAATTTTTATATTATTTATTTGTTTTTATATATATATATATATATATATATATATGCATGCACTATATTTGGCAAGCATCAGCGTAATAAGCTTGTCAGCCATTCAAGCTTTTTATTTCAAAGCTTTTTTTGAACTTCCAGTCTAAATAATCTTATTAATAATACCTTCAGTGAAAAGGGTTTTTAAGAAGGGATGGTTATGCACTTTTATGTTTGTGGCTCTAAAGCTGCATGTAGCTCAGTAGCCAGGTGTCTGTAAATCATGACTGTGTTTTATGGAAAGTTTTTGGAAAGCTGGTCATACTCCTCCCAGCTCTTCCTCTGCTGAGTCTTGTGGGAAGTCATGTGCATCAAATCCACAGCAGGTCTATTCTTACTGCACTCCACCCAGTCATCTCTTTCTCTTGTCTTCTCCTATTTATGAAGAATGGTCTGCAAAGCAGATGGTATAGAGCAGTTGTACCCCAGAGATTAATGAATGCTCCAAAAAAGACTCATAAGACAAAGATAAACTGTTTCTTTTATAACAAGAGCTTCTTGCAGATGAAAATCCACCACCCTGTAAGACATTTATCTAAACATGGTACTACTGTTGTCAACTTATCTCCTCGTGCCAGGTCCATCAGGAGAAATTCCTGCATGTTTTATAAAGACTCCAGATGTTCCATCATGTACCTTTTTGATAATAACACAATATGCTTTTATTTGTTTATATGTTTGTGCCGTGGGAAAACTGTATCTGGAGGTAATAATATAGAAGGTGAAAATGTTTATATTCTATGTGTTTACTGATAACTATTGTTGTTTTAGTTCATTTTATAATATTAAGCAATGTTTTTTTAATTATTTTATATGTTAGAATCCCATAGATTTCTAACATATGCCTACGAGCCAAACAGCAGCACAGAGTATCCGACCTTCTTTGAGTCCCTGGGAGGGGTACTTGATAGTGCTCCCACTGGGGACTCGGTTGTTCTACTGGGGGACTTCAGTGCTCACGTGGGCAAACATGGTAAAACCAAGAGGGCCGTGATTAGGAGGAGCAGCCTCCCTGATCTGAACCCAAGTGGTGCTCTCTTATTGGACTTCTGTGCTAGTCACAGCCTGTCCGTAACGGGCACCGGGAGTAACGGATGTCCATCAGTGCGCGTGGCACCAGAACATCCTAGGCCGGAGGTCAACGATTGACTTTGTTGTCGTTATATCTGATTTTCGGTTGTATGTCTTGGACACTTGGGTAAAGAGAGGGGCTGAGATGTCACCACATGGTGGTGAGTTGGATATGCTGGCAGAGGAGGAAGCTGGACAAACTGGGCAGATCCAAACGTATTGTGAGGGTCTGTTGGGAACGAGCCCTGGCCGAGCCCTCTGTCAGGGAGGTCTTCAACTTACCTGGAAAAAGGTGGCGTGCCCTCTCCAGGTAGGTGGAGAGGTCCTGCCTCAAGTGGAGGAGTATCTCGGGGTCTTGTTCACGAGTGAGGGAAAGATGGAGCGTGAGATTGACAGATGGATTGGTGCAGCAGTCATGCGGTCGACGTACCGGACCGTCGTGGTGAATAAGGAGCTGAGTCAAAGGTAAAGCTCTCAATTTACCGGTCAATCTATGCTCCCAACTCACCTATGGTCATGAACTTTGGGTAATGACTTAAAGGACAAGATCGCAGATACACGCTGCCGAAATGAGTTTCCTCTGCAGATGGCACCCCTTAGATATAGGGTGAGATGGTTGGGAGGAGCTCAGAGTGGAGCCGCTGCTCCTTCACATCAGGAGGAGTCATCTGAAGTGGCTTGGGCATCTGTTTGGGACGTCCCCTGGACACCTCCCGAGTGGCGTTTCTGGCATGTCCCACCAGGAAGAGACCCTGAGGGAAGACGGAGGACACGCTGGAGAGACTATGTCTCTCGGCTGGCGAGGGAATACCTCGGAATCCCCCCATAAGAGCTGGAGGAAGTGTCTGGGATGAGGGAAATCTGGGCATCTCAGCTCAGACTGCTGCCCCTGTGGCCCGGTCTCTGATAAGCAGATGAAAATGGATGGATATTAGAATCCTTATGTACTTGGTTTCCTATCTGTTTTATTATTAAAAAAAAAAAAAAACGCACACACAATGTCTTATGGAACAATATGTAGTAAATTAGTTGGGTTTTCTGTACACATTGTACTTGGAATGATTCTTTTTCTTTGACTTTTTGTAGAATTTCCTCAATGTGGGTGAGCCCAAGTCAACCCGCTGTGACGATCTGGAGTCCCTGAAGAAAAGAAAATGTAAACTAACTGATAACCCACGTGGAAATATTACCATTAACAAAAACACACCAGTTACTGTTCGAAATAAGGACGTGACGGAGAAACTGAAGCCTGAGCAGATCACCCAGATACAACCTCAGAAACTCACTCTGACCCTCAGATCTGGTAAGTGTTCTTACTGCTTCTTATTATACAACATCTATTTCAAGCTGCTCTCAAGTGGCAGTAAAAACTAGTGTAGATATTTTTATTCCCGATATCTGTCATTGTGAAGCCAAACCAGACTCGGCCACCTCAATGTGTAGGAAAGACTGATGCAGGCTGGTACTAATACTGGTACTAATAGATGACGTTCTGCAGTTTTGACTGCACTGCAGCTATCCATCTATTCTGAATGGGATCTACGGTAAATGTTGAAAACTGGCGTTGGGAATGCAACATTATGCACTGTATGTATAGACAACAACTGAGCCCTTTAATCATGTTTTTATGTATTTAATGAGACAATTTGTCTGATTTGAGCAGCTGATCATGATCATGCATATCCATCACTAACTGCAGCATCACATAATATTTGAGAAAAACACTGAAATATTAACTTGCCTTATGATTAAAAAAAACTTGTTTGAAAGGGGGGTTATTATTCATTCCCTTTCTCATCCCAAGTCTGTTGTATCAGTAACGGGAAATGGTGAGGTCCTTTCAGTTACCGCTCTGTAGCTCACTGTTTCTTATCCTGTCCCAATGTCCTGCTTTTTTTCCCCATTTTAAAGGTGAAGCGCAGACTTTTAAGCTGAAATTCAAGCGGGCTGAGGACTACCCCATTGATCTGTACTACCTCATGGACCTCTCCTTCTCCATGAAAGATGATTTGGAAAATGTCAAGAACCTTGGCACTCAGCTCATGAAAGAAATGCAGGAAATCACCTCCGACTTCAGGATCGGTGAGAGAAAACTTGACTTCCAGTAAAGGGATCATAACAGAACTTCCACCGATCTATCTGACATTGTGTTCTTTTGTCCTTGTTTGTTTTCTTTCTTAAGGGTTTGGCTCCTTTGTTGAGAAAACAGTCATGCCTTACATCAGCACGACACCGGCCAGGCTCCTCAACCCCTGCCAGGGCAACCAGAACTGCACCAGCCCCTTCAGCTATAAGAACGTCCTGAAACTGACTGACAAGGGAGATGAATTCAATCGTCTGGTCAGTCAGCAGCAGATTTCAGGAAACCTGGACTCCCCAGAGGGGGGTTTCGATGCCATCATGCAGGTGGCGGTCTGCGAGGTGACTAGTTGTCTCTGCTATCATAAACAGTTAAAAAAAAAAATTTTTTAATTCTTTCCCTTTTGTCATTAATACCTTTTTAAATGAGTTCATCAGTAATGATGAGAACCTGTTTGTTTTGTCCTAGGAGCAAATCGGCTGGAGGAACGTGACTCGTCTGCTCGTCTTTTCCACTGATGCTGGTTTCCACTTTGCAGGAGATGGCAAACTGGGTGGCATCGTCCTTCCCAACGATGGGAAGTGTCACCTGGAAAACAACATGTACACTATGAGCCACTACTACGTATGTTTGTTTTCTTTTTGTTTTGTTTTGTTTTTGTTTTTTTTTTTTATTTGTTTTTTATTTTTTTTTTATTTTATTTAATCCATGTAACATTTCCAGGGAGAGCTGAGTGTAAAAGCTGGTAGTGGATCAATTTAGCAGTATAATATTCATGTTCATGCTATGGTGTGTTGTCTTTCAGCCACAATTATTCTCAATATTGGAATTGTGTTGTGTTTGACAGGATTACCCTTCCATTGCTCATCTGGTTCAGAAACTGAGTGACCACAACATCCAGACAATCTTTGCTGTAACTGAGGAGTTCCAGCCTGTTTACAAGGTAAAGTTTCTATATTGTTGTTGAACAGGAGCCGCTTCAGCCAAAATACTGACTTTATACGATTCCAGTGATGTGTTCAAATGTGTTCATTGCAGTCTTTCTTGTATCTCATATAGGAACTGAAAAACCTTATTCCCAAGTCGGCTGTTGGCACTCTGTCCTCCAACTCCAGCAATGTGATAAATCTTATCATTGATGCCTATAATGTAAGTCAGCTTGCACCTTACATGACACGAGTCGGGGAAAGTTTTCTTTTTCCTGACTACTCATCTATTATAACGAAACACCACTGTAGGCCAAAGCATCCTGATACTACCTTCTTTCCTCACATTTCTCAGATCTGCACACACAACTTCAACTATCATGAAATTATACTGATGATTGCCAAACAAATACTTGATTAGAGCGTTAATGTTTTATTGTTATCTTAAATCTGCTAATTTAGCGATTCACATTATCATTATAATTTTTGGGGGGGTTTGTTTGGATATGGAATACATGTATGTTTACTTTTTTTATTTAGGTTTTCTAAACCAAAACTGCAAGCAGATATGACTTCAGAGCAGTTTTCCTGTTTAAAGCAGGAAACGGGATGATGCCATTAAAGAGAAAAAATGCTGTTAGTCGGCTCGATCAAATGATGAAATGGTGGGGGTCTTATGCTGCATATGCTTCTGCATCCATAAACCAATGGTCTCAGCTGCACAGGGGGACCTGGTGGACTGGATTGCGGATAAAACAAATTTGATTTAAAACAGCAGAAGCAGCAACTATGAGAGACTTTCTGGCCACGTTACACATTAAAGGAGCTGTAACCCAGGACATTGATTCATTCACAAGCAAATGTCTTTTAGTGAGTATTCAATGTCAGTTTTCTGTTGTTTGTTTCTTGTTTGGGCAGTCTTTGTCATCTGAGGTAATTCTGGAGAATGGTAAGCTGCCAGAGGGAGTCTCCATCACCTACAAGTCCATCTGTAAGGATGGTGTTGTGGGAACTGGCGAGAACGGCAGGAAGTGCTCCAACATCTCCATTGGGGACGAGGTAATGAGCATTACTGTTCTGCTTTTGGTTTGCATTTGTAAGAAAGAAATATCAGAAAAATGAGGTTTTCAACATTTTTAAGATGTGGAGACCTCCTAAAATACCTGAGAAAGTATTGCATAATCCAGTTTTATTTATTGGTTTTTGCTTCATCTGTTTGTGTGTGACACAGATTTTGCCATCGCAAATAATGTATTCATGTATTAAATAGCAAAGCGTCCAAATTAGTAAAAAAAAAAAAAAAAAAACAACTCAAACATGTACAAGACAAAAGGAATGCCACTTCAAAACTCACTCTGAGCTAATCTAGAGTCTAAATCATCTATTACATCTAATTTATATAGAAAATGGCCCTTGACATTTAAGGCTTTTGTTTTGTTTGTTTTTGTTTACCGACTGTAAACTTTCCTATGGTTTCCAGGTCCATTTTAACATTTCCATTGAATCCAAGAAGTGTCCTTCGCATGGGAAGCCAGAGGTCATTACAATTAAACCACTTGGCTTCAATGAGGAGGTGGAAGTGGTTCTGAAATTCATCTGTGACTGTGAATGCGCTGCAAAAGGAGAACCAAACAGTGAGAAGTGCCACGATGGCAACGGGACCTTTGAGTGTGGAGCCTGCAAGTGAGTATCGAGACATGCAAATGTACGAGACCAGTGCTGCGGGGCGTGGTTCATCTGGAGCGTTGTCTTCAGACGTGACAACTTTTGAGTTGAGAATCTCAAAAGTTGGTGGTATCTTATGACATCACCGTAGCAGCTCCTATTTGTACGTGCAGTCGTGTAAAATATGGTAATGCTGTAATGAAGTAGCTGGAGGAATCATGTGGTGCTCACTCAGTCACGAAACCTGCAAATGAAAGGTGCACATTTGAAAGAGACTTTTATCATATTGTTCAGTAGGTAAAAGGGAGCGTGCGTGCGTGCGTGCGTGCGTGCGTGCGTGCGTGCGTGCGTGCGTGCGTGTGTGTGTGCGTGTGCCCGCTTACATGTAGTTTGAGGCCAGTTTTGACTAAACTGCTTTTTGTCTTGATTCAGGGTTGACTCATAAATAATTAAGCTTTATGCTCTGTGTCAGGTGTAATGACGGACGTATCGGGCGAGTGTGTGAGTGCAGCAAAGATGAAGTCCGGACAGAAGACCTGGATGCAAACTGCAGAAAAGACAACGGCACAGATATCTGCAGCAACAATGGTGACTGTGTCTGCGGTACCTGCGAATGCAAGAAGCGGGATAATCCTGCAGAAATTTACAGCGGCAAATACTGTGAATGTGACAACTTCAACTGTGACCGGTCCAACAACAAGCTCTGTGGAGGTCAGAACTGAGCAAAGACGTCATTTAAGCCGCCGCTGCTCACTTTTTGGGAACTTCGCGGTAACCTTTATTGTTGCTTGTTTCGTACCAGGACATGGTCGCTGTGAGTGCAGGAAGTGCATTTGTGATGCAAACTACACTGGCAGTGCCTGCGACTGTTCCCTGGATATCTCCACCTGTCTTGCTAAGAATGGACAGAACTGTAATGGGCGAGGTACCTGCGAATGTGGAACCTGCAAGTGTACTGACTCCAAATTCCAAGGGCCGACCTGTGAGCTCTGTCCCACCTGCCCCGGCGTCTGCACAGAGCACAAGTGAGTTTAGCCCCTTTCACATTGGCAGATACCCCATGTTTAACATTTGAATCTAGCATGTCGCCTGTCCTTTTTTACATTGACTGATGCGGTGGCGTGGCAGAGGATGTCCTAGTCCTCAGAACCTCAGTCCTCATCCTCACCGGGGGGCCAATAATGTTTTTTTTGACAGCTTAGATGGTCTGTCGTACATTCATTCCCAAAGAGAAATTAATTGGGAAGTTGGAAATTGTTTTGGTCCGTGAGGTCATGCAAATTTTGTAAATTTTTATTTATTATCATTTATGTCCTCTAAAATGTATGTCTCCTGCAGTGCATCTATGTAATCCAAAGACATGTGATTCACTCAATCCAGCACTGTATTTGGTTCTAGCCACTCGCTCGTCAGATAACCTTGGAACCAGCACTCGCACACTTTCCTGCCACACTTCTGCAAAGTTTGCTGAATGTAATACACAACATAGTGAGTCTAAACTGAAGGACATCTGTGTCTCCTCAGGGATTGTGTACAGTGTCGAGCATTCCAGGCTGGCGAGAAGAAAGACAGATGCGAGCAAGACTGCAGCTACTTTAAACTGGTGAAGGTGAAGGATCGTGATAAGATGCCCCAACCCACAGACCAGAGTTTCCCACTGACCCACTGCAAGGAGAGAGATGCCAACGATTGCTGGTTTTATTACACCTACGCCATCAGGAATGATACAAAGGAGGTCTATGTGGTGGAGGAGCCAGGTAGGGTTGGACTGGCTGGATTTTGTGTAAATTCACATCAAGAAAAAGGAACAGACCAGTGTCATAATCAGATGAGGTAGTTCGGGTGTAACTGCTTTATTATGTACTATATATCTCATGGCTGTTCAATATGTTTCCTTTGTAATTGCAAGATTTTATACCATGTTGTCATATGGTAGCACAATTCTTTTTAATTAATGGACAAATTGTCTGAGTTACAGTCGGGTTCTTATTTTGCCTCGTCACAAATTTGTTTTGAACGTAAAACATTGAAAGCAGCTTGAGTTTGAAATGGTGGGCTTTGATTGTTGAAGATGTATGTGTATACAGCAGCATTTTTCTTTTTTTTCTGTTTTAGAGTGCCCAGCAGGACCCGACATCATCCCCATCGTGGCCGGTGTGGTCGCAGGCATTGTGATGATCGGCCTGGCCCTGCTGCTCATATGGAAGCTGCTCATGATCATCCACGACCGTCGGGAGTTTGCCAAGTTTGAGAAGGAGAAGATGAATGCCAAGTGGGACACGGTATGTTGTTCAGATCGTCACAGAAGCTTTACGTCAGGTTTAAGCTCAATATTTGCTTTTTCACCAAGAAGTTTAGCTTCATATTAGCAGTGATAGATTTGTTTCTAGATTAAATTATAATTAGATTATCCTTATCTGGTTATATGTGGATATGTTTAGACCGTTACTGTTTTTCCAGATCACATTATGTGAGGTAGGTCTTATTTAAAAGTATCAGAGCTGTTGAAGCAGACTGAGGGAATCTCCTTCTCCGTGGACCCTACTCTGTCCTCCATTCGCCCCAGCTGCATGCAGCATTGTTTAGTCTGTTCGCTGAGGGAGTGGCCTTCGCCTCAGCTGCCCGTGCTGCCTCTCTCCGTCCACATGCTACAACTGCATGACCGTAAAAGGCCATGAAGTGGAGGTCGACTGCTGGAGGACCACTAATGGGAAACTCCTCATTGTGTTGCAGTCTGAGTCAGTGTTTATGAATAGAGAGGAGCCAATCTCAGCCAACCTTTAACACGAGTTATTTTTAACAGTTATTTAAACATATCGTGTAAAGTGGATATTCCAGTTACATTTTCTTATTGTATTTAACTCCTCCTGTTCATTTCTACTTACCATTTAACATTTAGAAAGTGTAACTGGCTTTGTGAGGATTGGATATAGTGGGAAAACTCGGAATGTGATGTGACTCATTAACCAGCGGCTCTTCCGTCTCTTTTCTCCAGGGCGAGAATCCAATCTACAAAAGTGCCGTAACGACTGTCGTCAATCCAAAGTACGAGGGCAAATAATGGAGTTTTGCCTGTCTTGTGACGACACTGTCTGGAGAAGAAAATGGGCTGGGGTGAACGAGGGGGCGGGATATTTTTTACAGTAAAGCTCACTGTTGTTCTTGTAGTCACCAAATGATAGCAGTGCATTTGCCACTCTGTTTTACTAACTTGATATGATTTCCTATGCATTGTCTGTGTACAGTTTGGAGTTTGTGTTTTTTTTATTTGTGTATGAGAATGTGAGAGAATGTGTTTTGTAGTTTTTCTTCCACATCATGATTGGCTGGGTAATGGAAAAGCCTAGCTGTGCCTTTTATGATGGAAGCCATCAGTGTTGTGTGGAGAGTTGAGTTGGATGTTGATTATGAAGATTTCCTTTCCAAATAATCATGTCCGGATTGTTCAGTAGGAGGTAATCAACGTTTGGAAAAACAGGCGATCAAAGGTCTAAAGACAGATTTGCCACCTGACCAAAGGTGTTGCGGTGTTTATCATGCCGAACAAGTGGACCACCTCAACTAGAGTCTCTGGGTTGCCAAGTGTGGCAGCTGTGAGATGTGTACAGTATGTCGAAACTTCTGTGTAAAGCCATAGTGTATTCACAGGATGGGGATCCGTGTTTCAGAGTGACTTTATTCAACTGAGAAATCATTTTAATCCTATCATTTTCTTACGCTGCCTTTCTAGATGAAAGGACTTCAGTTTACACAAGAATTACTGTTCAGCTGCCAGGGTTTTCTTGCTTAATTTAAAGCCAACTCAGGTTCTTTAATTCTTCTCAGCAATACCAAATACATGCCTTATGTACTGTTTTTTTTTTTTTTTTTTGTTTGTTTTTTTTTGTTTGTTTTTTGTCTTTAAATATTTTTTTTTTTTTTTTATTATTTGTGGAATATGAATTGGGGAAAGCCCCCCACCACCCTCCCAATCACAAATTTTACCAGAGTCTTAATGGCAATCAGATGTTTTATATTGCAAAAAAACAGGAATGCTAATAATTAAAAAATTATATCAACAGCTTTTAAAAAAAGAGATCATGTGTTGCTGTTGTTTTTTAAGTGCCTTTTCTTAATTTCCACAATGCATTCACACAATTCTGTTTTCTGACATTATTTATTAAATAAACTTTAAAAAACTGTTTACCAGATGAGTTCATTTTGTGTTAACACTATTAAGTAAAGGTATTATAGCAGCACATGTTTTATTTGGTTTATGAATTGACTGAAGGTAAAATAAATGAAAAGGAACATTTTGTTCCTCCTGTTATCAATACAGAATTATTGAAAGGATGGTGTATTTGTTTTTTTTCTACCGTAGGTGGTTCGTGGGCACGATTTTTTTTATAATCTGACGAGGGCAGTTCAAAGTGTTTTAAGACTGAACGGGATGTAGGAGAAATAAAAATAAGCATTTTTAAAAATGTAAAGACAGTCTAAAACAGAAAAGCGGGTGAAACTTAAGTTTTTCAGATTGCGGTGACAATGCTGTGCCGCATTGGACCAGGACAGCTGCTCACCAACTTTAAATATAAACATCTGGAAAACTAAAATAATTCCAGATTGAGGAATGACCTCAGCCTGCATGGAAATGAGCTGTTGGATTAAACGGTCTGACGTTGTCGGCCAATCACGTTTGGGTCCGCCCCCTGACGCCACGAGCGTAGGACTCTCCGCAGGTGATTGGTGGCCTCTGTCGTCCAACCAGAAAGCGCCTTTCACAGCAAAGTTGTTAACCCCCAACAGTAGCACTTTGCTGCCCAGCTCTCTAGTTTCAGCCTCAAGACACCGAAATCCGGAGTTTTTACCGGGCGAAAAATGACCCCTTTGCCGAGGTGGGTTTCCGCCGCCCCACGCCCCCGTCCGGCCGGGACAGCGTCGGTGTCGTTGTGGAACCAACTGGAAGCAGCAGCTGTGGCTGCCGTTGATGTAGTTGGCTGCCTCTGTGGCTAGCTGCGTCGTGTTGCCTGTCGGGTTTTTCTTCTTAACTTTCAACTTACAAAAATGTTGCCCAGCTCTCTTGAAAGCTCCGATGCCTTCCAGATGGTTGACTTGGTGAGTATTTCCCTGTTATTTTCCAACTTGAATCGATGGTCGCCCAGAAAAAGAGGGGGTGGGGGGCCCATCGTGATTAGTGTTTTCTGGCATCAGATGATTTCATACACGCAATCAAATTCCTGGCTGGTCAGCTGGAGACGATTCCCGTCTGGGAAAAACACGTTTTTACTCACTTTGACAGCTCTCGAAGGAAGCACGCGTTGTTGTGGCGGATGTGGGCCAAACAAATAATATTTGGGTTTGAAAACAAAAATAAAAATAACTAGTTTCTATATAAATGGGGAAACTAGCTGTGTCGGAAACGTGATCTGGTTGTATTTTTAGGAGGAAGCTGGCAGAAATAAGCGGGGAAGTAGGACGCACGGTGTCATTTCTCTGTGATTTCTTGCTAAGAGTTTACAAACGTAACATTGTTGGATCATATGCTTTGGGTGTGTGGCTGAACAGTGCCAAGCTGCTTCTGTGGCCTGCCGTGGAAGTGCCTGGCCTGGCCTGGCTTGGCCTTGCCTGGCCTGGCCTACGCGGGTTTGAATCACTTACTGCATATCTCGTATGTCCCCGTGTTACCGAAATACCCCCACCCAGGAGAACATCAAGAAGTGACACCGTTTGTCTTGTCTGTAAAGATGAAGCTTGGAATAACCAGCGTCCTGAACTGCATTTATTGTTGTTAATCATTAGAAAAAGCCTGATTTGAGATAGTAGATGGATGAGATCTACCATATCTCTTCACCTGGTGAAGCTGTGAAACCCAACAGAACAATAAGTTATGTTTCCCGTCCTTTCCTGCTGTGCTCTGAACTCTTTGCCTATTGTGGGACAAACCCCACCCACACGGCACGTTTGTATGAGAGCTGCAACTATGTGAAGTATGGAAGTCCTGTTGTCGCCACACAGTAGGATCTCAGTTTTCCGGAGTATAGATTTGTCAAGGATGCAATATTTTGCCATGTTGTTCTCCTTCTTTTTTTTTTTTTTTTTTTTTTTTTTTTTTGTAATCACTGGACAGTACTTTTCCTCATTCAAATCGTTTTTTCTAAATTAGATTGTAATATGAAACCTGAAATGATCATGTTGATTCACGGTGTGTCAACACGCAGAAACACTTTTACAGGTACCTGCGTGCACATTTTAAATATCCACTATCACATGGCCAGAGGCTAAACTGTTAGAAAGCACAAATGCATTTCAGTAAAAATTAAATCCACTAGTTATGTTAACCAATAAAGGCACACTAAAAACTAGTTTAAAAAAAAAAAAAAAAAAAAAGAAGTATGACACAGAACAAAAAGCTAAACTCGATGACAAATAAGGCAGAACATCATAACTTATCAAAATTGCTGAACTGAAGTTTCTAAAATGCAGAGCTGAACAAATATGTTGCTGATCCAGTAAACAATTTAAAATAAATAATTGAAAGCTCCCTCATAAAATGCTGCCATAGTGAAATCGTTAATACACATAAAATGGTGCAAAGACCTGAAGAAGTGGACCCATGGAAGAATGTCATCCTCTGATCGACAGTCCCTTAAGCGGGTGCCTTGTCCACGACTAACTTATGCACAGAAGAACCATGATGGCCTGCAGAGGACGTACTGTGATGTTTGTACAGCTATGTTGTCCAACTGCCACATGGATATTTCTAAGGAGTATTTGTCAGTTTTTGCAACCGGATGTTTTACAATAGTGGTACGATGACATGCCCTTTCACACAGCTGAAATGGTTAAATAAAACAATGACGATGAGTACTTGGATTGCCCCCTGCAATTACTTGATTTTAACAATATTGATCATTTATGGTGTGTTTATTTGAAGAAGCAGGTAATGAGCCATTTTGTGCTGCCGCCATGGCTGAACGAGCTCCAGCAGGTTCTGTTTGACAAATGGATAGATACCTGCAGCTGTTCAACATTTTTACCCAACTCCTCAACTTTGTGAAGCAGCTATTGGTTAACCTGGTCATCTCACAAAGGTTCTAGCATGAAATGCCTCCGGTACCCTTCCCATTTCCAGACATTTCCCCTGGTACAGAACATACCAAACCAATCGCAGAGGGGCAGAGGCAGACTTTATGTAACGACTCGTCCAAGAGCCACTTTTCAGAACGACCATGATGGATGCAGAATTGCTTAAAAACATCTTGTATCAACAGGTTTTTACTGAAAGCCCAATATGTGATACCTGAAATGAGCATATTGATCATTGATGTGTTAACATGCAGAAACACTTACAAGCACCACCGTGCACATTTTAAATATCCATGTCCACATGGCCAGAGGCTCAACTGTTAGAAAGCACAAATGCATTTCTAAACGTCTTTAACCAGCATTCCTACTGCACAGCCCATCATTTTGGATGCCTTTTTAGTCATAGTAGTCTGGTTGCACGTGCTCTATTTTCCAATTGATTGTGTGCATATCCACTGGCGTAATTTATTCTGCGTATATTTGTTCCGCCCACTGCCGAATCAAGAGGAACCAGACCGATTATTGGGATGACTGACCGGCTAGTTGTTGTTGCCAAAGTAGGATGAACGGAATATTCAAACTGCGTGACACATTATTTCCACATTTCTCTTAATCCTGTATATGAACCGTCCTCTTCTGGTAATCGGCATTAGCTATTGACAAAACCCAAATAAGTCCACTCTTTACGAGACCGTGTGGATGGAGGAGGAGGTCTGCATAAATGACACGTGAGTGACGCATCAAATAATCACGGGCATACAAGTTGCTTCCACGGTTTTATTTTATTGGTGTTAAAATAAAAATTTGAAATGTATTTTCAAAATAAAACATCAAATGTTTTAATTGGTTTAACAGCCTGAACATATTTGATGTAAAGGAAGAAAGAAGAAAGCTGGCCGGTTCTAGCCGGTTCTGTGTAGCGAGCCGAAGTCCTGCCCTTTTTCTCACAATGTTTGTTTTTTTCTTGTGTCAAATTTCACACTAAAGTCAAGCATTCGCAGAACGGACCAAAAGTGTCTCACATTATGGCTGTTGCTGCTTAGGAAAAAGTAAAGATATCGGTCATCACCGGAGAGTTTGGAGAATCACAAGTGATCATCTTTATCTGCTTGAGATGCGTTTTTACAGCACAAAATGCCACAAAGTGATATCTGGGTAGATCACCAGCAAATGTAGGATTTCTTAACTCTTAAAAAGAAATAAATTTAATGAAAATGTGCATGATTAAGGCATGCACATTTTTCAATCATAAGGCAATAATATTGTGTAAAAGGTAAAGGCACGATGGCAGGAAGTTGGACTTATTATTATTATTATTATTATTGTTATTATTAATATTATTATTGTTATTAAACCGCTGTGTCTTATGAAATATAAGCAGTGAGTAAGAAATGGCGTCGCATCACTTTCTTTGATGTTATCAGGAACAGAACCAGGTGCGGTTGTTTCAGGGTCAAACCCGGCGCTCCTGATGGTTATGATCAGGTGGCAGGCAAATGTTTCATCCCTGCGCCGCCCGAGGGAGCCACTCTTAAACCTTCCTTACAAATTCGTCTGCTCAGAATGTTTTATATTTACACAAATACTAAATGTCTCCATTTTACATTTGCTTGCAGGTAGTCATGCCAGAGTCTGTGGATTTAATGTTTGAAAGAAGATCTCAGCATGTCTGGCTGGACCCTGGATAACCGCAGAAGCAGGTAGAATGCTCTAATACTTGTTAATGATTCGGATTTTAACCAGTTAAACGTTTTCTTTTATGTGACATATCAAGCACAGATCCCAGAGTGAATGCTCTGACCCCACCACCATGACAAAAATAAAAACCTGGAAGTGCTGAACTTTTAAAATATACTCTTCATAACATAGTGTTTGTAAAGCAAATGCATTTTTTTTTTAAACAATATTTTTAACATGTTGGTTAATTTACATATCAGAGCAGTAGGAGGCAGCATTGTGCGCACAGGGAAGCGTTTCAACTGGAATCAACATTTTCCTTCTGTAGCATCATGACTGAGAAGATGCGGTTCATTAGGTCCGGAACGAGAAGTTACCTCTGTGGTGTTTAGGATTCTTCCTCCTCCAGGTTTCCAGTAAAGCAGCTAGACAAACTGAATACTTAATATTCATATGTACCTTTTTTAGTTATAGTTTTACTAATAATAAGGAAAATGCTAGTTACATTTTAATGCTTTCTTCTTTTTTTTTCTTTTTTTTTTTTTTTAAGAGCATTTGGGGTTGTTGTACCACGTCACACGTAAAATAAAATTGTTTTGGAACAATTGATTTATAATAAACTGTTACAAATTTTGATAATTTGGGGAAAATAAACATGGGTTTTATTGGGAATTGATTTGAGTATGTATCAGAGTTGGTAAATAAGTCATTTCTTAAGTACTACAAATTAGTTGTTACAAATTAAAAATTTTGAGCTATTCTATTACTATTTTTGTTTCCATTCAGCCACGTGTGTAAATATTGTGTTTAAATATATTTTTTAGTTACACTAATTAAAATATTTTTTTAATTTTTTTTTTTACTTTTTTTTTCCAGTACATATTTCAGCCGTGCCCATCACTTTACTTCAATAATGCATGTGTATGTGTGGAGAAGAGTTAGTTCTGCGAGAGATGCCCCCTTCCCCCCACCCCGTCAACGCGCAAGCGCTCGGGACCGTGTGGGAATGGTCGGTGATCAAACTTGGGGGTTGGACCGCTCAGAACGAAACAGAGCAAAAGAGTTTTAAATGTCCGCCATGTTGTCCATGGCGCACTGAACCAACTCTAGGGAGCGGAGCGTCGGAAAAAAACAGTCCGAGAGAGAGCGACCAAGATCCGGGCCTTCACCCGGCTTCGCTGGCGACGCCCTAAATACAAGCTACAACCATTCGAACGTTAGAATAGAGACTAACCGCACAGAAACATCCATGAAAGCTCCACTCGACACCGTTGTGAATATTAGGGGATCGGATAGATTTATACTGCATCTCGAATTGTGAAAAATGAGTAAATTGTCGTTTCGGGCACGGGCGCTGGACGCTTCCAAGCCACTACCCGTCTTCCGCTGTGAGGATTTACCCGACCTACACGAATATGCATCAATTAACCGGGCTGTGCCGCAGATGCCAACGGGGATGGAGAAAGAAGAGGAATCGGTATGCTTTAACTATATAAAAATGTGAAAATATACGCAGTTTGATTTTTACATTATCAGAGGCGTCCCTCTTTTTTTCTGCGCAAGCTTTCACAAAATGGCCGCCACTTTTCTGAGGAGAAACACGACGGATTTGTATCACAAACGGCTCATACGCGGGATTTGCACGGCTGCTGGGGTGAAACGGGAATTCAGTGTGTCTGTATTGGACAAAATTGCTCGGTTTGACCGGCATATTTATCCGTGAGCTGATGTTCAGAGTACAAAGGAGTCATGTGACTTCAGAAAATCCGACATTTTGTCTAGCCTGTGAGGATGGGGCCTTCTGTTGGCGTAGTTTCAGAGGACAGGCGCCAGGTGGCGCTAGTGGCCGCCGACTGAGCGGCAACTGCATTGCTGGAGGAGATGTCAACACTGTTGCCATACGTTGTGGAAATAATCGTCGGAATCTTTTAATAAGCATGTTTGTGTTCACAACATTCTTGTTGGGACAGGCCGACGCAGCCGGTTGCTGTTATTTTATATGCTGGGATGATGGTACAGCACTTCGCGCTTGTTCATATTCACGCCGCAGTTTATTTTGTTACCATGTGCGTCCGATGCTTCTGTTGTCATGCAGCAGTTGCAACAATTTCTAATTGATGCTTGTTTGAACTTTTGCTTTTTACTGCACCAGTGATTAATTTAGTAGTCTTGCTTTTCAAAGTGCTGTGTGTTCAGTCATATACTGTTGGTACACTAAAGCTTACATCTATGTAAAATATTCTACCATAATGTTGGTATACTCCTGAGTGAAACACACACTCCTTTCCAAGGATTTTGCTTTTGCTGCCGCCACCACAACTGTGGATAATGGTTGTTATGGGGTAAATCTAGTTGGAAACATCACTGAGGACCTGCGCTGGGAAGATGCTTTTCAGTTCACTGACGGTGAGTGGCAGCCGGTCTTATAGTGGCTTGGTGTCAGGGGTTCAGTGTGTCAGCTGGCACAGCAGGCTGGCAGACCTGCAGCACGTGGCTCCCTGAT
Source organism: Xenentodon cancila (assembly GCA_014839995.1). Lineage (NCBI taxonomy): Eukaryota > Metazoa > Chordata > Actinopteri > Beloniformes > Belonidae > Xenentodon > Xenentodon cancila. The sequence continues at coordinate 4,490,604 of CM026207.1, forward strand.
GGAGATCAGGGCAGCAGGAATGAAGGGGTGGCTGTCACTTCAAAGTCTGTGCCCAGCTGGAGTGCTTGATTATGTAAGGGCTATATTATTAGAGTAGGCCACGGCCTGCTGCATGCCAGCCACTCAGTGTGTGGAGCTGTGAATATTTATCAGACTGCATCCTTCTTTGTAGGTATGACTCCTTTTGTACTTGTCATATTTATGGTTTGTAAGCCCCATATATAGAGGCTGGTTAATCTGCAACGAATGGTGCATTTGCAGGCGTACATTTGCCCCACTAAGCAGAAATGCAACTCATATTGAAAAGCTTTCGGAATGATGAATGAAACTACTGAAGTGGTGGAAAGTGAAACATCCCAAACCAACCGCATGGTTTACCCGCTCAGTGTTGAGTAATCAACTGGTGCATATGTGGCATCCCTGTCTTTCCTTTGATCGAAACAGCTCTTCAGTGAGCTGCTCAACTCAAACAGAACAACGTCAAGTCTTTCTGTGCACAGTGTTATTTACTCTTTGGGCTATGTAGAGAGCACAGGACTGTCCACTACTGCGGTCTGAGTTTCTCTGCACGTGGACTTGACTTTTGAAATCCTAACTCAGTAGGTTTGTAACTTTAGGGAGTGTGTAACACGGCTCAACTGAAAAGTTGTGATTGCTGAAGTGCAGCTTGTTTGTATTGGGTCAGGAACTTTGTCTTGTTTACATTTGGTTGAAAGTGAGGTCAGTGTCTGAGGCTCTGGTGGGAACCCACAGGCATCTGTTGTCTTTGCTTCTTTGCCAGAGACAGTTCTTTCCCTCACACAGACACTTTTTGGCGGGCCGACGGTTTGACTTCCTGACCTTACTGGGTGGGAATGTGGGGCATGTCACCTGTCCAAAGTCTTTGCTGCTGACATTTTGTGAAATTGAAAGTTGTCTGTCAGGCATTTCTCTTCTCTTTACTATGACTGACAGTTTAACATGAGGGCACTGTGGGTAAATTAACACCAGCCTCCTGGCAGGTTCTTACATTCACCTCAGCACAGCACATGTCGAGCTTGAGTCAAAGCAGCTCAAACTGACCATTTAATTTTAATCATCTATTTGGTCACTCACGGTTTAATAGTTAGTCCCTTGAAACACAATTACTACTCATTACTGTGCACTTTTAATAATTGATGTAAAAAAGAAAACACATGGTTTTTGGCTGCTGCCTAATTTGCTGAACTTTCTGCAGTGCTGCATCAAACTGCCTGGAAAGTATTAGATTCTTTTATATACTGCTAACAGCATACTTTCCAATCCCACCTGGACCCCAAGTTTATTTATTTTTTGCATTCAGTCCATGAAACAATGTTGTTGTGTTTTTGTTTTTTTTTTTTGTTTGTTTTTTTTAACTATCTGTGAATAAGACCAGTCCCTGCAGCTGTCCATCACGTTAAGTGGCATTTACAATGTCTGGGACAGTAGCTGTCAAGAGAGAGGCTGGTGACGCTTTGGCTTGCCCAGCAGACCTGACAGTGATGGATGTGGTCATTTTAGAAAGCTATTTACAGACTCTTTCGTGTCTGTGGGTGGGTGGAAAAGAGGAGACTGTAAGGGAACCAGCTAATGGTCTGTATTCTGACTCTTCACTTTAATATGAGGCCATTTAATATTGGGCTAATAACCTGGACTGGATAAGTAAACAAAGTGCTTGGTGTGTGTGTGCTTTTATGAATTTTTAGTTCATTGTGGAAATCCCCTAAGGATGCTGACCGGGTGTTCACTGAGGGAATGATTCAGTGAGTCGACTGGGACCACGAAGGTTATGCAAGGTCAAAAGCACACAAGGTGTGCTACAGAAACATTAAACATAAGAATTTGAGTGGTATGCATACTCCCCTAGGACGATAAAATCAGAAATGTAATTTTTAGGGGCTTTAGCTTAGAAATTGGCCTCTGGTGCAAGTCACAAGACCAAGTGGTACAGTAAATAAAAATAAATGTACCTAGCGTATAACGGCGTGTCACTAGGCCTAAATGGTGTCGCTGTACACATCAACCTAAGACGGGGAGAAATAAAACAACTTGTCAATGGTAAAGAATACCACAGGACAAAAATATGCACATACTGAAATTGAGTTGTGGCACTGAGTAATGATTTAGTGGGTTTTGTGAGTTTGTTTTTTTTTTGGGTTGCGTTTTGTAGAATTATGAATATGTAATTGCTTATCTGTGATTAGTCTGAAAGATCTCTTTTGAGAAATCCATATATTTTGTCCCATCAATAAGTACACAATGATTGGGCAGTTGGTGGCAAGCATGTTTTTCCACTAAAATTCTCAAATAAAGCAGCAGTTTACACTGCCGTATAGGTTAAAAAAAACTAGTGGAGGAATGACCAAAATATTGGTTAAACAAACGTAATCCAGTCATTAAAGCTTGTGTTATGATACGAACAGAGGCTGATGCCAAAAATAAATGAAGTGCACAGCCAACATCTTTTCCTGGTTTTATTAATGTGTGCAGTTGATCGGAGGTATAAGAAAATTAGTTACATTCATACTGATTTTTTGTATAAAAATATCAAGACCCTGTGGATCAGTGTAGGTTTTCCTGAATGGAAGATGAAGTTCGGTGTTTTCAAGGTTTAGTGAAATAAGAATCTTCAGTGTCAAAATCTGGACACCTTATACGTTTTGTTTCAATCAGAAAACCTGTTAAGCTTGCTGTAAGGTAGCTTTTATCTAACAGAAGCTGTGCATTTCACTGATTTAACGGTGCATGCAGTGAGCATTTCTTAGGTTCCCATTTCCTCCTACAATAATGAGGCGCCATGGATATTCATTGAGACAGAATTCATTGTCGTGAAGCACTAAATAGCAGTGCTAGAAATGACAGATCACCAAATACCTGCAGCTGCTCAGAAGTTGCATTAACTTGATGTCTGTTTTTCAGAATGACTTAAGTCATGGAGAAGATTTAATGTGTGAACTATAAATCTCAGTTGACGGAAAACTGAAATGATTTGCAGAGCCACACAAGCTGCTTTGTTTGAAAACCAAAAAGAGAGATGGTGTTGAGTGCGTTTTCTCAGTTAAGCTTGGTGTGTTCTCATGTGCCAAGTTTTCTTTCCTGTCTTTTGCACCATATTTCTTTGTAGGAACACAAAACATTACTTTTATTAAAGTTGGTGATTTGATGGAATCAGATGGGAGCGATGAGCATACTGTAATCTTTGCACATTGCCAGGTAATATAACAAACGTCTGTGCGAGACATCAGAAAAATGCCACATGTCATTACTTGATATTAAACTTAAGTCATTTGCCCTCCGGGTTTGTATAATAGCTATCTGGACCTAACTTTAAAGCAGGAAAATAAATTAACAAATTTATTAACAAACAAAAATAAACTGGCTGTTACAACCTGTCCAAGTCCAATGTGCTGAATTAAGATCTATCTGCACCACCTAAACTAGGTGCTGTCGCATTCAAGACGTTTTGGGAAGTGTGATAAATGGGTGCGCTGTATTCTTTTGTTCTAATTTACACAATTATAATGTAAACTGGACATCACTTTTCAGCTGCAAAGTCACAAAAAACTTTGATTAAATGTTTAAACTCGAAAGAAGTTCAAAACCATCTTCAGGAGTCCTGAAGTAATGTTGAATGTTTAAATTTTCAACTCAAACCAGACATCTTTTCGCTTTGATTTAAGGATGTTGTGCTGCTTTTTTCACTTTTTTCAATTGTTACTTTTCTCAGCAACTGTGAGATTTCAGTGGTCAGAGAAATGTCACGGTTAATTTGTGGCTCATGGTTTTCAGAAAATGGACACTAATGGTCAGTCTGTGGGGGGAGAACTAGTGATGTGTTGGATGCAGAGGTTTGGGGTTTTTTTTTTTTTTTTGTTTTTTTGTTTGTTTGTTTTTTTCCCTATAGTAGCTATTGCATGATTAACTTGGGTTTTCCAATTGTTAAAACAATTTTCATAACTGTGCTCTTACATTAATGGTGAGTTCATGAGTCCAACCCAGTAGCTCACCCATGTACGCCCCTTTCCCACCAGCCTTGGTCATCTCCCCGTCTAAAGCCAAACAGAAGTACACTTTCTCATAAGAAGAGCTCTGTACAAGATTTGCAAGTTGTTGCCTTGTTAACAGACTGTCTGCCGGTGACTCCTTGCCCAGTTTAGACTGTAGGCTCCACTACATCTGGAACTGTTTAAAGAAACAGCCCTGTAGTAAACCGGTTAGGCAGCCTGTGAGACTGTCGTCACTGCAGCGTATTTCCGCTTGACAGGTAGGCAAGAATGTGTAAACAGAAAACTAAATTACAGTGGAGGCAAAAAATTAGGATTCTAACCGTGTTTGTGCAGATGAGATGAGTTAAAGTTCAGGTAGCCTCTCAGCTCAGTCACGTTCCCGTCCAGGGCATGATTGTATTCACCTCAGTGCAATCCAAAATTGCTAGATTTGAAAAGCATGATTGCCAACTGGTCCTACTTGTTTTTAGTAACTGTCAAGGTTTTGTTTGTGTGTTTTGAAGGTTAATTGGGAATTATAATCACTGAAAAACTGGTTTCAAGGTGTGTTTTTGTCTTGTTAGAGGGAATAGGTAGTTAGGGAATAAAAACCTTTCTTTTTTTCTTTTTTTAAGCACATGGGATTCTGTATTTATTTGGTTAAGTGGTGAATGTCTCAACATTTTATGGATGCAGTGTATAATTTTTTTTATTTTTTTTTTTTTAATTATGGACATTAGGCCAAGGGCTATAGTATGCATGTATGATATGCATTTTTTTTTTTCCCCCAAATGTTATTAATTGCATCTTTCCTTACAGGCTAAAATATTAAAAATATACAGGAAAGTCCCCCTTTTTTTTTTTTTTTTTTTAAATTAAAAGAAAAATGTTTTTTCTTGCTTGATGTCTGTAACTGAAGAGGTGTTGCAGGTAAATCTATTGCTTTCACAGAGAAACCATGGCATATAAGTGTACTTGATCATTTTTATATGCTCACACACAATTTCTCAGTAGGCTACTTCTTTTTGTTTCTTTTCCCACGTAGTTGTAAATAAGCTTAGACAGCGTTACTTTCCCTGGACAGGGTGCTTAACGCATGCTGTGCAGCAGAAATGATGCCTGAAGTTGAGTTGCGGGTAAGAGTGCGAAGGACTTACCAAGTAGTGCTGCGCACCATTACATCCTCACTGTGTGTTTGGTCTCGACATTGCAAGATCTGGCTAACTGGTTGCAGAAAAGGGAGCAGGTGCTGGATTTATGCTACCTGACTAACCAAGGGATTTGGAGTGTTTCTGCTACTTCTGCTGCTGTTTAACAACAGAAAGTCTGTCAATTGGTCAATTTGTTAATGACATCAGTTTTATATTGTGGTTCCTGTAGTAGACCCTTTTTTTGTAATTATTATATCGTGTCCTCGGCTCCTAGGTTCAGAGCCATGTAGACCTCCATGCTGCTATCAGTAAATCCCTCCCAGATCCCGCATCAACCTATTTATATCTGTGCAGATGCATGTTTGGGTGAACTCTGTAGTCATAAAGGAAAATCAAATTTGGCCTAAAGGCTAATTTGTTAAGATTCATTAGTGGTAAAGATACAAGGTGCATCTAGTAATGCACAGATAGCTCAAAGTAATTTGATTTCATCGTGTCCCTGTCAGTCTTGACTCACTTCCTTTTTTTTTTTCTTTTTTTTTCTTCAGGAACACCATCTCCAACGTGCCATCTCGGCGCAGCAGGTCTATGGTGAGAAGCGGGACAACATGGTCATCCCAGTCCCTGAAGCAGAGAGCAACATCACCTACTATGACTCCCTCTACCCTGGGGACTACAAGATGCCAAAGCAGCTAATTCACATACAGCGTAAGTGGCTCTTCTCTGATCATACGCTGCCAAAACAAGACATGATGAATTGCGATGGAAACTTAAGTTGAACACTTGGTGGTCTCTAGTTATTTGGAGTGGTTTTAACTCATTTAAGGGTTCTTTTATTAGAACTTTTAGTAGCACCGAGCTACATTTTTCTCAAGTCTTTTTTTCATTTAATAACCACTTTAGAGTAGTTGCATGTCTTTAAGAGTTAAGGGAGTAAGGCAGTCCGGACTCCTATGAGTTTAAGAACACTATGTTAGAGGTTTCCTAGTTACAGAAAGCTGGCTGCCACATCAAGGATTATAAAATCTTGTTTGCTAGTGGTGAAGGAGTCTGCCATTTCTGGCAGCTGTTCACCAGTTTAATGGAAACTGGCTTGTGTGGGGAGTTTTGACTCAGTTGTCATTTGTTTTTTCAAGATAAATTAGTTTGAGATTGCCTCATTCTGTAATGTTGCAGGAAATGCATTTGCTAAATTGCATAGTTCAGTGACCATGTCTGAGAAACAATCATGGCAAACACTTGACACAAAGAAAAGCAATTTGCTATACCCCAAACATAGACCCGGCTATCTGTTAAAAGATGAAATGACAAATGTTCGGTCACTTTTAAAAGCTGACAAATAAATTTCAAGGTCTTCTCAGAAGGCTTGACAGTTTGAGAGGTGTAGATAATTGACTTTAGATCATTTTTGCTTTGTAAAACTTGTAAAACTGTAGGCAAAATATAGAAAGACAGTTTTCCCGTCAAATGTGAAGTTCTTGATACTTTTGCATTTATTTTGATTCATGAGATGCAGGGATGCTGAATTTTTTTTAAAAACTTCAATAAATTTCAAGATGCTAGTTTTATTTTGATGTTGTTGCTGTTACACACACTGCTTCTGAATTAAAGCAAATGCTCCTGCCTGTAAGCTTGGTGCAAGTTTTTCAGTCAGAACACAAATGAGTGTGTCATGTTCAATCATGTCAGACTATTTCAAATCAAAGCCAACACCAAAGGAATAGACAGGATAGGAAGCTGAAAAATTAGCCAGGATTATGCTCATGTAAAACTGTACATTTTAGCTGGCATTACAGTCCACGTTAATGCGATCTTCCTCTGACAACTTTGAAGCATCAATTCAGCCTTATCACCAAGATGAAACTGGTGGGCAACAGCATCAGAGGATGTTTCAGATGCTCCATGGTTTTGGAAAGCTGCTGTTATTGGAAATTAAAGTTGATTTAGATACTTGTTTCCCATTTGATTAACCTGCTGTAGGAAATGAAGGGGGGGGGGGGTACAGATGAATGCAATTTACCCACAAAGACGCACTACAACAAAACACCTGATGGTGTTTTTATTGTTGAGGTCCAGTCATTGTTTTGTGGGGTGTGAAAAGTGGAAAAAGTCATTAAGTAATTGAGTCCGGTCATTCCAAATTTGTTCCTACTTGGGAGGAGCTGCAGTGTAGGGTTGGTTTTTTTTGTTTTTTTTTTTTTTTTTGTCAGTGCAGTGTCTCATGCAAATTGCAAATGTTTGAATTCCGCTGTGAAATGTTCTTACTTTTCTCTTGATCTCAAAAAGAAAACAAACTAATTCAAACAAGTTTGTGGGACTGAATGTGTTTACATTTTAAATTTCAAGCATAGAAGAAACAAATGAATAAATCAACTGACTTTTTTTCTTTTTCTTTTTCTTTTTTTAAACTTTCACCAGAAAAGTATTTGAAACTTTTACCTGACATTTTATTTATTTATTTATTTTTTGGGTGAGTGCTTCCCTGATTTTTCTGGCTGACTTTTAATGTGTTACTGTGCTTAAAACGTCATCTGTGCAATATGAATAATTAAGAGGTATTAAATTGTGGGTGCAGGGAACATCTACTGATGAGCTTTTGAGCGGTGAATTTGCAACTTCTTGCACGTTTTTGGATGTGTGACATGAAAACACAGAGTGACACTAAAAGCATATTGTACGGGGATGCACTGATTGCTTGGCTGGTGACCCAAATAAGGATGTAAGATCTGTAAGTAGTTGAAGGTTCAACTTGATTGGGAAAACTTGCTAAATTTTTATGTGCTTGTAGTTCTTAAATAATCAGAATTAGCTACTCAAACCTTGTAAATATGGGTGTTTATCCCAAAAAATTGCATGGTTGTATTTCTAGTAGTGGCTTTTTCTAGAAATTCTGCTGGAAATTCAGCAATGGGGAAACAAGTTTGACAATAAATCAGAGAAGCATTATTGAATAAAAAGATTGTGATTAGTAAAATTAGAACTAATGTTAATCTTTTTTTTTTTTTTTTTTTTTTTTTTTTTTTTTATTAAAGCAAAAATCCTTTTATAATCCAGTTTTGATAAAATGGCGTCTGGATCAAAGTTGCCACATTATCTCACAGTAACTGTTGATAGCAGTGTCTCTTGTTTTCTACAGCAGTTAACTTGATTTTTGACTCGCTTGCAGCTTTCAGCTTGGACACAGAACAACCAGACTATGACCTGGACTCAGACGATGAGGCCTTCGTCAACAAGCTGAAAAAGAGGTTGGAGATCAGCTACCTGCAGTTTGAGGAGATGATTGACCGGCTGGAGAAAGGCAGTGGACAGCAGGTCAGTAATTTTTTTTTATTTTTATAATTTTTCTTGTTTCCAAATGTATATAATAATATAGTCAGGTGAACAACATCAATTTGAAATCAACTCTGACACAGTTCATGATGTGGAGAAAAAACATTTAAGTCATGTAATGTGGTGGAAACCCTCTACATAACAATTTTTACTACAATTTAACTGATGTCTCCACTCTTCAGCTTGTGAGTCTTCCCGAGGCAAAACTGCTGCTTAAAGAGGATGACGAGCTCATCAAGGAGGTCTTTGACTACTGGAGCCGCAAGAGGAAAAACAGCAAAGCCAACTCTCTCATCCCCAACGTCAAGCAAGAGAAACGAGATGGCTCCAGTACCAATGACCCCTACGTGGCCTTCCGGCGGCGCACTGAGAAGATGCAAACAAGGAAGGTCAGCAGCACCCCTTTTGATATGTCGTGTGTATATATGCAATTTTAATAGCAGATATACTGATATACAACACACAATGTTGCTGTTATGCCATTTTCTTTTGCTCAGGGTAATTTGTGTGCTGAACATCCCAGACTTTCAAAGAAGTTTCAGCATGATTTTTGTTGAGCTTGAATTGACTTGCTTTCGTGGATAGATTGAAGCAATTTGGATATGCATTGGAATTCCATTTCCAGGAAGGGAAAAAAAAAATTTGCAGCTGGGTTCACAAATCTGTATATCGTGAAGTTGGATCCAGTTTGCTTAACTGTAAACATTCTTTATCTCTGCTATGGTCTAGACTGAAATATTTTTTTGTTTAGAAATCCTCTTATGCATCATGGTTTTATTACATAAAGTGCTGATGAAGATGTTCTGGAATCGTCCTTGCAGACGAAGTTGCTTTGAGTCTATTCATTTTTTAGTGTTTCTGGTTCAGGATGTTTTATCTTCCTTTTTTTTTTTTTTTTTTTTTTTTTTTTTCCTTGATTGGTAGTTTTGCTGAGTTCACACTGCACAACTGATCAGCAACAGGATGTCTTGGACTAGACTTTTCCCAGGCTCAACCCAGACCGGTTTTTATTAATCAGTTACAGCTGTCATGAAGGAATTTTGCAGACATTGCTAAAACTATTTGCTTCACACAGGGTAGAGGTAGCCCCTGGTGAATCAGCATGTTTTACTCATCTGGTTTATGATGGCTTCTCTCCACATTTTCTTTCTGGATTTTGTTATGGTGTATGTTAGTCACATTATGAGTTTTTCTACTTTTTAAAGTTGTTCTCGTCCTCTATATAAACTGTCCTGTTGATTGATGTTGGATACATACTGGAGAAACTTCAATTTAAGAGATGGAAAAGTGTTTTTTTTTTTTTTATTCTACAAAAATGGCAGCTGTAGCTATGTGCTCATGGTCTCTCTTTTCGTTTTTGTTGTAAAGAGCTGCAGCATGTTCTCCTGCATTTTAGTGCCAGTATAGGAGTGTGGCGTAAGACTGTTCTGTTCTGGCTCACTATTTTCTTAATATTAAACTTCTACATATTATAGATGGGACTTTGAGTTTGTTGGATGTCCTCAAGACTAGTAAGGAAAGTAGGTGCCACCAAGTCGTCATCTAATCTATTTGGTTCAGATATAAATTTGGGAAAATATGTTATAATCTTTTTTTTCTACTGCCAGGTTCTTACAATTGTATGATGCAACATGTTATTAATTTGCCCCTTTTCAGTCGCACTGGATTTGAAATGAAGTAATTAAGACAGTAGTTTTAAGAAAGTCAAAGAAAATTGAGTAATTCAAGCCATTTTTGACATGGTCTCTTCATTTTCAGAGATTGGAGAGTAATGAACAAATAAGTGACAAATAAATCTGGAGTTGTGATGTTGCACTACGCTTGCTGTTCATGGGAACTTTCAGGCTGAGTAAAGAGGTTGTGCAAAATAAAAGGGCCAACTTTAAATATTGAGCCAAACAAATAAGCAGACCAATGAGATTTGTGACTCTAAAAACTCCAAAAATAAACTACTTGGATGCTTGAGGGACCTCCTAACTAAAAATGTTGCGAGAGAAAAAATTTATCATCATCATTTCTACTTATTCTTTATAGTTTTTGATACTGTTTAAAAACATTTAAATTATTAAAATGTTTTAATTTGCCTTCTCCGTCAACTTCTCCAAATAAAACGTTAAATGTTCATAGAGCTTGAGAAGTCATTTAGTTGTAATAATTTTGCTATCTGACAGCAGCTGGTTTTAAAACACTAATATTTACAATTTTCTTATGAACATTTAGAACCGTAAGAATGACGAGGCGTCCTATGAGAAGATGCTGAAGCTTCGCAGGGATCTGAGCCGAGCCGTTACCATCCTCGAAATGATCAAGAGAAGAGAGAAAAGCAAAAGAGAGCTGCTGCACCTCACACTGGAGATTTTTGAGAAGAGGTAAGTCTGCCTTCAGGGCCGAACACAAGTGCTTTAGTACTGAAATGGAACAAAAGTATTTTGGTAGCACATTCCTCGGCTGATGCTACAAAGTCGAACGCTGAGTGACTAAATGAATAAACTGGGATCAAAGGTTCTCCTCCTGCAGAGGATGCTGTACTTTTCGGAATGTTTTCTACATTACTAAATGAGTTTAAACGATAATTGTTCAGTTACATCTGACAAACCCCCCCCCCCCCCCCGCCTTCTTATAGTGGAGTTTTTCTTTGCCACCGTTTGGCTTCAATGTTTCTCTCCCACTAAAGGAAATGTTTACATGCCAATGTTTTCTTCTATTTGCTCAACAATCATGCTCTGGGTCTCTGAAGAGGGCCAAGAGACTATTTCTATTGTAATAGATGCTATGTAAATAAAATTGAATTGACTAATGCACATTTCTTTTTACTTTACGCAGAAATGCCATGTCAGACTTTGGTGGTGAAGTGATGGCAGAGGTTCTGGCTGAAAGGGCACTGGTGAGGCCACAGATTATTCCTCTGGTTCCTCTCACCAACCAGTACCGACACCAGGACCACATGGACCTCAAAGACTACAAGTCCAAGGTGAGAAATGGAAGTTTGGCACATCTTTTGCGAAGTATTAAAGTGTTTATCTGTGAAGGATTTAGGCTATTGGGCTGTTTGACCAATCTAATTGAGCTCACGGCATGCCAAAAGCAGTCTATGATTCTGTAGAAAGTAGGATACTGATTGGTAAAAAGTTGGAGACAGAAGGGACTCGTTAACAGATTTGATCACAAAAAGCTTCAAACACAAGAGGCACAGATGTAATGCATAGACAAAAGCTACTCAGGACAATCTTGGTTTTGAATGAAGCCTTTTTTTTGTAGTGGTGGGGGAAGGAGTGAGAAAATGCAGCTGTAAATTAATATAAATGTGTTCTCGTATACACACATACTGCACATATGTATATTTTGTTTGTCTAGATGATGGTCAAGTTGATTTACACGTACAAATGTATCCTTAAGAAATGTTTTTTTTTTTCCCCAAATAAAGATGAGAAATGGAAGGTAAAAATGAGCTGTATTTAAAGGGATATTATGGTGTCCTCTGTGGTATAATAAACTGTGTCTGTGTCTGTAGCCCGAAAAGATGGAAGTTCCTAGACAGAAGAGGAAGTATGAAAAGAAACAGAAGGTGCTACCTTTGTCATCGGGGGCGCCCCACCATCCAGGTCCTGTTGCCTTCAATGCCAAGGACCTGAACCAGTACGACTTCCCCAGCTCTGATGACGAGCCCTTCTCCCAGGTACAGTCAGGCACTCATTCATGCAAAGCCACACATGCCATTGAGGATGTTCTCTACAATTGCTTGACATGTTTCTGTGTTTTTTAATTAAAGTGAATTTTCTCTGCAGTGTAAATGTCATTTTTTTAGGTTATTATTATATATGGTTTAAATAAAATCAGGGTGGTACCTCAACTTTTTTTTTTTTTTTTTTTTTTGTGTGTAAGTTGTGAGATCATTAACAAGAACTTTGTTCCTCCTAAAATGAATAGATTTGTTGACTGCTGTCTGCCTTGGTAAATTGATCCCGACACATTACTTTAGAACGACACAGTCTACATGAATCCTTCGCTTACATGAACTCATCTCTTCACAGCTGCACTCAGGCTCTTCAGAAGCAGAGGAGGAGAACGACCCAGACGGTGCCTACGCTTTCCGGAGGAAGGCAGGCTGTCAGTACTACGCTGTAAGGATCATAAGCTTTTGGTCATCCAGTTACTGACGGAGCCCTTTACAGATTCTCTCTGTAATAATGTGGCAATAGCTATAGTGGTGAGGTTAGGGGCCATGCATAGTGCCTTACAGGGATTTGAATTTAAGAAAACAGTTCTGAAGAGAACTAATGCGTAAATTAAACTAGAATTTCTTTAAAAATTTAAGCCAGTAGCGAACTTAATTGTAGATGATGAGGTTGAAGCTTGACTTGAAGGACAAATTAACACTCACAGACTGCACACATCAACTGTGTTTATCATGGGAATGAGGGTGAAAGAGTTGACTTTCTGCGTTTTGTCTCCAGGCTCGTCAAGAAAAGGTGGGTAGTTGGCCTTGGTGTGGTCCCTGGGAGGGCGGATTGGCGGAAGCTCGCTTTCGCTACAGTCTTACCACACTCACTGTGCCACGTCGATGCCTGGGTATGGCTCGAAGACGTGTGGGACGAGGCGGCAGGCAAGTTAACACTCCTGTTTATTTCGTAAATTCTCTTACTCTTGTCTACTTGGAACTTTGACTGCCACTGTCCGGTTTTAATTTTCTAAGAATACGTGGGTGAATCCCAGCATCTGAATACAGCCTCTGATTTTGTCCTCCTCTCAGGGTGTTACTGGACAGAGCGTGCACAGACTACGATAACGTTTTCCACAGACTGGATCTAGAAATGCTCGACCTGCCTCTTCCTGCTTCTCCTCCTCCTTCAGCTACTTCGCGCTCACCGGCCACTGACAAGTTTGCCAGTACCTCAGAAACAAATACCTCGGACAGAAGTTCCTCTTCCTTCAATTCCTCCGTTTCCCCTTCCTCTCCCTCCTCCACGGACCTCAGTCAGATACTGTTGAATATAAAGTCATGCCGATGGAGGCACTTTAGACCACGGACACTACCACTGCATGAGCTGGACAATGCCCATCCTCTGTTCAGGAGGTTGAGCCGAGGCCTGAAGCGCCCACTCTCCACTTCAGCTGGGGGACAGCCATTTGGATCTCAGCGCCCGGCAAGGGTTATCCCTGCACCCACGCCCACTGCTGGTAAGTGGTTTAGCTCTGGCAATCTGCGATTTGGTGTAGTTGGTGTAGTCCTGGTGTAGTTGTACAAACTGTCTGAAAGACACAAATGTAAAGAACAAAGTTCTTTAAAAACTAAAATTCTGTGTCAGGCACATTATTGGTTTTCAGTCTTCTGCAAGCACAATGGAGAGTAGTGGGCAGTGGAGAATAATTTGATTAAATGAGACAGCATCAGATTGCAAGACATGAGCGTAAAGCTGTTCCAGATGTAGACTGTGGCAGAGGACGAGCTGTGACTTTGAGATATACAGAAAAAGATGAGGAATCTTGGAATGTGTTGAAGAAAACATGGGAGGACAGTAAAGTAAATCAATAACTTATTGAAACACAAGGTCACTTAATGGCTGGAAATGTGAGAATAGACTTCACAATCAATAGCAGCCTGTGAAGAAAGACTCCAGATGGTTAAATGTAAACACAGGGTGAAACGTGCACAGAAGAACCCAGGAGTCTTAAAGAAATAGGAGTGTTGTTTACATGCAGCTCGGCCAACGTTTTGCTTTCTCGTAGCGTGCTTGTTTAAGCGCAAGAAGTTACATCCATTACAAAGTACTGATATGACTGTGGAAGATGTTAAATTTGTTTTGATTAAAAATTTCAAGATTTTTATTCTATATGCTCAGATGTATTAGAAACAAGCCACTAGGTCATCTAGATGTTGCAAATTGATGCAGTTTGTTGCAAAAAAAGTGATATTTAATGCACACGTGCTAAAGGACGTTTTATGGTAAGCTGAAGATGATTTTCAAATTAAAACCTTTTCTTCCCCCATAACTGAGCGTGGCGACACAGCACGCTCAGTTATGGGGGAAGTTGTGGGGTTTTGTGCTTCTGTGGGAAACACTTCGATACGAAGTTATGCAAATTTACTGGACATTAGTTAGGAATGACAGGAGTCACTGTTGGGTAGTGTGTTCATGTAGAAAGCATTTAGTTTGCATAAAGTGCACCATTTCATTCATGTCTGTATTTTGTACAAGCTTGTAAAACAACTTTTGTCGTCCTCAGCTTTCACAGCTGAACAGTACCAGCAGCATCAGGAGCAGCTTGCCCTGATGCACAAACAGCAGCTGGAGCAAATCCAGCTGCAACAGCAAGCCAACAGCACTGCCAACAGCACACAGGTCAGTATCCAGCCCAGGAAGCCGGCAGCAAATGGATTCACGCGTCCGGTTGATGTCAAAAGTATTCACACCCCCACCCTCTTGTTCTTTCTCAACAGAGCCTCGCAAACACGTTGGACCAGGCCAGTGCTCAGTTTGCCGCCTCGGCCGTCGTCTCCACCGACCAACTTCTGGTCCTAAAAACCAAGGACGAGCTGGCCCAGGGAGGCGGAATCAATGGCGTCCTCCCGCCCTCAGGTACGACGGGTCTCAACCTTCTGTGTGGCAGCAACGGCTCATTGTTTTAAAGACAACTTATTTGGCCTTTACAGGAACGTTGTTAATAAAACATAAGTATGAAATAAAATATTTCTGTAGATTTTTGTTTTCCTACAATTTGTAGGGTATAACAATTAAAACGACTGCTGAAATATCATTCTAAAGGATTTTCTAGATAAAAGTTTTTTGTTTTTTTTTATGAAACTGGTGCAAAATGTCTTTCACAGATGAAACTGCTACACCCCAAAGGTTAGATTTTGTGGAGGTTTTTCAGTCTGATATATACTCTCCAAGTGAGTCTGAAAGAATAAACTAGTCGTGAAAGAAGACCTTCCTTTCACGTTTTAATATTTTGCACATGCTAAAAGTTTTAATAGTATGGTAGCAATTCAAATGGCTTTTTGTGGCTGTGTAGAAGCATCTTCAGCAGCTGTTTAACTGCTTAAGATTCATATGAAAATTAAGGTTTCAATACCTGGAAGTATTAAAACCATAATTTTCATATGAATCTTAAGCAGTTAAAGTATAGTGGCAATTACAGTGCCACACGTTCTATAAAAGGTTTCTTTTAAACAAGTTTTATAAATTAAACTTGAAATCTCCAAATCCCTCCCCTTTCACCTACCCTTCCACCTTCACCCCACCCCGTCACCGTCTATCTACCCTCCGTTAACCCTTCAGGTGTATATAAGGGCTTGCACCTCTCGAGCACAACGTCCCCATTTCCTGCTACCCCGGCTCCTCCAACCACTACCCCGGCATCTGCCCTTCTCCACCCTTGCACCACCAGCTCTGCTACCAGTAACAACAACGGCACCACCCACCCTGCCAACACGACTACCACTAACAACGCCACCACTCAGGTCCTGCTGGGAAACAACAGCCTTCGTCTGGGCGTTGCCACCACTAAGCGCATCCACGCTCCCCGGACGCTGGGCACCACTATGTCAACATCCGCCTTAAAGCTCGCCCACGCAGCAACCGCCAACTGTCAGAAACCCAAGGTCGCTACTGCCTCAGCGTCTCCGCTGGACATAGTGCCCAGGTGAGGGAAAACACCGGCTTTACTCAAACTAACCAGATAAGTATGTTTTTGGCGAAGTGTTGACCTTGGACGTTTAGAGGCGCAAACGTGTTGTCATGAAAGGTCTTGATTTAAAAAATGTGTGTTCAGCAAACAATGAGACAAATAACTGTCAGCAATTTATTTAGCCCTGCTGTCAAAAATGCAATTAGAAAAGGCTCTAAAACTCATGAGGTATTTGACGTGTAGAGGGTCAGTAGTTTCTGATACCCGCACGTCTGTGTCCTAGGACATCAGTTTGCTCTCCTTTTTTTTTTTTTTCTTTTTTTTTTTTTTTTCTTGTGGAGAAAAACACTTGGCATCATCTCATGATATCCTGGTGTTTTTCACAACCTGCTCTGTGGCCGGAAAAAAATATTAAATCATCGCAGAACATCATAAACAAACACGTGTCCTGTCTTTGATCAAGTTTGCTACAGGCAGCCAGCAGGCTCAGAGATTCATCTCACTCTGGTAACCACCTGTTTACTTCTCTGCCTTTTGGGAGAAGCCTCGAGTTTATGAAGAACCACGTCTCTTCTGTAGGATACGTCTGTAAAATGGCACTTACATGGCACTTTAAAACATGAAGTAAACATGAGAGATGTGCGCTGAGGACTTGAGTTTTACTGATCCTCAGATGGATTACTAGATAGAGGCGGTTGCTCTACCGATGGTCTCCAGCTCATCGGTGCAGAGACTTTTTTTAAAGCTTGGCCAGCAGGGCTATTGATCAGTATATTAGAGTTGATGGCCTATCATTACTGGGACCTGATCGAGAAGAATCATACAACACGGATGGATGAATGCCTGTTAGAGCATATCAGCAACTGCCTTTTTTTATTTATTTGAAGCAGGTGTTTTTGTTTTTTTTTTTTTTTCTTCCCTAATTAAAAACAAAGTGTAAACCTTCTACACCAGACGTACTATTAACACCATTAACGCTAAAAGCATATTTTTGGTTTATTCTCCACAAAATGACATCAAAAGTGGTCGTTTTCTAAAATGAAAACATCTGGGCAACAACCTCATAATGAAGCATTTGAAAAGTTCTGCTCTTTTTAGACAACTCTGATTTAAAGTTTTACTTTAGAAAACCATGTTGTATATTAAGGAATGTCTTGCTGAAGCCTGCTAACTTTTGTTTTTTAATCTTCTTTATTTTTTTGTTGGTTTGTTTTCAGGGAGAATCGCGAACAAGAGAAGCAAGCACTGAACAGTCTATCAGAGAACACAGTGGCCATGGAGGTCACGTAGCCTCTGGTCACAGCTCGGGGGAAACGTGACTTTTCTTCTCTTTTCTTTTTTTTTTCTTTTTTTTCTTTTTTTTCTTTGGTGCTATGCATCATTCGTTAGTCGTGAATGCAAGTGGTGGATGAATGAGCATGGCAAGTCTAGGTTTCCATGGCAACTGTTTTGGGACTTAATTGCAATGCTCGTCTCGTACTTTTTTCTCCCCTCTGCCCCCCCATTGCCCTATTTGTTACTGTTAATAACAGATTGTCTGTAAATTCTTAATATGGCAATTATATGTACAGTACTGCATATTTGTAATATCCCACCCCCCCAACCCCTTATTCTTGTATATAACATTACTTGAATACAGAACTGTTCATTTGTGATGTTTTGCACTCGATATGAAAAAATTAAAAAGAGAAAACAACAAACTGCAACTGGTGCGAGTATGAGGAGTGAAGGTTTTACCACAGAAAAATGTCATCAGGTGCATGGTGCAGAGGTGCAGAACCTGCTGATGGATCTATTTATTGTGCCGTGTTTACAGGCCCCCCCCCCACCTACGTTCATGTCTTTTTATATTTCACGCCTTTTTTCTAAGTTTTGCCAGTTCCTCATGCTGAAGTTGGTCATTTTGAATTGGCTGTGTTTTTTTGTTTTGTTTTTTTTTTATATCAGACATGGGCTCTCACCTGTTTTATTTGTTGGGTGTCCTTTAACAATGTTCCCCATGTGTCATGTTAAATCCACAGACTTCTACAGATTGAGGCGCAGGACACTAGATCACAGCTGTGGATTAGTCTGTAGGCATCAGTTTCAGTGGCTTAAGCGGTCTCCACAAAGCTCTTCCATTCATATTATTCCAAGTAACAAAAAAATGGGGATGAAGACTTTTCCAGAAGACTTTGCTGCTTCTGACGTATCTAAGCACTATATCATTTTTCCCCTTCCCAGTTGAATGCTGCTTTTTAATTTTTCGCTTCTGGTTTATGCCAGAAAGCCTCATTTGCAGTTTTTTTTAATTTATCCAAAAGTTAATCCCCAATTTTTTTTTTAATAAATATTTTTGTATTTCCTTTTTTTATGTCTTCATTAATGACGTTGTTCTTGTTACTTGTTGATCTAAAACATTTTTAATAAAGGAAAGACTAAGGGAGTTTTAAAAAGGAAAAAAAAATTCAGTAACTGACATTTATCATTCCAGCATCTATGAAGAAAAAATGTATATGAATTGAATTTAACAAAAAAAAAAGGAAGAAAAATTCTTTTAAAAACTCCTGAAGGCTGAAAGGCCATGAACCACATGTTATCGGGTGCCTTCATTTGGGAAAAAAATAAAAACCTGAGAAAAAAAAATCGTTCTCTTCTGTGAAGAGTTTGGTACTGAACAAGGCTACTTGTAGTTTTTCTTTGTCTGTACCGCAGTCCCTATGCCCATTTCAGTGGCCCAGTTTCATTCATGACAAATTTTGTTTTGTTTTTTGTTTTTTTTTTGTAGTCCCACCACACACATGAAAAAAGAAATTCTGAAATGTCACAAAATGAAATAAAAATCCAGGGCATTATGTGTTTCGATCAGCATGTCTCGTTTGTGTCTCGGTCCTCAGTGTGTCCAGTAGTGAACACGTGTACGTGCACCGTGGAGATCTTCAGAAAAAACATTGCTGAGATCCACCTGTGATGCAATGTAGTTTTGTTTTATGCATGTTTGCAAACTAAGATGCTCACCCATCCAAATAATCGGAATCAGGTGTTCCAGTCACTTCCATGGCCACAGGTGTATAAAATCAAGCAGTAGTAACAAAGTATTTGTGAAAGAATGGGTCGCTTTCAGGATATCTGTGAATTCCAGCGTGGAACTGTGATAGGATGCCACGTGTGGAACACAAAGAACAGTGTGAGAGCTTCAAGGATGGGTTTCCATGGTCGAGCAGCTGCATCCAAGCCAGACATCACTTCGGATGCAGTGGTGTAAAACACCCCACCACTGGACTCCAGATGACGTGTCTCCACTGCTCTGGAGTGACCAATCGCACTTCTCCATCTGGCGATCTGATGGACAAGTCTGGGTTTGGCGGTTGCCAGGACAACTGTACTTGTCTGACTGCATTGAGCCAAGTGTAAAGTTCGGTGGAGGGGGGATTATGGTGTGGGGTTGTTTTTCAGGAGCTGGGCTTGGCCCCTTAGTTCCAGTGAAAGGAACTCTGAATGCTTCAGTACACCAAGACAGTTTGGACAATTCCAGCTCCCAACTTTGTGGGAACAGTTTGGAGCTGGCTTCCTCTTCCAACATGACTGTGCACCAATGCGCAAAGCAGGTCCATAAAGACCTGGATGACAGTCTGGTGTTAATGAACTTGACTGGCCTGCACAGAGTCCTCACCTCAAAGAACACCTTTGGGATGAATTAGAGCGGAGACTGAGAACCAGGACTTCTGGTCCAACATCAGTGTGACCTCACAAATGCGGGTCAATTGGTTGGTCAAAAATTCCCATAAACACACACCTAAACCTTGGGGACAGCCTTCCTAGAAGAATTGAAGCTGTTATAGCTGCAATGGGTGCCTTAAGTGGAGAAGGTCATGTATCTTGGGCTCTTGTTAACAATGAGAGAAGAATGGAGATGGACAGGACGACTTGCGGGACATCCACAGATTCTGCATCGGTCTGAAGGAGCTGAGCAGATTCACTAGACTACATTCCCACCCTCACCTGTGCTCACAATGCTGTCCGGGCTCTCCCTTAGAGAGAGGTTGAGTAGCTCGGTCAAACAGCAGAGGTTCAGACTGGAGCTACTGCTGCTCCACATCAAGAGCAGCCAGATGAGGGGGCTCCTGGATTCCTGCCTGGTGAACTCTTTTGGGCATGTCCCACTGAGAGGAGACCCTGGACAGGCTGGAGAGTCTGTCTCCCAGCTGGCCTGGGAACGCTTTGGGATCCTTCCAGATGAGCTGGACAAAGTTACCGGGGACAGCAAAGTCTTGGCTCCTTGTTTAGGCTGCTGCTCCCATGACCCAAACTCAGATAAGTGGAAGAAGAGGGATGGATGGATATTTTAATGAGGTTCCTTTCCATACCAAAAAGTGATGAACATTTCTACAGTCGATGGATTCGTTTATATTTATAGCCTGTAATCTAATTTTAGAAAACCCAGGTGTGCGTTACAAAATACAAACTCTCCATTTCTCCAAAGAT
This sequence comes from Xenentodon cancila, assembly GCA_014839995.1. NCBI lineage: Eukaryota > Metazoa > Chordata > Actinopteri > Beloniformes > Belonidae > Xenentodon > Xenentodon cancila. The sequence goes on from CM026207.1 coordinate 4,511,164, forward strand.
GAGAAATAATCCACATCTGTGAAACGATGCTGCAGTCCAGCCACATCCTTCAATAATGATTTTCAATCCATCTTTGATTCATTTTCTCTCCGAATAGTTGCACATTAAATGTAATATCTTCTACGTTCGCGTCTGTGGATTTCTGGATATTTTATTCTAGACGAGGCTGCAAGAGCAGTGCTTTTGCTGGTCATATATGAACCTACATATATTTGTTTTCCACACGATGCAGATGGAAACAATCATTTAACATCGGGGATGTTTCAGGTCTTTTCTAGGCATGCTGGTAAATCTGCAAATAGGAAGAAGAAATACGGCATTTTCAACTATTGCAAGGGTGTTGCTGGTGCTTTAAAGTGCTCGTCTTTTCCTGGAAGTTCCGTTTTTAAACTAAAGTACTTCCTCACTCAACTTGTTAAGGCTGTAATAGTGGGGTGAAGTGGGCTTCGTCAGGGTTTATGATCATCTTTACCATGGCTTATAACCGTGAGTTTTTTTAATTAGTAACCATGGCTTACAATTTTTCCTGACGCACTGCTACAAGTGAAGCTTGAGCGCGGCTATTCTTTAATTTTAGTTTTTTTTTAGGCAAGACGTTTGATTCAACCCCTGTTGATCAGATATTAGCTGTCTGTTACTGTTTCATTGAGGTCAAGAGAATTTAAATATTTTCCAGTGCTGTCACAGACGCATTCCAGGGGGTATTTATGGTCTGCTGGTGGTTGTTTTGGGGGGGGGGGGGGGGGGGGGGTTCTTCAAAGTTCTCAGGTTCCATCTGGTTTGGTTTTAGAGGGCCGTTTGTTTTTTGAACAGGACAAAGAGGCGAAGCACACCTGCTGAAGTGCAAAGATGAAGGTCTGCATCAAATGACCTCCAATGGTCTCGGCTCAGGAGGTTTTCAAGGAGGTGCTGCAGTTCACAGGCAAGTTATGGTTTTCGCTCTCTATTTGTTTTTCTTTATGCCACATCTGTTCACGTCCCTTTTATTGATTGGTTGAGGTCCAGTATTGAACTTTGTTTCTTGGAGGTTTAGGATTTGAAGAAAGTTGAGGAAAACATGAGTTTGTTCTCACTTCTCAGCATCTGAAAAAGAAAAATGGTTGTTTTTCTTCAAGTAAACATGATTGGGTCGTATAAAGGATGACGCTTGAATGTAAATTCTGCTGCATAGAGGAGGAGAGCGAAGAAAGTCGATAAGAGCTGCAGATTAAATGAGCAGAGTCTAACCCTCTCAGACATTGCTTTTTCTGTTTGTCCAACTTCATATTTATATATTTCGATTTTTTTTTTTCTGTAATTGATTCTTTAGACAGGCAGAGGGAGATGAAAAGTGCCAATTCTTGTATGATGTGTGAGTTCTTGAAGAGTCTCGCTGAGGAGGGAGCGGGAGACCTGTTTAGCCATAAACTTTGTCAGATTAGTAAATATTGCTTGTGTCAGTGTTTAATGCCGAAGCTTCAAAGAAACGAAATGAAAAGCCAAGTAAACAAGTAGCTGCAGGATTTGTGTGCAAACTCTCATTATTTACATGCACAGGGATGGGAACAACAAAGAAAGATGCAATTAAATGAAGAGGCTTGTTTTTGGTTTCAAAATGTAACAATCCTTACCAGGTCTTGAAATGACGTAAATATGCGGAAAAACCCAACAGACTATTTAATCACTTGTTGAGCCACTTCTAGCAGCAGTAACATGAAGAAACGGAAACTTGTCGTCAGCCTCACATCACTGAGGAGGTTCCTGAGGTTCCTTTTCATGACATTATTTCATTTATTTTCCCTTTTTTATGTTATATTATTTCAGATAAACGATGTGGCTTTGACCCAGCTTCAGCTGAGCTTTAGCCGTCTGACAGCTGGCTTCACATTTAAATCAATAATACTCTGAAATACTGAGTGACTCGTACTGACGAGGTTGCGAGGTGCTCAGGGCCTGTGGCTGCGCTGCAACCCCAGATCACCACTCCTCCACCTCCGTGCTTCACAGCTGGCGTGAGAAGTTCACAGCTGTGTTTGATTTGATTCTTTTAGTCTTCCAGATAATGAGCTTTGTTTGGATGCAACTGGGTTTGTCTGAGTTTTATTTAGCTGCAAAGAACTTCCTGTTAATAGGTTTCGATTCATAATTAAATCTCTTGTTTGGTCCAAAGACATGAATTAGTGTAGCTTGAAGTTTCTCTTAAGTAAAATTCACTCGGCCACTCACACAAAAGATTAGCAGTCTTAATTATGGTTTTGTTTCTCAGCTTGTGACACCATCCATACGCCTTCATAAATCATCACGTCAGGTATCTGACAACTAGAAAACTGCCGTTGGTCTTAATTTCCACATCAGTTTGTCGACTTAGATGTTGGGAAAATGTAACTGAGAGTGAAGCTACAGTTTGGAAGAACGTGACTAAAGACTCCAGGTGACCTTGCGAAGTGTTGCTGAGTGTGGGACTGCAAACACAAAGCCACCTCACTGATGAGATGTGTGGGAAGCTCTGGATTTCTGTTACTATGGCAGCAGCACCTTTAGATGCTGCACAGACAGCAGTTCAGTAGTTTCCCCTCTGTGTTCGCTTTATTTCTTTGTGTGGCTCAGGGAATAACGAGTTCCCAAACAGTCAGACTGTTTTGATCAGTCAGAAAGTTCAAACCAATATCCAAAGAAAAGACTAAAATAAATGGAAAAACATACTTTTTTTTTTTTTTTAGATATTTGTTATCTCTATCTTTTATTGTGAAGTCAAAACCTACTGCACAGCAAAAGAGAAATGTATGGTTCACTAACGTTTAAGGAAAAACTGAAAGCCAGTTCATGAAAAGCAGGAAATATAAAAAGTATTTTCAGTGCTTCATTTAAAGTTTTCACTTTTTCTTCTTAAAACTAAAATTTAAACAAGATGAAATGTTATGTACTAAAGGACATTTTGGACAGAAAAAGAAGTATTTTTTATTTTTTATTTCTCTTCTGGTGCAACATTACCCTCGAGTGTCTGGAATTAAAACCAGATGGTTTCAGGGGCTCAAAGCAGTTTTGGAATGATCACAATCAGTTTAGCATGTTTAGCATTGCCTTGCTGAATTCAGCAAAGGTTGGAAAAGGAGGAAAAAAAGACAAATGGTTGCACGTGTCACTCTAAAACCTGCATACAGATGCAGCCACTTTTCTGCCCCTCAAAGTGCATGATTACAGTAAGTTGGACACATTTTGGTTGGTCACACCACAAGATGTTATGTATCTAGTTGTCATTTTATGTATCTAGTGAGAGATTTTAATTAACAACGAGGGTGTTGATGCATTCCTGAACCCATGGAGTGATTTCCAGTTTTACACAACTTTTTACCCAACCATTCAGAACTGATTTGATATATTTCTCTGAATAATATGAATATTTTAATCATTAAAACTGTTGTTTACAGGTTTAGTAAAATACCATTGGAAGGTGTAACCTTTTTGATGTGATGTTTTAAGTCCGTTTCTGTTTAATTCAATACACAACTTTTTTTTAAAATTATTTTATCAGTTAGTATTTGTTTTTCTCTTTTGTTCAGTCTAATCTATTAATCCATCAGTGAGCGGCAGTTTGATCAGCTGACTTCCTTGTTCATTATCAGGAGCGCACGCCGCGTAGTTTTTTTAACCCACATTCACCATCCAGCTGCAGAGTCAAATGTTTATTAATCCTCATCTGATCCCCAACGAGTGCATTTTTTAACGTTTAATGACACCTGCAGTGAAAGGTGAGATCCCTTCAGAGGATAGATGAGCATGTTGAATGATACCTGTATTTGGGAAATATATAGTGTGTATTTTTTCAGGTCATATTATTTAATATATTTTGTCATAATTCTGTTAAAGTATTATCACTATTTTTTTCAATAATTCCCACTTTTGGTGTCCTGAACTTTTAGTTTTCTCTCTCTGCAGTGTTTAGTCTCTCGCTGGATGAACATGTAGTTATTAAATGAATTTGGTGACAGGAGTTTAAGTGAGGTTTAGGTGATCAGAGGAGGAGAACCGGACTCAACGATGCTCTCGCAGCACAGCCTCATTATCTGTGCGTTCGTTCCCGGCCGCAGTCGTATCTTCATCTGCAGTCCTGCTTCTCAGTCAGCAGAGAGGCTAATGAACAGCAGACATATTCAGTGGAGACATTGTGGACTGACAGTCTCATTACAGCTGATGAGTCAGAGGGCAAATACGGTTGATGAAGGTTGTCTGCAGAGGCCTGATCGCTTTGTGCACGCGTCTCTGTCTTTGTGCTTTAATCAGACTGTGAAGTATCCATCACCATCCATCTGTCCAATAATGCTGAATTACATGGAGATAGAGGCTGGCATGCTTCGGACTGTACTGAATTAAATTAGTTATTGTATTCTTCAAATTTTAATTTAATTAGTAGATCAAAGCAATATTTTTAATATGCTGCGACACTATAGATAGTAACTTGTATTAATCTCAGTATGTCGCAGTGAAACCATACTGTTGCCCCAGATATGAAGATGTCACGCTGAGGTAATCAAGTCATCATTTTCAACTACTTTTCCGCCTCATCATAGTTCTGGAAAGCCTACAGATATTCTGAAATCTATTCATGTTCCACTGGTACATTTTTATCTCCCAATTTCTTATCATCTTGTCATAACGAAGAATTTGCTCCTTCTTTGACAAGATGCTGGAGATTTCTGTGTAAAAAGGTGGATATTAATCAAACTGTCCTGCTTTTGTTATCTTTAATTAATCCATCCCATTTTCATACCTAGGATCCCAAATCATAGAAAAGTGTGATTGTACGTAAAGTGCAAAAATTACATTAATTTTCTCTTCGAAGAAGTGATGAAAGCAAGACATTTCCCTTTTAGTCTCATCAACGTTACTTTATTTGTTCATATGCATTTGTTTTTACATTTCACGACCCCTTCATGACTCAAAAACATTGACACAGGTTCAAGTTCAGAATAGCAATTTTTTTGTTTTTTTTACATATAAGGGTGTGTTTGTATGGGTAGAAAGAAGGAGAATGACCTGCTCCGAGTAAAAGCACAAGTTGTCTTCTTGTATACCTGCTATGCAGATGACACTCGACTCTACCCATCGTTCTTGCCAGGTGACCCCACGGTCTCGGCAAGAATCTGTTACTGACACATCAACATAGATGATGGACTGTCCTCTTCAACTAAACCTCTGAGACTGGTCTGTTGGTCATCCCACTCAGTCAGTACATCCAGCATAATATCAATCCAACCCACCACCACCATTAGGAGAATTAATTTAAATGATAATAGACTTAGAAAACGTGGAAAAATTCATATTATAAATGTGAGGAGCATCAGAAGTAGCAGCCGAAGCCTGAAAAGGGGATGAAATTGAAAGTGAAAAGATGAAAAAGAGGCTGTATTAAAATTCTTCAGCGTCAGACTGGTCCTGCAACACATGTTGAAGAGTCACAGAGATGATAAATTAGTCCCAGTAAACTTATGGATATACTGGAAAACCATTTTGGGTCATTTAAAAGCACCAGAATACATGATTTTCTCTCCTATCCAAATGCAATCTTGTTATAATCTAATAAAATAGCAGAAAATGAGTGCCGTCATGGAGTACAATCCAATTATGAGTTTTTTTCGTGAAGTCAGCAGAAACCATCCTAAAAGCATCTAAGCGCTGAGGGAATCCTTATTTCACAGCTGCCCACATGCTTGTCTGCAGAACTCGTGTTGCCCCGAGCCATCAAAGAGCAGCAGGGGGACTGTGGGATCTCTGGTTACAGGATTCTGTATCATGTCTGCAGGAGACTCTTTAATGTAAACTTGTTGATTCAAGGCGTGAGAAATGAAACAAAGCAAGACTCTGTGGCTGAGATAAGTGTCTTATTGATGTATGGAGCGTCCTCGTGCACGCTGTGTGAGAAGGGCCTGCGTGCGCTGCTAAATCTGGGAACATAACGTATGTTTTCTTGTATGAGGACATAATAAACAACCACCTGGTCCTTACAAGGTCTTCAAAAAGGGTAAATTAAGCCTCAAAGAACCAACAACACAGGATATATGACACTGGCTCAATGCGTATTTCAAATATTAGAAGTTTTGTAAGAACTACTCACATTTAAAAAAAAAAGCATGATTCAATGAGATCTTTGAGCCGAGTTCTGCTGCAGCGATTTCCAGCTTTTTGAGCTTTGCTGCCACTCTGGTTTAATGTTATGAAATATTCAAGATTCAGGTCTAATCTCTGGCTATGCCACTGCCAAGCATTGATGCTGATATTAACCATTTATTTGCCACTTTTAGCCACGATCTTATGATTTCTATCACATTAGAAGGCCCAATGGTGCAAAGATTGTGTGTTTTTCCAGCAGAATGTGAATAAAAATGTATTTCAACAAGCACAAGCTCTTCCTGCAGAGAAGCCTGTCCCTGAAAGCATTGGTCCATCATTCCTAATTAATAATGTTCTGCTCGTAATGGCTGTCTATCCTAAACCCCATCCAGAATCCGTGGATAGAAATAATAACCAAAGTGTGGCTCGGCATCCAAACGTCAGACATCTGAACGTCTTTGTAGAAGCGATGAGATTAAAGACAAACATGAAACCCATACTCACACTTAAGATTAATAATTTTAGAAACATCTGTTTAAATCTTAAAGCCACTCTTTAATGCAATACTACTTCTGACCACATGGAGGCACATGGAGTCGATGTGTTTACGAAAGTGCTACCGCCAGTTCTGCGTAAAACCGCCGATCAAAACCCCCGATATGTTCCTGCATCCCCCCATTGTTTTAACTATAATTATAACTTCATTGTTGTGTAGTGGAGTGTTAGAATATTATTTATCTCTCCTCTAAATTGCGTTTAACAATTTCCTTTGAGTTTTTTTTTCTTTTTACAGCCACTGATTTTTATTTATAAATGAAATACAAAACCATGAAACCCATATCATATAAACTAATAGTTATAAACACTGTTGTAAGAGGAGTCTGTGGTCTATTCGTCATCATATTTATTTTATGTTCAGTTAAATTGTAGATGTTTTTGGATATGCGTTGGACTGGTAGCTGAACAAAAGAGCAGAAAGAACTGAGTCCTCTCATCCTCCAAAGTACATTTTTCTCTTGAGTCGTACTTGTCAAGTATAAACTACTAAGTACACAAGTACAAACGTGGCGAACTTGGACTTGAGTGCACTCGTGTTCTTACATGTAGCATGTGAATAAGTGCACTTCTAATGTACGTGTCCTCGTGTTCTTCGCAGAAGTGACTTCGGCAAACTTTCCTCTCTTGATCTTGAGATCGTCCCGGTGCTTGCAGTTAACTTTGCAAAAAAACAAACAAACAAAAAAGAATTGTCGGTGTGAACTCACTTATGCACTCAAAAATGCTGAGTGTAAGTGAACCCGTGTGCGATTTGGAGCGCAGCTCTGAACTTTCTCCTGAGATGCTGCCCCCACGAGGCCAGACGTAGTACTGCTGCATAGAGTGATTGGCATTTCCTCTGGACATTTTGGGTTATTACAGTGATTTTTTGAGCAAAAGAGAATATTTTGACTTCCTACAAATGCCTTAAATTTAATTTAGTTTTACTAAAAAGATGTTACCATCTTTACATCTCCAAGTCTCATATTTATAAGTTAATGAATTTGTGAACTATCTGTAGGTTGCAGGCTTTTCAGCTCATGGCCCAACTTTATTATATACAGTGTGTATGTATGTATGAACATATATATAGTCTTCATAGCCACGCTTTGCATGTTTCTGTGTTTATTTTAAATAAACTCAACATGTGCATCCTCGTAGAACACGAGTAAGGAGATTCTGTAATCACAATAAACACGTGATTGACTTCATTAAGAGATGTTTTACAGCTTTGTGCACCTTTTATAATAAGTTGGATTTATGATAGGATTTAGCTCATTTCTACCCCAGTCATATATGTGTAACAGAGGCAACCGTGGAGATCAACTCGGCAGCATCAGGAGCCAAACTGCTTTGTGGATTTTAATCCCAGAGGATTACACGATTCCAGCCATGTACAGGGATAAAAGAAGCCCCAAATTCAATTATTTCTCCATGAAGGAGGAAGGCCACAACAAGCGTGGAAAATCCTGTTTCAAATGTGTGTGTGTGTGTGTGTGTGTGTGTGTGGCCCCGTGTGTGCCTCTCAGCGTCATTGATCTTTGGCACCACCTAGTGGTGGAACAAATGCTGCGCATGGACCGTAAATAACTTCAAATTTGATTTATTGTAACCTTTAAAAATAATATATCAAATACTGCTGTCTCAAGAGTTTAGCTGATATATCACAGTAAAAAACACCAATATTCAGATATACGTTTATTCAGTGTTTAGACTGAAAGTGAAGCTTTCTCCGTGTCTCAATGTTGATTGATTTGAAAGAGAAAAATTTGACTATCATTGACATTCATTTTGCCATGGATGCTTGATGCGTAACCTGGACTGGATTTAAAATAGTTTAAAAAAAAAAGAAGAAAAAAAAAGCAGGAAAACTGCAGTGCAGCTACATATACCCTCTTTGCTCTACTTCAAACGCTGCTGCAGGTAAACATAAAAGGACAAAGTTATGTTGACTTCACTTTATTTACTCAGGGTGGAGAAATCAAATCGCCATTAAGAGGTTCTTCAGGAACCCTGCGAGCTCTCGCTACTGCACACGCTTCTGGTTCGTCGGTTACTGAGCAAACACGCAAAAATATTTAGAGGTTAGGTGTGTTTTCCTCAAGGGAAGAAAACCGACACCTGATTTCAAAGAAGCCTCTGATGGCAAACACTTTTCTGTTTCATTTTTCCTTCACATCTCTCATCAACAGCAATCTTTGACCTCTTATACGGATCAGTCTAGGAAAAGTTGGTATGGCATGAAACACACAAATTGCATTTAGAGTCTATCGAGTCCTCGGGCCAAACCTGCAACGCGTTCCCTCAGTGGAAACGGCTCGGTGCCGTTGCCGTTCCTTCTCACAGCACTTGAAAAGACGTCCTGAGATCCAGGGTATCAGATGATTGAGCGCATCAGGTGTTATTTTACCCCCTCCACCCATATTTATTTTTTTTACCTTATTGTTTTTATGTATTGCTATCATGTTCTTATTTTAAAGCACTTCTGAGAAAGGTGCTCTATAAATAAATATTTCTTGCACTTATCTAGTAAACGCAGCCTCAGGCTGCAGCAGTACTGGGATGTTGGAGAACCGTCCACGTTCTCCACTGAGAATATGACTTACTCTGTGTTTTCTATAAGCATCCGCTGCAATTACAGAAATGTCCTTTGCAAAGGTCATTTACAACACTACTACGGCCTCATACTGGCATCTGGACTTGAGAACAGTCTGGATGCTCCTTTTAAGGCTGACAGGATCCAAAGTTATGCTGTGGTGGCTATTGATAAATGATCCAGAGCCGTCTGAGGGATCAGAGATCTCAGGTGTCCAAGCTCCGGCTTCATTTTCACCTTTAACACGCTAAGATTCCTCCAGAGTCACTGAAATGTTTATTGAAGTTATGCACCACAGAGAGAGAAATACACAAATCCCTCCAGAACATTTAAATACGTTGAACTCATTCAAAAAAAAAAAATAAAAAAATCATTTGCCCATTTTTTCTTCTCAAAGACTTGTTTTTAAACCAAATCATCATGACAGCCAAAGGCTGACTTCATGTTTGAAATGACAACATTGCAACTTCTTGAAATCCTGATTCCCATTTTCCTTAGAAGCTCTTCTGTTTTTGGGAAACCTGGAATCTCCTCCTCTGATATAATCTGGTATCCTGTGGCGTCTAGACATGTCCTCCAGGCTTTTCTGCCGGTTTAGATCATAATCAGAGACAATAACAAAATTAAGACGCAACTAGAACCTCATGAGTAATTAAAAAAACTCCACAACACAAAGATATACTGAAATTAACATGCACTTTAAATTCACCTTAAAGTCCTGGCTGGAGCCACTGAATTAAAAGTGTAAACATCAACTAAAATCTGCATTAAGATTCTGCTCAAAGTTCAACCTCACGACATACACATGACTACCACACAGCGTCAGTCCTGCTACGAGGACGTCTGTCCGTTTGTGAGACAAACTTTAAAAGAAGAAGAGAAAGTAAAAACATGACGCAGTGAATGCGACGAAGTCACAAAGTAAATCAGATGGCAGCTTTAACGAACTTGGAGGACGGAGGGTGGTTTTAAACCTCTAAAGGTTCAATTCACAGAAATCCCTCTTCTCTCCGAGTCAGGAGGGAATCCTGACAAGTTTAGAGTTTTAGAGTTAAGTTTAGGGGCCTTAAACCAACTCGCAGTGGGGTGGGGCTTATAAAACGACTCATGCATTCAAATCAAGCACGATGGCTGCAGGATCCCTCAGAGCACCCTGGATTAACCCGTTTTTCTACTAAACTGTCAACGGTCTTTCGTTCACTAGTGTTCCGACTCCACCGCGCGCCGCCAGCCTGGCTGTCACGCCGCCTACATCACACGCTTCCTTTCTCCGATTAGGGATATGACCTTGGAAATCAAAGTCAAATCCAGAGGAACATGGACACAGTTGCGTGGTGTTAAATAATTATCGTTCAAGACGGATTACAGATGAAATGGTTCTCCGAGGAGTCTCTAAAGCCTCGACGGGATCAGACTGCGCACGAGTGAAGCTGTCCAACGCACCACTAACTGCCACCAGCCACCACCTGCTAAATCTTAATTACAGGATACCATGATCCACTTGTTGGACCCAGTGAACACGCCCACTAAATACGTCCTGATAACCCAAATCGATTCCCAAACGGGGAGGTGATGGTATTTGTTATTTTTTAACTGAATATTTGCTATAAAAGTGCAAAATTAACATCTACATGATCCAACTGAGTTAAAAACCCACCATGTATGAACTGTCAGGAGGGCTGGTGACGGGAACACACTCACACACACTCACACACACCCACACACACGTGACAAAAACAAAAAACCCTCTGTTGCAAGATTAAAAAGATAAATGTTCTGAATTGAATTTCTTAGATCGATGCCGTCATCCCCGCTGATTCCCTGATCGATCTCTAAACTTTAATCAGTCGTTTGGGTACTGAGGTATTTATTCAGCCGTAAAAAGCCCGAACTAATAAAAGTGATGGCGGTATTTCACTACGAACCGTCTCAGAGATGAACAAACTTTGGAGGAAATCGATCGGGTCGTTATTGGATTGTGACGGCTCCATCTGTGACAACGTAAATAAAAAAACTGGCCTTTTAATTTTCAAAGTTCAGAAAACCATTAACAAACATCACCTCAAAGTACCTGTCCTACAATACTGGAGCTGCTGTAATAATCCACAAGTTCACCTCCAGGACAGCAGACATCTGGGACATCTGGGACATCTGGGACAGAGTCGGTCCAGCTCGCGCCCTGAACAAATACGCTTTTGTGATTTCATTTTCAGTAAAAACAGCACGCAGGACGACGGAGTGGTGGTTCAGGCGACCTCAGGTCACCCTTTTGAACCACCAGGTCCACACCTACTGTGGAAAAAGACGTGATGAGATAAGAACCAGCATGGGCTCATCGTCAAAAAGACGTGACAATGTGAAAGATACAAACAAAGGAGACGTCTTCTGAAGTCTCTGACGCGACTTTGAGGCTGGCGACGTCCCCGTGTCGGAGCCGACGGCTCAGATGCGGTTGGACATCATCCCAATGTTCAGTTTCAGGAAGAAAGACTTCAGCTTGCACAGTCTGCATATCGTTTTCTTCCTCTTCTTTTTACCGTTTTTACCCGTCTTATACACTCCTCGGTATTTTCCGTCCTCCTCCTCGTCTTCGGCCACCCAGGGAATCCAGGCTCCTCCGTGCCGCTCAGGATTGGCTCTGGGGTCATCGGGTGGAAAGTAAACCGGGACGGCTGTTTGGTTGTAGTAGGCGAGCCGGGCCAGCAGCTGTTGGACAACATCTGGCCTCTGGTCTGCCAGGTCCTGCCGCTCGTACGGGTCACCTGTGATGTTGAAGAGCCAGATGTTTTTGTGGGGAGAGGACTTGTGGAGAGGTGGAGAGGTGCGCTCAAGGTTCCACCAGCGGCCAGGAAGAGTGGGAAGCATCTGCAGGAATTAATTCAGCTCATTACAACGAACCTAAAATGGAAAATTAAAACCAGTTCCTTAAACCGGGTGACCGTACCTGTAGCGGGACCCAGTCCCCATGACCTGGATCTCCCGTCAGCAGCTTCCAGTCTCCAACTCTGATGGCAGCCTGCACAGATGTGTCCCACACTGAAGAAGTCTGGGATTCGGGCTGCTCTGTTCCTGACAGGGACACGTTCTGGTACTGGAATGAAGTCTGCTCGGACTTTATTTGGAGTTTGAGTTTCTTGGATTTTGGAGGTTGTCCTGACTGAGAGAAGTTCTCGTGCTGGGACGTGGTCCGCTTGGATTTGATCTTCAAACGCCCAGTTGTTTCTGACGCTGAAGGATAACCACTTGAGTAGATCCTGGAATGTGGCCTGTACTGGATCCGGGACTGCTGGAGGGAGTGGACTTCGGTCTTGGGTTTAGGAGCAGGTTTTGAGTTCCGGACGGGCTGCAGCTTCTTTTTGGGGAAGGTCTTGGATTTCTTGGAAGTGACGGCACGATGGGAAAGCGTCAGAGACTTCTTGGCGGTCTTTAACTTAAACGCAGACTTTTTATTCTTCCTCTGCTTCATGACCATCTTCTTCTTCTTCTTCTTCTTCTTCTTCAGTTTCTTAAATGCTGATCCTTTCGATGTGCTCACTGCCAAAGTCAAAGAAAAGCGGCTTCGTCAGGACATGAGGCAAACCTTACTCTCAAGCTTTTGTTGATAAAACAACGTTTTATTCGACACGTGAAATGTGAACTACTGATCCTGACAGGTTTCGCGGTGAGACTTTGGAGTACAACACGGCGCACGTCAACACAAAAACCTTTGGAACCTCGTCGCTTTTGCCAGGTTCGCTTCAGCTGACCAACGTGACCAAAGCTCAGTTTAGGTGACGGAGATGCAGCCGGAGCTGTGAAACCCCCAGCCCGCTTCCCCACGCCCCCGTGTATTTTCCTGTTTTCTGGCTGTTGTTTATTTATTTTCCATATCTGCTTCTGTCTTATCTCCTCTTCCCCAGAATGTCTCTGTTTATGGTTCAGACGTGGAGTTAGAAAAAGGAGCCACGGCGGAGATCTGTGAGGCTGCATGTACACGGCTTACAGGTGGGTTCATTGTTTACCTGTAATTCCACTGTAAATAAACCTTAAACGCAGCAAATTGTGACAGATGACGTCAGTAAACGAGTCAGAAGATGTGGCTGAAAGCCACACCTTTACTCCCAACCAAAGTCCTGCGACCAACCCCGTTACCTGCAGACGTCTTCAGTCTGGCGAAATCTGAGCTCGCCGCTTCAGTCGGAGGTTTGTGGAGGGGGTCAATGTTGTGAAGGATCTCCTGTCGAGGCGACTCCTTCCCCTCGCTGATGGTGGACCAAACATCAAACCCGTCCAGTCCCTGGCTCTGAGGGGCAAAGGTCACATGTAGAGTAGTAAGACAACTGTTTTTATTTGTAATAACTTTACACACACACTCCGAGCCTTCAAAGAAAGATCTGGAGAAGACAGTAACGTCAGTCCTAAGTCCGTGTATATGTGGTCCATGTAGTTCTAACACGACACGAGGCCCGCTGACCTGGCTTATGTTCCCGCCTGCGAGTCCCACCAGTGTCGGGAACCAGTCTGTGACATGGAGAAGATCTTTAGAGACCCGTCTCCGGCGTCGCAGCAGAGGACTGTGCACAAACGCCACTCCTCGGACTCCACCTTCCCAATACGTTCCCTGGAAGCACAGCCAGGCATGTTTATCTGCCTTTCATCAGACGATGTTCAGAACGTTTCAGAGAAACTAGAAAAACAGAAGCTTCACATACGAGGTTTTGGGTTTTAGTTTAATGTAGAGAAACATTTGAGACGGTTGCTGCAAAACGCAGCAAAAGCATCAAGTTATTTCTACCTTCCGGCCTCGAAGCGGCCAGTTGCTCCCGCCCGTGAACGGCTGGGCGCCGTTGTCGGTGGAGTAGATGATCACGCTGTTTCTGTAGTATCCGTACTTCCTGAGGGCGTAGGTGACATTTCGAACCGACTCATCTACTGTGGAGACCATGGCGGCAAACTTTCTCCGGGCAACATTGGCCATGTCCCTGTAGGGGTAGATGTATGACTTGGGAGGCTGCAGAGGAGTGTGGACGGCCTGGTGGAAACAATTTATGCATTTTATTTACACAGTTTATCTTGTACAGCTGTTGGATGTTTACAAAAACATATTAACTTCCTCGACTAGACCTCATTTTCTCAAACCACTCCACCCACAACTTGGCGCTGACTCATAGCGTGCACACATACCGTGTGTGTGTTTAGTTTTTAAATGAGACTGTGTTTCATACGCGCAGAACAGCCTTTAAACGAGTTTCTGATGTTCATGTGCAGCCGAACAAACGCTCTAACGAGGCTTGCGTGATCCTCTGAGAGACCATCGAGGCACGTCAGACTGGGCTGAACCCACTCTCTGTCCCCTCATGTTCGCGTGGTAACGTGGCGTTTTCCACTGACGCTGTCACTTGCATGCCCGACCTCCGACTGATACCTGGAGGGACAGCAGCAGGAAGAGCGGCCTCTTTGCGGGGTCGTGGCGCTCCAGAATCTTGCGAGCTCTCTGTGTGTACAGCGTTGTGCTGTACTTTCCTTCGTAGCCCCACGCCACCTCTTCATCGTCATGGAGATCATACCCACACACTCCCGGGCCATCACAGGACTCGTACCTAGACGAAGGTGGACAGATTGAAAACCAGTCAACGAGCAGACAACATGCACTGGTAAACTTACTCATCACTTACCTGTAGTAATCTACACTTCCTGTTAGGGAACCAAAGAACGTGTCGAAGCCTTTTCTGGTTGGGAGACATCCTTTCCTGCGGGACAATGAAGACGACATGACATCTTTATAAAGAGGAATCAAACACGGCCAGCAAAACGCAGTGGGTGTCTCCGTGAAACGAGTGATTAGAAACTCCTATAGAACATAAAATAATAACTATGTCAAATAGTTATTATAGCTTTATTTGATATAAAAGGAAAATTCCAGCTTTGATTCAACCTGTACTAGTCTGGAATAGCAGAAGAGTACATTAGATGGGTGCAGGGTATGTGTGAGAGGAGCAGGACCGGCGTGAGGTGTTCGGTGGGCATGACAGGGGGAGTCAGAGTGGAGGTGGGGCTGCAGGTTGGCTGTTTTGGAGACAAAGTTAGAGAGGCCAGATTAGGATGAATTTGAACCAGTGTAGAGGAGGGACGGTATCCTACGACAATACAGACGGTTCCTATAAATCTATGGTGGAGACATCGGGTCAGGGTGGGTGTATCACTGAATCACGGAAACCTCTCAAATGTTCACCTGTAGAAGCCCAGGTGCCACTTTCCGACCATGTGCGTGGTGTAACCCGCCTCACGGAGCCTTTCTGGCAGCGTGTCCATGTTGGAGGGCAAGCAGCTTGGCTGGCTGGGTCTGATGATGGAGTGCTGCAGTCCTGTGTGGATCTGATATCTCATGAGAAGAAAAAGCACCTGTTAGAGACGCCTGTGAACACCATCACCACGGTTTCTCATGTTACATATCAGTTTTACTTTCACTTCAACAAATGTACGCTGACTTTTTGCGATGGCGTTGTCTAGTTTGAATGGCCTCAAAAGCCAGCAAAAGTAACTGTGGACTCCCGGCTCGGCCGGCTCGGCCGGCTCGTGCAACAGTCGTGTGTGAGTTTACGACATTACGTCACACAACAGGAACAAAGGAGCAGTTCGCAGAGCTTCGTCTGAGCTTCGTCTGAGCTTCGTCTGAGCCGCCACCTTCCTGTCCTACAGGCAGACGCTCAGCAGCCTGTGGTTGACCGTTTATTGGTTTACAGACGATCCAGATCATCGACCAACACAGGTGGTGTCTGTTTTAAAGCCACATACCTTCATCTTTCTATTTCAGGTGAATACAACTAGACAGTGGAAGGGAGGCTGTGCTGTACAACATCAGGATGGACAGGTTTTTTTTTGGCGTTTTATACACATAATAATGAAAACATATCCAACAGTAATCCAACATTTTCCAAGAGTGCAGCAGAAACAGGCCAAAACAGTCACCTGCTCACACGTACAACAGCAGCAAAGATGCGCCTGTACCTGCCGGTGATGAGCTGGCTGCGTGACGGAGTGCAGATGGGCTGAACATAGTAGTTTTCCAGTTTCACACCCTCCGCTGCCAGTTTGTCCAGCGTCGGGGTCTTGATGGTCGGGTTGTGGTAGCCGATGTCGTTGAAGCCCTGTGGCAGATCGGTGGAAGCGTCACAGGTCTGCATTTCGCTTATTCATCTGTAACCGTGACATTAACTGAACTGTATGATCCCGGTCCAGCTCCTTCTGCATTCCTGTATTTATCTGAGCTGATTCGTGCACGTTTCAGACTACAAAGTTTTAATGCGATCAGGTCCAAGCTTGTTGCAGCTCACCGTAGTCCTGCCAAGAACACACACTCAGACTCTTTCACACGCACCTGATCGTCAATAAGGATGAATATGATGTGCGGCGGATTCTTCCGTGCTGCCTCGTCACTGCGAACAGAGCTGTCATTCTGCGTCTTCGCCGCGTCTGGCTTGGAGCGATGAGCTGACAGGACGTCCAGGCTGAGGAAGACGCTGAGCACCGTCAGAGCTGCAGCAGCTGCCTGCATCATGACAGCACGCACGTCCTGCAAATCAATACATAAATACATAAATACATAAATACAGGCACGACAAAGTAGTGACAACATCTATGAAAGGAGAAGAAAAATGACAGAGGAAGTAGAGCTAAAAGAAATGTGTGAGTGGGCACAATTTCACACGAGCGTGCCGTCCCTGGAGGATTGAGCGCAGATCGTAAAACCATATTTGAGACAGACTTGCCAAGTTGGCTGTAACTGTGATCTGAAACGCATCCATCTGGTGGAGCGAGAGCTGAAGCTCCGAGGAGGGCTTCTAACCCATTTACGATCCTGGAACCGAGGAGCGCCAATAAAAAGTGATGAAAATATTAGTTGTTTGCCTGCGAGAGCAGAGACAAGGCAGCTCGAATGTGCAAGATGAGGACCGATCGCTTCATAACCTAGGAGTGTTCACGGATAAGATCCTCTCACTGGACATATAGTTAATAAATAAAGTTGATACGCAGTGTTGAGCTGCAGCAGCTGCAGGTTTGAGTAGAGAAAACAGTGGCTCCTTTAGTGCTACGTTACCGAAAGTGTCTTACAGTAACCGTTATTACATGGCCCAGAATAGTTAGATTTAATGTTCATCTAAAATTCACAGACTCCACAAAAACTAATTCAAAGATTACAATTTACCACTTAAGTTTTTCAATATTATTTTTAAGGTTGCATCAGTCATTTGCAGCAACTGACTGAAATAAGCTGCAGAGTGTCTTTGTTGTGCACATCTGTAATACAAGGAAACGTTCCTCTTAAGCATAAAAAACCTGACACATACATTAGGACTTCCAGTCGGGATATTGGTGATGTTCGATGGCTGGAGGCAGAAACAGCTGATCATGTGATCTGTCTGGTACGAACGTCGTTTTCTTTTCCAAAGGCAACTTAATAAGGACACCAGGGAACGCGGAAGGAAATACAACTGATGCTAAGAGTTTTCTGAAGGATTGTTTCTGCTCTGCAGCAAAATACTTCAAAGGCGTCCGGTTGTACTGTTTATTTCACGACAAAAGTGGGATGTTGAAACTGTTAAAAGGAAAAGTTTCCAACAGTAAACAAGCAGATTAAATACTTGTTCATTGCCAGTAATCGGCTTTACCCCCACCGAGCTGAAGGACCACCACAGGGGTCAGCTTCGTCCAGTAACTACAACCGTGGCCCGGCAGCCCCCCCGGCAGCCCCCCGACAGCCCCACTCCAACCCCTGACAGGAGGTCTGCACAGGCTTTCTGGACATCTGCAGCCTCCTACCAGCACATTACCACGTCCAGGTCCCGGCAGGGTTCATCCCAAACACGGACTCCTCCAGACCAGACCTCTGACTAATGCATAATCCCAACCATGGAGGTGTTTCCAGTTTTCACCTGGCTTCTTTCCAAGGTGTCCTGCAAAGTTCAACGTCTTCATGTTTATCCTGTAAAGTTACTTTGATAGTTGAAGTTGGTGTGCAGCTCAGAAAAGCAGGCAGCAGACTGACTAGATCTGTATCACCCTTGAAATGTTTGAACTTCACAGCCAGGAGCAGGACTTCGTGTTGATTTTATATAAGAAACGAAAAGCATCTGTCCTGAAAGGAGACCGCAATGAGCTGGAGAGGCAGATGTGCGTGCGCGTGGGTGCGTGTGTGCGCGCGCGCGCCTTACATACAATCTTAAAGTCTCCAACCTGTTTCATGTGATTAGGTGAATCGGTTCTCTTAAAGTAATAAAAATAGTGTAATGAGACTCGGGGAATCGTGGTGCAGATCATCTAAACGTCCCGGTAAAGCGGAGGTCCGAGCCTGTCTGGATGGGCGCACATCCCTCCGCACATCCCTCCGCACATCAACAGTTACTTCAGTCATTTCAAAGCCAGGCCTGAATCAATACCTCGCTGAAGGATCAATGGGAGTGAACGACTCCTCTCCTCTCCCCTCCTCTCCTCTTCGCTTCCTCTCCTCCGGCTTTAGTTCATTCTTCACACCTCCGCTCGCTTTTCAGCTCCGAGAAAGTCTGGGTCGTGAAAAGTTTAC